>CM056610.1:11223618-11823618 GCA_029721355.1 Tegillarca granosa | reverse complement strand
GAATTCAAATTTGTCAGAGATAAGTTAATGAACATCTTAGTTAAGGAATGATTGTGAACTTGGGGCCTGGTGATGCGTTCAGATGAGCATTTTTTAAGACTTACATCCCGATTAAATTTAACAGGGGGCTTTGTGTTTGAATTTTCTTAAACATACCGTACTTTTTATTGCCTATGGATTTAGATCTAATCCTTGTAGCACAATACCCGTCAGCTCTTAGTGAAATTAAGTGGTTTGTAGAGTATCCAGACTGCATCAATATAAATTGAAGAATCTGCGTTTGTCATAAAAACATAACTAACTTTACTTTGGTTTAATCCTGCAAAAACAGTCAAGGTTAGTGAACGTTCAGGGCCTGTATGTTCAAACTCAAGCAGAGTTTTTTTTTTTCTCATTTAAAGCTTTTATACAGAATTCTAAATTTATTATTGTTTTTAAGTTGTTTATATTTTTAAAGCAAATTATTTCCTTTTTATATATGGTTTCAATAGCTTCAACAAATCCATATTGGTCTCGTTAAAACCTTTTAGTTTATATCCATATTTTATTATCTTGCAAATTGACAAGATCATATACGTTTCTGTCTGTTGCAAAAAATCATGATAGTTAATATAAAAGAAAAAAACGTTCCTGTCACTTACGTCATATAATGAAAAGCCAAAAATGTCAGTTGACCAATTAATATAATTCATTGCTGCTGTTGTTTAAGTCTAATGACGATTTTTCATGATGAAATAGCAGTTGCTCTTGGCAACGGATACTGTTGGAAACGCCAAATCATGAATCGTAATTAGGAAATAGAAGTTTAAAAGATCATGTCTGATCCAATTCTGATTTTAAAGTAACCTACTGTTAGATATTGACAGGACAACCGCATGAATTAGTTTTTTCCTTAAATATTTGTTTTTTTCCAGTCACTTAACGAATAAATTGTAGATGATTTACTGGGTAGCTTCATTACATTACTTTTTAGTCCCCTTCCGGCGAAAGCCGAAGATGACTATAGGTTTGCACTCTGTCTGTCCGTCCGTCCTCCGTCTGTCCGTCCGTCCGTCTGTCACACCTCAGTTTTCCACACTTTTTTTCTAAATGCTTTAAGATAATGAACTGATTTTTGGTATATGAGTCTACCATGATGAGTTACAGAACACATTAACGTTTCGTTTAAATCTGCTAATTTTTACAGGAGTTATGACCCTTTGATCTTTGAAAATTCACTGAAATTTCAGTTTTCCGCACTTTTTTTTCTAAATGGTTTAAGATAATGAACTGATTTTTGGTATATGAGTCTACCATGATGAGTTACATATCAAGTTCACGTTTTGTTTTAATCTGCTAATTTTTACCGGAGTTATGGCCCTTTGATCTTTGAAAATTCACAGAAATTTAAGTTTTCCGCACTTTTTTTTCTACACGCTTGCAGTAATGGAACTAATGTTTTGTATGTGACTCTACCATGATGAGTTACAGATCAAGTCAACGTTTCGCTTTCCATCTGCATTTTTTTTACCGGAGTTATGGCCCTTTGATCTTTGAAAATGCACAGAAATTTTAGTTTTCAGCAATTTTTTTTCTACACGCTTGCAGTAATGCAACTGATGTTTTGTATGTGACTCTACCATGATGAGTTGCAGATCAAGTTGAGCGTTTCATTCTTGTCTGCTAATTTTTACAGGAGTTATGGCCCTTTGAACTTTGAAAATTCACTGAAATTTCAGTTTTTCGCACTTTTTTTCTGAATGGTTTTAGATAATGAACTGATTTTTGGTATATGAGTCTACCATGATGAGCTGCAGATTAAGTTAGTGTTTCATTCTTGTCTGCAAATTTTTACAGGAGTTATGACCCTTTGATCTTTGAAAATTCACTGAAATTTCAGTTTTTCGCACTTTTTTTCTAAATGGTTTTAGATAATGAACTGATTTTTGGTATATGAGTCTACCATGATGAGTTACATATCAAGTTCACGTTTTGTTTCAATCTGCTAATTTTTACCGGAGTTATGGCCCTTTGATCTTTGAAAATTCACAGAAATTTTAGTTTTCCGCACTTTTTTTTCTACACGCTTGCAGTAATGGAACTAATGTTTTGTATGAGACTCTACCATGATGAGTTACAGATCAAGTCAACGTTTCGTTTCAATCTGCTTATTTTTACCGGAGTTATGGCCCTTTGATCTTTGAAAATGCACAGAAATTTTAGTTTTCAGCAATTTTTTTTCTACACGCTTGCAGTAATGGAACTGATGTTTTGTATGTGACTCTACCATGATGAGTTGCAGATCAAGTTAGCGTTTCATTCTTGTCTGCAAATTTTTACAGGAGTTATGGCCCTTTGAACTTTGAAAATTCACTGAAATTTCAGTTTTTCGCACTTTTTTTCTAAATGGTTTTAGATAATGAACTGATTTTTGGTATATGAGTCTACCATGATGAGTTACAGATCAAGTTCACGTTTTGTTTCAAACTGCTAATTTTTACTGGAGTTATGGCCCTTTGATCTTTGAAAATTCACAGAAAGTTTAGTTTTCCGCACTTTTTTCTACATGCTTGCAGAAATGGAACTAATGTTTTGTATGTGACTCTACCATGATGAGTTACAGATCAAGTTTATGTTTCGTTTCCATCTGCCATAATTTTTATAATTATTTTGTTGTTGTTGTTGTATTTATGATTTGGCACAAGAAGATATATTTACCGAAGGAAAGAAATTGCAAACAAAGTGAGATATTGGTTTAGTCCAGGAAGCAAGCACCTGCCAAAAACATTACATTATATGTACTAATTATGTGTTAAATTGTTGTTCATGCATTGATACAGATTTAAAACAAAATGACTGGTTTAAGCTGTCCAAATGACTCATGTTTTTAAAAGATTCTGAAAAGGATTACAAATTAGTCATTCAGAGACTTTGTAATCAATCTGTTAGCGGTGCATTGAATCACCATGCGGCAAGATGCATCCCGCCCCACTTTTTGGTAAAGATTTAGTTGACCCTGTCTGATTTGCTACATAAGAATCAATAACAGTATTCATCAGTGAAATTGCATTCAATGCATTAATTGTGCAATAAAAGACGCGAATGCTCATGAACTTTCGATAACTTAAAATATCTAACAAAAATACCTATTCAATTTTGATGTGCCATATGGGAACATTTCTGAAAGTCTTTTCTCATCAATAAAACTGGTGACAGAAAGGATGATAGATACTAAAAACATAGGCAAATCAGTTGAAAATAACGAATCCAAAGTTCCAAAATTAAATTTAGCCTGCTTTTCCAGACGTATATGTAATTAAATATTTGATACAGTTCTTCTGGTTATATATTATGAGATTTATGTTGGATACTGTATACAGTAAAACTTCGATCGCTCGAACGTCGTTGCCTCGAATACCACGGATAACTCCAAGTCATCTGTTGGTCCCGACCAAGTTCCTATAATATCCTATGTAAATAAACCTCGATGGTTCGAACTTCATTAACTCGAATACCTCCGCTCGCTCGAACAATAAATATTTTTCAAAAGTATAAAGTTAGTGAAAATTCAACTTCTTTCGCTCAAATACAGTTTTTGTCAGAAGGACTGTGGTCCTGGTCATTGTAAACAAAAGAAAAGCTGAATCCATATTACAGATTTCATCAAAAGTAATAGAGTGGAACGAAATGATTCTCTAGACAGTTAAAATTAATTAATTAATTATTAATTAACCTACTTAGAGAATGTCGATATGCTCAGTTCTTTAATCTCTTAATCCGATTACGACACGCGGAAGTGTTTAATCGCTATTTTTAAAACACCTCAGTCGCTCGTGCCTTATAATTGCACATCAGGATTCTGTAATTCACATGCCCTTTTATTACATGTGCAACAAAGAATAAAGTAAGTTTATTTTGTATCATTACTCGTTGAAATTAAAATAAAGTGCCATATACTAACCCCGTAGCCATATAACATCATACGACAGATTGCAGGTCAACATTAATTTGAAATGAATTTTGTGTTTTAAATGTGAAATGTTTTAAAAATATTTCGTGAAAAATAATTGAATTTTAATTCGGACTTTTCATAAATTGACCTTTTAGTTTATTTTTAGTTTATTTACATGTAAAACAAATTTAAAGATTCTTTAACGGTCGGTACATGAGAACGTGAACCTCCATTCATATTTCGATCGCTCGAACCCCCCGATGGCTCGAATAGTTAGTCCAAGTCCCTTGGACTTCGAGCCATCGAAGTTCTACTGTATTTATAATATATTATAGTCATTAACTAGATATCAAGTTAATTATTAAAGCTTCAAATAGGATATAATATTTATGTTATATATTATAGATTTTTTTATTGGACATGTTTGTTATTTATAATAGATTTTTTATCTGAAATGTCTCATATATTATAGATTTTTTTTATTGGGCATTATGTTACTCAGTATCAGGTATCATATTAAAGGCTTTATATAAGCTATTATAAATCTGTAATATTTAATGCTTTATATTAGATATTGTTTATCCTGTAGTAACTTGTAATATGTTAAAGGCGTTATATTGTATATCTGGTTTCATATCAGAGCTTATATATTGGATACTTTATATCTTGTTTTACGTCCTGATATGTCTGATGTCTGAAAATCTAAAATTCTCTCTCACGATATATATTTATGGAGATATATTTGTTTTTCTAGGTTGCCAGATAAAGAAGACATGATTGTAAATAAAACTTTCATCAAAGAGACATTGTGTGTTTACTTACTACGTTTTATAAGATTTGAATGATTTAGCAAACATGACAGTTTATTGACAGTATTTGTACAGATTGTTATAGAAAATTATAAATACATGTGCTCGACAAACATTGACATAGTGATTTCAGATATAATGCATTTCAGACATACGTTTAGGAGTATTATATTGTGTCGTTGTTCAATATACCGAACAAGAACTAATTATTTGTTTCAGTGAGATTTTGAGAAAATAGTGCAAAATCAGTGTTAGACATTAACTATCAAGACAGTCCAAAGAGACACGAAACATGTATAAAATTTAATGTGTGGGTTTAAAATGTGTGTGTGTGTGTGTGTGTGTGTGTGTGTGTGAATAAAACGCTACTAACAAATAAAATTGAGCTTTAAAACACAAATTTTGAAGTTGATTACATTTTTGTTTTAAATGTCGCAAATTGGACACACTTATTTATTTATTTATTTATAATTTAATTTTCTTGAATTGTACAACTAACGAAAAGTGCAAAAATATTAAAATTTGATTAACTTTTTATTTTCTCTGACGTTTTTAAACCATTCCCATGAAATTATAGTAAAATAACACCTTTATTTTAAAATTCAGCCCTGCAGTTTTCTGTATTTCGTAAAATATCGTTTAAATTGAAACAGGAAATAATATCTTTATGCATAAAACTAACGATTAACTTCCTGGGTCGAATCGAATCGTTGGTTTTAATTGTTTACCAGAAAAAAACTTTCAAAAGCATTTTGAGTAAAATAATAGTTTCCTCAGATAAGAAATAATTAAAAAAATATAATTTAAGCCTAGTTTAATGTCTGATGATTTTGTGTTCTTGGGTTAGTTGTACATTTCATATCAGAAATCAGTAACATGTGAATATATATCAGATATTAAATTGTAATTTGTAATTATTAATTCTTATATGACTCTTAAATATGGTTTTCGCTTTAAGCGTTATTTATTTTAATGATTGGTTTTTTATAGTGTTAAAATTTGTCTGATTGAAATATGTTAATTGTAATGAAAGAAAGGATATGGGTGCTTTAGATAATTGAATTAGTTACTTAGTCTATATACAATTTATTGACATAATTATATACGTTTTTATAATAGAATATAATGCATATTAATCTTAGAGGATTAAGAATTCATTTAAACGTAGTTTTCATTGAAAAAATCTATTATCAACAAAAAGAAGTGAAAAAAAAGAAAAATGCAAGGAAAAATTGTGTCTAAAATAAGTGTTTCGTCATGTCTGAAACTAATGTTCATCCAATGCTTTTTGTACATAATGCACTTTTAGTATCATGAGGCGTAGACGACAATATAACAACATAAATAGCTTTTACATTTTAAGGTATAAGTTCTTTGAATACATTTGTTTTTACATGCAAAACAAAAGCTTGTTCAAAATCATTCAACATTTTGGGTGTTTAACACTTGATTTGTTAAATATATCTTGTTTCTCTAAAACTGTACTTTTTTTCTTTTTTTACACATATAGAAAATCTGGAAAAAACATCGATAATCAAAATCTTGTAAATTTTGAATTTAATCATTTTTAAAAATTTTGTTGATTTCATTTTAGTATTAGCATAACTTATTTTGACAACATAGTTACACGCCATATTTACTTTTTTTACAATTTTTAAACATTTATTATTTATGTCTATTATGTGAATATTGTTTGCATTTGAAGTGCCTATATCTGTTGTACGTTTTATGTTCCATTTAAAAATTATCAAACAAACACCATTAGTAGTAACTAATAGGATATTATAAGGCTAAAAATTATGACCGTCATCACAATATTGTTTGTAAGTATGGAGTCACTGTATCCAAACTTATACTGGATACATTTGACTTACCATAGTTCCTTGTTCCTTTCATTCTCAAATTAAACTTTGCACATGGCGGTTGTAGTTACTAGACAGAAGGTACCAACCCCTTCTGGAGCACCCGGCCTAACTTCCTTGATCGAAGTTTACACGTATTACTAAATTGGCCAGGTTTAAAAGTTTTTACTTTGTTTTTTGAAATTGTGATTTGGACATTTATTGGTATGTTTGTGTTTTATTATTACTCATTAATTTTACATTTTTTATAAAACAATATTCTTTTTTATCAGCACACGCCTGTTAACGTACATTTATATCTAGTGAGAACTAACTTGTCTTCATTGGTCACGATTAAAATATTTAATTATCAATGTTTTAATAACGAAGTACTTATTTTGAACATGGGTAAAATCATAAATTCATTAACTCAAAATATGATGCCTATCCCAAATTTAACCTAAAGGGACTGACATTTGCATGTTTTATGTATAATCTTTAATTAAGGTGAGTTAAGTTTTTTTTGTTCAAGTTTTTGCCTTTTTTCTTTTATATGATTGCATATCCAATAGTTTGGTAACATTTTTATATGTTTTAATTTCAATATTGTTTTGAATTTTTACAGATTTTTGCTTATATAGTGGTATGTTATGTTTATAGCGTTTTTTTAAATATTGTTTTAAAACAATTTTTGCACCCTTTGTTGAAAATAAAATGAAATGCTTTTTAATACATGTATATTTATAGAAATACTTATAAAAATCAGTCGTTTGTATCTTATATAAGTGAATGATGAAGCAGCGCCAAGGTTGTTCCATTTCCTGTAATATTCATCTGTTCATTTAATGTAAGATGTTAACATAATCATTAACCTTTTGACGAATGAATTTGATAGAGTTGATTTTTTAATACTTTCTAAATTTACAAATTTGTTGACCTTGATTTCGATATCACTATGACCTTAAATATCGAAACCTCAGTAAATTAATTGATGGTTTTAACTTACTTGAATCCCGCTCAGATTAAAGAAAGAAAATTGCTTTGACATAATTAGTTCATAAGATGCTTGTTTAATAAGTTTGGTGACCATAATTTTTTTAAAACTTTGTTTAATTTTATATTTAATTACTCCAGTTAAGCTATAAGCCTACTGTCTCATGCTTACTCTGTCTCTTCAGGTATTTTGTATGCTGAAATTTCGAACACAATTTTCGTCTTTAGAAAGTGCTCTTTATATTGAAAAATAAATTGTTTCAGGAATGAAACAGCTGAATAAACTGTTATCTATTAGCCATAAGAATACAGTCTCATACTCGTTGTCTCTTTAGGTGATTACCTGCTGAAATCCGAACAAATTCTTCGTCTAAAAAGTACTCTGTATATTGATATTGTTAAATTGTTTACTGAATGAAGTAGTTGACATTTTTTTTGGGTTTTCTAAACTGTCAGTTTTGTCCATTTGTTTGTCATATGATTTTAACATAATGCCACCAAAGCATTATTAATAATTATTTTATAGACGCATACAAGAAATAATATATATATATATATATATATATATATATATATATATATATATATATATATATATATATATATATATATGGTATTTACTGTTGATTTTGTATTATTATTAATCATATTTGTATTTTAATTTGCTTAAAGATGTTTGTCTTTGATAATATATTGATATGATATTGTATACTAGCTATGATCACATTAAAATTCTTAGTGTTTTGATTTTTAAAATGTATTAATTTATTTATTTTTTTATTTTTATTTTATTTTTTTTTTATTATATATTTATTTTTTTTTTCGTCAAAAAATTTACCTCCCTGGTCTAACTGATATACAAAAGCATTCATTATATCTAAAACTAGCCCAAAAAGCATTATCCTGAAAAAATCTAATTCAATTTCGTATATGAGCCAGGTTGTGTCAATAAGTAGGTCACTAGGTCAAATTATACAAAAAACCTAACATTCTTGAAACCCAATATTTGTCCAAACCTCATCAATCGTGCTAAGAATGGTCCTCTTGACAAAACTTTGAACTTGACAAAGAGCTAGTACGTATATGGGACATCTAAGTTCAATAAGTAGGTCACCAGGTAAAACTTAAGAAAAATTGTGAAGACTTTTGAGACCCTTGTGTTAGTTAATGCTTCATCAAACTTCCTTAGAATAATCTTCTTGACAAAAGCTTTCTCAGGTTTGTAAATAGGTCATGTTTTGTTTATAAGTAATTAAAATATCAAATCCTCTTTGGAATCTTGAAAACCTAATATTTGTCCAAACTTCTTTTAACTTGCTCGGAATGATCCATTTGACAAAAGATAGCTCAAGTTTATTAATGGGTCATGTTGGGTCAGTAAGCATGTCTTTGCGTCAAATTATAGAAAAATCTTGCTAACACTCTTGAGACCCCAATTTTAGTCTTATCTTCATTAAACTTGCTCAGAATAGCTCTTGATAAATGCTGGGTTCTTATACGGATCATGTTGGATTGATAAGTAGGTAACTAGGTCAAATTATAGAAAAGCCTTGTAAACACTATTGAGACCTCGATTTAGTAAAATCTTCATCAAACTTAATCAGAATGATCACTTTGACAAAAGCTAGCTTAAGTTTATTTAAAGATCATGTTGGGGTAATAAGTAGGTCTATAGGTCAAATTACAGAAAATCCTTGTTAACATTCTTGAAAAACCCAATATTTGTTTAAACTTTATCAAACTTGCTGAAATTGATTCACTTATAAAAAGATACCCAAGTCTATGAATGAGCCATATTAGGTCAATAAGAAGGTTTAAGGTAAAATCATAGATAAACCTTGTTACAGTGTAAAAGTCCAAGTGTACTGTCAACTGTCTCAGAACTTGCTTAAAATTATCTTGTTTTACAACCTATATCAAATTCATGCATTGACTATGTTTGGACCAATAAGTATGTCTCTAGGTTTACAATCGAGAAGCAACAACATCAGTGCTATTTGTTCTTCATTCAAAATAATTGTATAGATATAACGGTCTTAGTGTCACTGATGAGGAATGAATTCCGAAATGTGCACATCTGGCACATCAAAATTTAACTGGTATTTGTATTATAAATTTACTACCCCTGAGCGGGTACATTCTGAATGTCAAAATTAGTACAAACTAGCATATGTATGATTTTTTTGTGTGTGTATTAATGTAACTTTTGCATTGCAAATAAGTAAATCATTTATCCAAGTCAAGATTTTTAACAATTTCGAGGCAGTCGGTTCGAAATGGTGCAGGAAACTGAACATTACGCAGATGAGATCCTTTTACTTGTAAACAGCAAAGACAAACCATGGTGCTTTTGTTACAAGTTTGTATTCCTGATGACGGCAGCAGGCTGTCAAAACATGTAGACGAATAAAAGTCATACCACTACTGTTCATCTAGTGTTGAGAACCTTTTCTTTTATTAATTTATGTTTGTATTCCGTAAACACAGCGATTAAAACTCATCAATTATAATAAATGATCTTCGGACCCTTTGAATTGTACACAGCAAAGTCAAGACATTGTGCACTTGCAACTAAAACATAAAGCTTATGATTTATTGATTTTATCAACACTTTGGACCCTTTTAATTGTACCATGATGTGCTTTTTTCTCAATTTTAACATAGCGATTATGACTTACATATTGGAATAAGGGCTTATTGAATCGTTTAAATTGTTTACAGCAAGATAAAAATCATAATAAATTTGTAACTTATAGACACTTATTAACGTATGAGATCGTATTTTATACACAGCAAGGTTAAACTAGGAACCACTTATATATTTTCAGGGTTGTCCCCTTTTTGGCGTTCATCTTAAATTTTGAATAAAGCACAAACAAACCAGCCCACAGCAATCTACCATCCAAAAAGTGAAGCAAAAACCCAAATGAATCACGCAAACGTTCACCAAAAATCGAGACCGGACCCGCCTTATCCTCAAAATCAAATCCCAGAACGAAAGGAAAACGGAAACATTATGTGATGGGCGGCTGTTCCTGTACTTTTCAGTAATTATCACCCGATATTGCTTTTAGATGTTGATGTAAAAACATACTCCTTTTTTTAACTTTTAAAAAATTTATGCAGAAAAAAGTGTCTCTTGATCGTAATGTGGACATTACATTTAAGAGATGATAAGTAACTTTTTTATGGTAAGTTGAAGAAAATATTCATTTTCGCTTTTATAAGTAAACACCATAATACAAGTGCAAGATGTTCATCATTACGAAAAAAACTCAAGATATGATGCAAAAACATTTATTCAGGATAGACAAGTATAACGAAAATCAATGATAAGACTTTATCAACGAATTTTGTTTATATATACGCCATAGACCATGTGAGCTTCCGGTTGGTGACAGGGTAAAGCTACCACCTCGATTTGAGGATCCACCAACGTAGTTACCATTTCTGTCTCTGAGTGTTATAACATCTCTGTCCTGCAAAATATCACCACAGGTTTTACCTTGAATGTTCAAGGTAAATATTTCACTTCTACAAGTGTACAAATTGCTATTGAAAAAATTGCGTCCTGGACACGTGCGTGTGTTATAAAAATTACCAGCCCACCAATCCCTATCGACACTAAGCCAGTATCCCTTTTTTTTATCATTCCAAAACGAATATTGAAGCGCGATTTTGTCACAATCTCTTATGTAATTTCCACTTCGACCGTCCCCAAATATCCAGAAAACTTCCCCACGGCACTTGTAATGATATTCATACTGATTTCCTGCTTCAAAAGGGTTATCAATTCCCGGACAAGTTCTGAATCTGCATTTACTTCCAGACCCATGGCAGCTTAACCAATAATTATCAACAAAACGAGAGAGATAACTTATGTAAGGAGTTAAAAATTTTAGTGAAACTGCTTCGTCTGTTTGTATGTTTATACCATGGTCATTCATTAATGCAAGTTGTTTCCATTCTTGAATAGGAAATTTTGCAAGTATAGAATTAACCGCGCCATTGTATTTACTCCAGTTTCGCGTGTTAGTCTGAATTTTGGTAGCGGCTTTGTGTGCTGCCCAAAGTACAAATCTATAATGCTTTGTAGCAGCGGATTTAATTCTTGTTCGTAGATCGTTCAAAATTCGTTTATCATTGTGACTTTCACCGGCTTCTACAATAAGCTCTGAAACTAAGAGATTTAGTTCTATGGCAGCAAATTCTCTATAGTAAGCCAAACTTGAGGAAGGGTCTGACGGAATATAGAAATGCTCACGATCCATTTCAATGTAAGTGTTCGCAGCGAGTAAACGTTTCTTAAAGTAAGCAAAGCTTGATTGGCTCATCTGATTTTTGTACTTTTGTATTATGTCTTTCTGGGTGTTAAAATTAACGTCGTTTAAAGATACAGAGTTTTTCCATTCAGTTAAAAATCGCCTTGGTAGCCTTAAAAAAACCAAACAAGTTTTGAATAAGTCGCTTGTAATCACGAAGTTTCATTTGCATTTTTCTAACTTCGTGATGAACCATGACTCTATTTAAATCTTGTAAGAAATTTGCTCGAATTGCATCGTAGGAATTGGATGGCCAAATAACGTCTTATAAAGTTCCAATGATAAATCCTCCAGTGAGCCCCACTAAAGGATTTGTAACAGATAAAGCCATCAATGTGCTCTGTAAAGCGACTTCTGAAACGAATTTTATCGAATTTTTTGCAGATGTTGTCGATCGTTTTTTTATTTTTGAAATTTCTTTTTTATTCAGCTCCACTTTTTGGCATTCAATTAATGTTGTTTCTAATAAAATAAATGTAATCATGATAACCCAATATCTCTTTGAGAGCTTCATTTTTCACTTACTGAAATACCAAAAAAATGAGATGTGTCAAATCATGGTATTTATGACCAAGTCAACAATAATTTCTTTTAAATGACTATCTTGTGAAAACATGGCAAGAAAACATAAGTGACCTGAGAAATCACTGAAAGCAAAGAAAATTTAAATTTCGTATGGACGCTTTTTGTTTTAATAAAACAAACATACCAGTCCTTGTCTAAACCATAATCCAAAAAACAAAGTAAAAACTTTGAAAGCTGGCAAAATTAGTTATACACGTGAACTTCCATAAAGGAAGTGAGACCGGGTGCTCCGGAAGGGTAACCAAGGCGATAGGAGAATGCGTGGTATGGGGCACAGAGGTCTATATAAAAAATTCAATAATTTAGAATTAATTTACTTCTAAATTTAAAAACCACTGCGGTAGCTCAGTGGGTAGAGTACTCGCTCCGTAAGTGGAAGGTCGTGGGTTCAAACCTCGGCCGGTCTTACCCAAGAGTTCAAAGTGGGTAGTGACTGTTCTCTCGACAAGCACTCGGCATTACGAAATGAAAGTCACGGTTCTTTCGGATGGGAACTTTAAATAAACGAGGTCCCGTGTCATGGCAGGCGTGGCACGATAAAGAACCCTGCTGTATAATGCCATCAGCGCAACGCACGGGCAAAATTTCTGCACTTTCGCCTATAGCTGGCGACGTCTCGATATAAGTGAAATATTCTTGACTGGGACGTTAAACACCATTACTCAACTCAACTCTAAATTAAAAAATAATACTTTCTTAGCAAATGTATTTATTTTTTTATTTATCTATTTATTTATTTATTTATTTTTCCGTCTCGAGTAACTCTTCACTCTCATCGAAGAGTTTGGCTAGCTAACCACAAATTTTGTTACAAAAAGATTTCCTCGAGCTGGATAAGAATGTAGGCGGTAAGATGCATTTTGATCCGTAAGCATGCACTTTAGACCACATGACAACCGAGTCCAAAATGTGCATGATTTGTTTTCAACCATATTTAATAATGTAAATCAAAGCTAATGGTCACAAAGTCGTTGCTTTATCAACAAGGAATATATTTAAATTCTCATCAAAATGTTTTAAAGACATATGTGCTTTTCGTACCCTTCAGAAGAACTAAAATTAAGGAATTTATTTCAGAGACGCCTTTCTTAGTATTAATCTTTAATAAATAAATAAATAAGTAAATAAATAAATAATAAATTTGTGTGAATTTTTATAGAAACGTAAAATTATATATCGAAATATTTCTTACTGTGTTGGCTGTCAATATTCTGTTGAATAAAATTCGAGACGCCAATTCGATAAACGCATTCGGGTTTCAAAATAAATGTACCTCTATACTCAACTCATCAACAAGGTGAATTTATACAATGTATTGTATAAAGGTCAACGAGATAGGTTAACAGATTATTTTGACCATGTGATATGCAAAATTTAAGGGGTTAAATTCTTAGCAATAGAAAATATACATCTAAAAGGGATGTTCGGTTATACGAACATCTATTTAAGTCATCCAGTGAAACTAAAAATGTGGACCTTTTAGAGAAGTTGTCTCTGTTTGACACTTACAATCACTCAAACTGTAAAACCACATTTTTTTATTATTAATCAAATTCAAAATATATTAAAGTTTATTAATCTAAAAGAATTTTAAGAATATGATACAAATACGTAATGAATTTACTGCTTTTAGCTATTTTATGTTTAATCTTAAAATTATTATTATTATCAATTATTAATTGAAAAATGCAATTTTACCTTTAATTTGAAGAAATATTCTGTTATTTTCTTGAATATTGCTACATGATCTTATTATTTTAAACGACATAAAGAATTTAAAAAAACACTAATAAAACCGAGAACTGGGAGAAGATAAATGCGTCTGCGGTGTACGGCTGTTGAAGAAGCCGTGTTTAGTAAAGTTCTGAAAAAGAATCCAAAGAAAAAGACTACGAGACCAAAGAAACAAAAAAAAAGTAAGTTTTAAGTAAACTATTGGTTTTGATACATTTCCTAGAGAGACAATCCGAAAGAATCTCCATCAGCAAGGTTAAGAAAGTTATATACCAGAGAGAAAGAATTGCTCACAATAAAATAATTGAAAAAGTTCATTATGGGCGAGGGAACATAAAACCGAAAAAGATTATTTCTGGAGAAAAAATTTGATTACAGACTTATTTATTTTTAAAGCTAACAACAGTCAGAAAAAAATCAGAGTATGGCGTCATCCGCATGAAAAGTACATCCCAAGATGCATTTAAACGACAGTGAAGAAGCACCCTATACAAATCCACGTATGGGACATTATCTCGCCATATGGTATCTTAAAAAGAGTGGTTGGGACTTTAAATAGTGATATATATCAGTCGACTTTAATAAATGAGGCAGATGTTCTTTGTAAATTTTTTATATTTTCTTATAACGAATAGATTTTTCCAGCAGAACAACGCCTCTTGCGATTCGTCCAGGCGTTCTTGGAAAACAAAGGAGTTAAAGTTCTTAATTGGCCTCCAAGTTCTGCAGATTTGAAATTGTTTGAGACTATATTGGTGAAAGAGTAGCCCGAGGTTAACCAACATCTATTGATGAATTTGGAAATCTGTAAGTTTCTATTGGTACAATATTGGTAGAATTAACCTTTGGAGTTTTTATAGAGGTTTGACAGAGAATAGCCGATTTGTATTAATCAAGGGCTGGTCAAACGGAATATCCGATGCATTGTGGAGTATAAAGATTAAAGCCATTGCTTTCATATTAAAATGAAATATATCTGTTAAAAATGAAATTTGTTTATTTTTTATTTATTTATTTATTTATTTATTTATTTATTTTTATTTATTTATTTTTATTTATTTATTTTTTTTTTTTTTTATTTTATTTAATTTTTTTTTTTTTTTTTTTTGATTAAGGGGGATGCTAAATTTTCATGACGAACTTGTGTTGTTCTATAGTCTGAAAGAAAAAAATAGTGTATCACGATTTAAAGAACTTTTCCGCAACCTTGCTCATACATAATGACAACAACTTTTTGTGACATAAAATTATAAAATAAATAAAAACAAAGACCATGTCATGTTAGAGATTTTATTTATCTCATATAAATATATGAAGTTATGTAAATAAAATTGGTGATAAATTTATCGTTATAGGATGCACGAGTGATAAGTTGATGATAACGTATTTATATATTGAGTGTGATAAAATAACCCGATATAAATGTTATGAGATATTTTGACCTTTATAATGAAGATGCACAAAATCGTACTAAATAAAAAACAAACATACCAGTCCATGTCTAAATCATAATTAAAAAGAAAGAAAAAACCAGTCCATGTTCAAATCACAATCAAATAGAAAATAATAATACTAATTTTTAAAAAATCTGGTCAATTCAGAAACACATGAGGACTTTCATCAAGGAAAAGAGACCGGGTGCCCCGAAAGAGTAGACACCTCCTATTTACCTAGCTATACTCGTCACGTGCAAAATCCAATTTAGGAATACAAAGAACATAAAACTATAGAATGTCGAATATATCCAGTATAACTTTGGATACAAATACTTCATTCTTATCTACAATATTGTAATGACGGCCTAGGCTTCAAATATTATTGAGTCAACAAATTGTAAAATTGTAAGCAGTTTGCTTCGTTGTAGGAAGTTCCCGTAGTGGGAAGAAAGTTCTATCATACCGTATTAACTGTAAAACAAATACACCATAGAAGTTTGAGGTTAAGACCTAAAACCATTAATCTGTGACTTTTCTTACTTTTATCAACTTTTCAAGAAATTCGGTTCGGGCAAAAATTATTTTAAAGTTATAAAAAATTATTTTAAAGTTATAAAAAATTATTTTAAAGTTATAAAAGGATCATAATTATTCGTTTAAAGATCCGGATTTTGGGGTTGGTGATTGATTTGTTTTAAGATACTTTCAAGGAAGACAGTTTGCATAGTTAATGTTCTTTGTAAAATAGCATTGTCGTAGAAAAAGCAATGCAGCTTGGCTCAAATATTGCATTTTTTTTGTATAACAAATCTCGACCGCTTCAGATCCGCAAAGTAAACCATGATAAGTATTTAAACAGGTTTAAAATTAATAAACAATACAAACCCAGAACAATATCACCTTTTTTATTATTTTTTTTTTATTTTTATTTATTTATTTTTATTTTATTTTATTTTTTTTGTAGGTAAAAAACTTCTTTGACCCAGACTATTTCAATAGAGTGTTTCCTAAATAGTCGGGATATTGATGTTATATCGTGTCATATGAACAAACGTTAAGGCAAGTACTTTTTCTTTTTATTCTGTGTTTACACAAAAATAAAATATATCTTCATAGTTATTAATTTCATATAGGTATCCAAACTTTAAGTTTCGAAAATTAAGGGTCACAAACAGGAAACGCAAATACGTTTGACTCCGTTTAAAGTAGAGAAATCGGCAATGACATGTCAAAAGCTTTGATTTTAAAACAATTTTAAATTTAATTCTTTTTTATATTTAATTTTTTTGTCTTTGATTGAAGACTACAACAAGTTCAATTTATTTATCTTCAATAATAAAATAGCGATACTCTTTGGCTTTAAAATAGAAAACATTATTAAATTTATCTATTCATCTCTTTAATTATCAATCTAATTATTTTCTGTGACCATTCAAATTAACATCTTTTTTACACAGCTAGTTAATGAATTAATGACATAAAACATACCTCCTTTGTTATCTCCAGGGTAACCGTGAACTTTAACATTAAAACTCAAGAAAGGTAAAGAATAATAAAACTATAAATTAGCGAAGAAACATTGTAGTTTAAGTTTGATGCCGTTAGTTAAAAATACAGAAATATTTTTATGAGACAAATACTGCTTTCGCAAGTTATTCGCGTTGCCATCGTTTTCAGTGTTATTATTTATTTATTTATTTATTTATTTATTTATTATTTATTTATTTATTTAAATTACTTAGTAAATTCCGATGGAACTTGGAGGCTTGATAATAATATATAATCTTGTTGAATGCTATATCTTGGATACACATTTAATCCGTGAGGGTTTTGCAAATTCTTTCTTCGACTCTACTCTCAATAATAATAATAATAATAATAATTGATATTATTCTTATTCTTATTCTTATTATAATTATTATTACCTCGTTTTTTGTAGTCTTATTTTAAAATTGTGTCTTTACAATTTAAACAATATAAAATTTATATTAATATATATTTAATATATCCTGGTTTTGTTTCTTTTAAATTAGCCCAGCATTATTCAGCCGTTGGACAGTTGAAAAGAACCATGTATCAAACTTCTTGTAGGAACATCTGACAATAAGCAAGAAAAAATAATGCAATTATATAAATTTACAAGTAATCCATTTGTCACTTTATTTTTAACTCTAACAAAACAATATACCAAAAAGAAGTTGTAGCTTTCACATGGATGGGGATGGGGATAGGGTGGAGTGGTATTTGTTTGTAATAGCTATGCAACCAATCACAATTTCTGAGAAAACGGGGGCTAAACTAAATTTGTTCATCAGATTCGTACGTTTTTGATTTGAATAAATATGGCTATACGCCAAATCCATCACTTGTAAGATTCTCTATATCTTCACAAAAATAATTACAAACCATCTTACATTATTAGGGGCATCATATCCGAGTTGTTACTTTTATATAGATATGTAGGTTCCTCTAAATGTACTACTAAATCATTATCAGTAATTCTAACACAAATTTTGACAGTCGTCAAAGATGGCCTTCATACTTATTCAGAAAAAGTTTATACTACATCTGGTATCAACCAAATGTGGATTCTCAAAAATTCTAAAGAACTACTTGACCATCTTGTTTCTAATACTCTATCTTCGGTAAAAAGTATAAAAAACATTTGATTTTTCTACCCTTTTACACCACTTTGCCTCATTCTAAATTGAAAGAACGTCTAAAACAAATCATTCACTTTTCATTCTTTTACAAAGACGGTAAACCAGGATATAAATGTCTAGTGCTCAACAGGGATTTTGGTTATTTTGTAAAACACTATACACACTGTAAACAAAAATATACTGAAGATACCATCAACAAAAAGTTACAGTTTTTAAAAGACAACATATTTGTTGTGTTTGGCAATATAATTTTTCGACAAACAATCGGTGTACCAATGGGCACAAACTGTGCACCTTTGCTTGCTGATTTGTTTTCTTTATTCATATGAATCAGAATTTTCAAAAACCTTGACAAATCTGGAGAAAAGATTTTCGCTAAATCATTCAACTACACATACATACTATCTCTAAATAATCCCAAATTTGGAGAATATTTGAAAGCCATCTATCCAAGTGAGCTTGAAATAAACGACACGACAGATTCTCCATTTTCTGCTTAATATTTGGACTTATACTTCAATTATGACATCCACGAAAGGTTAACTCTGAAGCTATACGACAAACGTGATGACTTGAATTTTTCTATTGTCAACTTTCCGTTTCTTTGCAGTAATATCCCTGCTTCTCCTGCGTATGGTGTATATGTTTTACAGTTGATACGTTATGGTAGAGCTTGTTCACACAATGGGGAATTTCTACAACGAAGCAAACTGCTTACAATTAAATTGTTGACGCAAGAATATTGCAAGCCTAGGCTAATCAAGGTCCTTAAAAGTTTTATGGCCGTCATCACAATATTGTTGATAAGTATGTAGTCACTGTATCCAAACTAACACTGGATATATTCGACTTACCATAGTTCTTTGTTCCTTTCATTCTCAAAATTGACTTGTACGTGACGTGTGTAGCTAGCTGGACAGGAGGTGCTTACCCTTGATGGAAGTTCACGTGTATAACTAATTTTTCCAGCTTTCAAGGCTTATACTTTTTACTTTCTTTTTTTTAATTGTGGTTTGGACAAGGACTGGTATGTTTGTTTTAGTTTATCTCCTACTTAGGTAAATAAAAATGAGTTTTTTTAATTTGTGATCAAGATACGGTTAAATATGTGATTTGAAAAAGGCGTCATTTAAACTTTTTAACTTATTCAATCTACATAATATTCCCAAATGTTTGAAGTTTCATTTTTATTTCATAATTTATTTGAATAAAAGAACCCTGTTTTCCTTCGATAAAGGGGTTTTTTATTGCAAAGGCTAATTGTTAATTTCTGTGTCCCAAGAAGGATGGATGTTAAATCACATACCAGATGATGGTTATATGAGTCCTTATGGTGGCCATTATTGAGACAAAGAACCCTATTTGGACAAGAGTCTGATCGTTAAACTTTTTTTGCTAGAATTGTTTCAGATATTTCTAACATTCCAAGTTGTTATTCAAGAAACTCATCACTCATCAATCTTTTTTCACCGTCGTATAACGGCATCTCGTTCAGGCATTACCCAAAAGCTTAACCAACAACTAACAACTTTGTTTTTGTACAAACGTGACTTCTAAACATATAAGTCGGTCATTTTCCGTTAAGATTCGACTATTTTGACTGAGAAACTTAGATATCCCATTCACTCAGAATTTATATTCTCCATAATAGCCGTATGCTTAGTAAATTGAAAACTCACAAAAACAACAAAACTTGTGAGGCAAATGGAGTGTATGGTGTTGATTTGATACGGGTTTTTAGTATCACGAAGGCATATTAGGAGGTCTCATTAACGCAACTTTAAAGGTTTTGCTTGATTTCTTTTATACTACTGAAAGCTGTATAAAATGAACTATAATTTCTTGCACCCGAGGTAAAAAATCCATATAAACAGCGGTGCAAGATATTAATATTTTGCATCCCCCCTGTACAACATAGCTTACACGCTCTTTTCTCTCGAAGATTTATCAATAAAATCGGAGGTTTATCGATACTTCGAGAACCGCTTCATTACCCAAGAATCTGGCATACTTCCGCGCAAACAAATAAACGGAACAGGTAACACTACAGTCAAAACTTTTAAATCAATAACAAGTTTATTTCACATTAAATTAATTTTTATATGTCGTAATGTTAATATGAATTATGGCGCCACGTTGGTTCCTGTCTTGTGTATCCACATGTCACTTCTATCATATGTTAATTTTGATTTTTTTATAGAATTTGTATATTTGTGGTGCTCGAAATAGAATTAATCACTACTTGTATTGCCAGATAGGAAAATCACAACCCTCGTTCTAATATTTCTGGTCATAAACTCGACAAGCCTGGACCAGATATAAAAGTACTCTGGTTGAGATTTCCCTATCTGGCGCCACAAGTAGTGACAGATTTGACCAAAATTTTATTTCATCAAAGAAAACTTTCTTTTTTCTAATACGAGGACTTTCCATGACTTGTTTTATGATGATACGGTTGATTAGCTCTAATCAATAATATCATATAGTGTAATCACAAGAGTTCAGCCCCACATACACGTAGCTTCAAAATATAAGTCATTTCAGCCGTTGACCACTCTTGTTAAAAGGTTGGTCAACGGGTTGAAAATAATGAACAAAAAAAAGCTTTTTTCACCGTCGTATATCGGCATCTCGTTCAGGCATTACCCAAAAGCTTAACCAACAACTAACAATTTTGTTTTTGTACAAACGTGACTTCTAAACATATAAGTCGGTCATTTTCCGTTAAGATTCGACTATTTTGACTGAGAAACTTAGATATCCCATTCACTCAGAATTTATATTCTCCATAATAGCCGTATGCTTAGTAAATTGAAAACTCACAAAAACAACAAAACTTGTGAGGCCAATGGAGTGTATGGTGTTGATTTGATACGGGTTTTTAGTATCACGAAGGCATATTAGGAGGTCTAATTAACGCAACTTTAAAGGTTTTGCTTGATTTCTTTTATACTACTGAAAGCTGTATAAAATGAACTATAATTTCTTGCACCCGAGGTAAAAAATCCATATAAACAGCGGTGCAAGATATTAATATTTTGCATCCCCCCTGTACAACATAGCTTACACGCTCTTTTCTCTCGAAGATTTATCAATAAAATCGGAGGTTTATCGATACTTCGAGAACCGCTTCATTACCCAAGAATCTGGCATACTTCCGCGCAAACAAATAAACGGAACAGGTAACACTACAGTCAAAACTTTTAAATCAATAACAAGTTTATTTCACATTAAATTAATTTTAATATGACGTAATGTTAATATGAATTATGGCGCCACGTTGGTTCCTGTCTTGTGTATCCACATGTCACTTCTATCATATGTTAATTTTGATTTTTTTATAGAATTTGTATATTTGTGGTGCTCGAAATAGAATTAATCACTACTTGTATTGCCAGATAGGAAAATCACAACCCTCGTTCTAATATTTCTGGTCATAAACTCGACAAGCCTGGACCAGATATAAAAGAACTCTGGTTGAGATTTCCCTATCTGGCGCCACAAGTAGTGACAGATTTGACCAAAATTTTATTTCATCAAAAAAAACTTTCTTTTTTCTAATACGAGGACTTTCCATGACTTGTTTTATGATGATACGGTTGATTAGCTCTAATCAATAATATCATATAGTGTAATCACAAGAGTTCAGCCCCACATACACGTAGCTTCAAAATATAAGTCATTTCAGCCGTTGACCACTCTTGTTAAAAGGTTGGTCAACGGGTTGAAAATAATGAAGAAAAAAGAGCTTTTTTCACCGTCGTATATCGGCATCTCGTTCAGGCATTACCCAAAAGCTTAACCAACAACTAACAACTTTGTTTTTGTACAAACGTGACTTCTAAACATATAAGTCGGTCATTTTCCGTTAAGATTCGACTATTTTGACTGAGAAACTTAGATATCCCATTCACTCAGAATTTATATTCTCCATAATAGCCGTATGCTTAGTAAATTGAAAACTCACAAAAACAACAAAACTTGTGAGGCAAATGGAGTGTATGGTGTTGATTTGATACGGGTTTTTAGTATCACGAAGGCATATTAGGAGGTCTCATTAACGCAACTTTAAAGGTTTTGCTTGATTTCTTTTATACTACTGAAAGTTGTATAAAATGAACTATAATTTCTTGCACCCGAGGTAAAAAATCCATATAAACAGCGGTGCAAGATATTAATATTTTGCATCCCCCCTGTACAACATAGCTTACACGCTCTTTTCTCTCGAAGATTTATCAATAAAATCGGAGGTTTATCGATACTTCGAGAACCGCTTCATTACCCAAGAATCTGGCATACTTCCGCGCAAACAAATAAACGGAACAGGTAACACTACAGTCAAAACTTTTAAATCAATAACAAGTTTATTTCACATTAAATTAATTTTAATATGACGTAATGTTAATATGAATTATGGCGCCACGTTGGTTCCTGTCTTGTGTATCCACATGTCACTTCTATCATATGTTAATTTTGATTTTTTTATAGAATTTGTATATTTGTGGTGCTCGAAATAGAATTAATCACTACTTGTATTGCCAGATAGGAAAATCACAACCCTCGTTCTAATATTTCTGGTCATAAACTCGACAAGCCTGGACCAGATATAAAAGAACTCTGGTTGAGATTTCCCTATCTGGCGCCACAAGTAGTGACAGATTTGACCAAAATTTTATTTCATCAAAAAAACTTTCTTTTTTCTAATACGAGGACTTTCCATGACTTGTTTTATGATGATACGGTTGATTAGCTCTAATCAATAATATCATATAGTGTAATCACAAGAGTTCAGCCCCACATACACGTAGCTTCAAAATATAAGTCATTTCAGCCGTTGACCACTCTTGTTAAAAGGTTGGTCAACGGGTTGAAAATAATGAAGAAAAAAGAGCTTTTTTCACCGTCGTATATCGGCATCTCGTTCAGGCATTACCCAAAAGCTTAACCAACAACTAACAACTTTGTTTTTGTACAAACGTGACTTCTAAACATATAAGTCGGTCATTTTCCGTTAAGATTCGACTATTTTGACTGAGAAACTTAGATATCCCATTCACTCAGAATTTATATTCTCCATAATAGCCGTATGCTTAGTAAATTGAAAACTCACAAAAACAACAAAACTTGTGAGGCCAATGGAGTGTATGGTGTTGATTTGATACGGGTTTTTAGTATCACGAAGGCATATTAGGAGGTCTCATTAACGCAACTTTAAAGGTTTTGCTTGATTTCTTTTATACTACTGAAAGTTGTATAAAATGAACTATAATTTCTTGCACCCGAGGTAAAAAATCCATATAAACAGCGGTGCAAGATATTAATATTTTGCATCCCCCCTGTACAACATAGCTTACACGCTCTTTTCTCTCGAAGATTTATCAATAAAATCGGAGGTTTATCGATACTTCGAGAACCGCTTCATTACCCAAGAATCTGGCATACTTCCGCGCAAACAAATAAACGGAACAGGTAACACCTACAGTCAAAACTTTTAAATCAATAACAAGTTTATTTCACATTAAATTAATTTTTATATGACGTAATGTTAATATGAATTATGGCGCCACGTTGGTTCCTGTCTTGTGTATCCACATGTCACTTCTATCATATGTTAATTTTGATTTTTTATAGAATTTGTATATTTGTGGTGCTCGAAATAGAATTAATCACTACTTGTATTGCCAGATAGGAAAATCACAACCCTCGTTCTAATATTTCTGGCCATAAACTCGACAAGCCTGGACCAGATATAAAAGAACTCTGGTCGAGATTTCCCTATCTGGCGCCACAAGTAGTGACAGATTTGACCAAAATTTTATTTCATCAAAAAAAACTTTCTTTTTTCTAATACGAGGACTTTCCATGACTTGTTTTATGATGATACGGTTGATTAGCTCTAATCAATAATATCATATAGTGTAATCACAAGAGTTCAGCCCCACATACACGTAGCTTCAAAATATAAGTCATTTCAGCCGTTGACCACTCTTGTTTAAAGGTTGGTCAACGGGTTGAAAATAATGAAGAAAAAAGAGCTTATATTAAAGTTCGAACAAAGATGCTGCATATCTGGCCAACCAGCGACTATAACAAAAATAGTAAATGTCATAATAGTCAGGAAAAAAATTTAAGTGATGACAGATATACGATGTATACGATTCGTGATATTGTTTGTTGACTTCAAATAAAGATCCATCACATATATGCCTGTGAAACAGTTAAAATTTGAAGTCGGAGAAGCTCACGCTCCAGATCTAACTGCATGCAGCATTCCTATTTCCAAACTACAACAACTTTGTTTTTGTACAAACGTGACTTCTAAACACATTCTGAACGCTTTTCCGATATCGTGCAAAACATATCAAATCGGACATCCCCCGCAGTATGCATTTCCCTCCCTAAGTACCACATGGTTAAGACGGCAAACTATACATCATTTCAATAAAAAGTTGTAAGTAAATATGATGAAACTAAAAGCAAATAATAATAACTTTCTATTAGTAAGTTTAATACAAAGCTTCTTCTTTAAATGTCCTTGTCGAGAAATCATTCACCTCTTTCTGAACACAAAATGCTTTCGAAATAGATAGACTATTCTCTCGTTTTAATAAAGATAATATTGCCACTGAAGCTATATAAACGTAATTATGATATTTAATGTATTTAGTAAATTTATTTATAAAGGTAGGGAAGTCTAGAATTTAGTAATTATTTTTGGAAATAAGGTATCAAATACTGCAATACGACTTCAATACTATGAAGAATGAATTTCCGAAATGTTCACATATGACACGGCAAAACAGGACAGGTAATTTTGTTAAATACGAGACTTCTTTAAAATATGTAATAACGCGAATAAATGTAAGAGCATTTTAGGAAATTCCTGGTAACAGATAATAACAAAAATTAATATTCTTTTGTTTTTATTAAATATTTTGAAAATAAATTTTCTTTTTCTATTCTAATAAAAAACACCATTTGTTTCTTTAAAGTGAAAAACCAGAATCAGAAACATTTCAGGCAAAATTTGCAAAAAATATTCTGTCCAATATGTGAAAACGATCTCTTGAAATTTTAATTAATATCTAGGGGTAGTTTTTTTATCAAAGAATTTTGTTTATATATACGCCACTTGCTAACTGAATTTGCTCTAGAGACCAGGTCATAATCACGTAATGGATTTAATATTGCACCAACATAGTTACCATTTCTGTCTCTGAGTGTAATAACATCTCTGTCTTGTAAAATATCACCACAGTTTTTACCTTGAATGTCCAAGATAAATATTTCGTTTCTACAAGTGTACAAATTGCTATTGAAAAAATTGCGTCCTGGACATGTGCGTGTATTATAAAAATTACCAGCCCACCAGTCCCTATCGAGACTTAGCCAGTATCCCTTATTCTTATCATTCGAAAAGGAATATTGAAGCGCGACTTTGTCACAATCTCTTATGTAACTTCCACTTCGACCGTCCCCAAATATCCAAAAAACTTCCCCACGGCACTTGTAATGATATTCGTACTGATTTCCTGCTTCAAAAGGGTTATCAATTCCCGGACAAGTTCTGAATTTACATTTACTTCCGGACACATAACAGCTCAACCAATAATTATCAACGAAACGAAAAGTAAAAAATGCAGGAGTTAAAAATTTCAGTGAAACTGCTTCTATGTTTTGTATGTTGTGTATGCCGTCATCATTTATAAGTGCGATTTGTTTCCATTCTTGAATAGGTAATTCTGTAAGTATAGAATTAACTGCCTCATTGTATTTAATCCAGTTTTGCGTTTTAGTCTGAATTTTGGTAGCGGCTTTGTGTGCTGCCCAAAGAACAAATCTGTAATGCTTTTTAGCAGCCGATTTCAATCTTGTTCTCAGATTATTCAAAATATGTTGATCATTTTGTCTCTCACCAGATTCTAAAATTATTTCTGCAGCTAAAAGATTCAATTCCATGGTAGCAAATTCCCTATAGTATGCTAAACTTGAAGAAGGGTCTGACGGATTATAGAAACGTTCCCGATCAATTTCAATGTAGGTGTTCAAAGCCAGTAAACGTTTCTTAAAGTAAGCAAAGCTTGATTGGCTCATTTGTTTTTTGTACTTTTGTAATATATCTTTTTGACTTTCAAAATCAATACCGTTGGCAGATACTGAATTTTGCCATTCGTTTAAATATCGCCTTGGTAACCTAAAAAAACCAAATAAATTTCGAATAAGTTGCTTATAATCGCGAAGCCTCATTTGCATTTTTCTAACTTCGTGTTGAACCATGACTGTATTTATTTCTTGCAAGAAATGTGCCCGAATTGCATCGTTGGAATTGGATGGCCAAAGAACTTCTAATAAAGTTCCAATGATAAATCCGCCGGTGAGCCCCAATAAAGGATTGGAGGCGAAAAGAGGAATAGATATGCTCTGTAATGCGAATTCTGAAACAAATTTAATCGAATTTTTTGCTAGGTTTGTTGATCGTCTGTCTCTTTTCAAAATTTCTTTGTTGTTCAACTCCATTTTTTTGCATTCGTTGAATGTTGTATTCAGTAGAAAACTTATAACCATGATAACCCAAAATCGCTTTGACAGCTTCATCCTGCAGGAACTGAAATACAAAAAAGGAAAAAAGGAAAGTGCAGTAATGGTGCTTTCCCCTGTTAAGATTCATTCACATATATAAGGGTGACTCTCTAGTTCGTAAGAGGATTTGAAGTACAAAAAAATAAATAAAATCAATAATAATAATAATAATCGGCCTTCGACAAGCGATCTGTCTAAATGTAAATCTACCAAACTATTGAATTTGCAGGAGTTGGATTTTAAATTATGCGATAAAAGTATAATAATGGTATAATTTTCGTAAAAATTAAAAGCGCATTGTTCAGTTTTATAATGCCTTATGCCATGACATTACGAATTCCAAGCATATTATGCTTTATTCGAATTATTAAATCGCATATAGAAAAGAAGATTTATAACACAAATACCTGTAAAATTTCGATGTGCCATATGGTCACATTTCGGAAAATCATTTCTCATGTGACACTAGGGGCCGAAAAGTTTGATAGATAAAAAACATGAGCCAAACAGTTGACAATTACTGAATCTTAAGTTCCAAAATTATATTGATCCAAATCCAGCTGAGGTATGGTTTGCATGAGGGAACAATCCTTGTTTTAGGTAAATTTAAAAAATGCTAAATTTGCTAAATGGTATTTTAAAATTTTCTTGTAAAAATTATCATTTTCTCGTAGTAATAAAAACAATCAAATAATGTTTGGCAGAATAACGCATCCATTTAAGAAGCTTTCAAATTCAAAAGTTTTGATTACATTCCTTTAAGCTACTGGGAATATACAACTCGATCGTTTAGATTGTATAAATCTAATTTATTTAGTATAACTTACCAAGAAATGTACATTTTATATAATCAAATTCATTTTCTAGCTTTCAGAAGTGTAAAGAGTTATTAACAAAGTCATGCGTAATAGAAAAAATTAACAGTATAAAAATAAAGAAGATTGGTAGAATGCAACCACTGACTTCTGTCCCCTAACACCTATATTAAATATAAAAGAAATAATTTATAAGAAATTTGACCTTGTACATGTTATGCATAAAATCTTTTTTAAATAATTATATTAAAATATTTTCTGTATTGATATTTTTGGATATTCCCCTAAAATAAAATGACATGAATCTATCTGCATTTAAAGAAACCTAACAAAACATAACATTTCTAAATCACACTTGCAAAAGCAAAGTAAAAAACTGGATAATTCAGTTGAACACTTTTAAATGGGTTGGCGGGTGCCCCGGAAAGGAAAAGCCATCCTATCTAAGCTATCTTCACCCGTCACGTGCGAACTATAGAAATATAGTAGAACTTTGATAACTCGAACTTTATACTATTTCGAATACCACGGATAACTTGAAGTCTTTGTCCTGACCTATTTTCTATATAAAGTATAATTCGATTATTCCCGATTACTCACAAGAAAAAACAATTTTCATAAGTCAATGAATGTATTAAAAATTAACTTCGAAAACATCTAATGTTTTTTAAACAATTTCAATGGCCATTTGAATCAAACAATAAGAAAATTACAGGAATTATCGAAAATTAGGTAACTGATATATAAGATAAATGGGCTGAGAAGTTGGGGTATTAAATAGGTTTTATTGAACAGGTTTAACAAACTCATATATTACGTGTTAATTTTTCCACACATTGTGAGGTTTTGATAGCTCTGCATTAATTATAACTATGATTATATCAAAAGTATTCTGATGATCCGCTCGGCTACGTAGCAGCACTTACCTCCCTATGAATGTTTAGTGATTGTCTCATACCCGGGTGAAGTATTCAACATGCACATAGGGTGGAAAATCGCTGGCGTTACAGTATGTTATAATTGAGTATTACTGATATTCAAGTACATGTAATTGATTTCTTATTCTGTTGTGATTTATAATGGTACAACACGTTTCGCATGATTATACTATCGATAACAATTCTTTAATACATTGATTATTGCTTTTGTTTCAAATTTATCTATTATTATTTAATATTTTTTCGATTGCTTACATACAAGTACCGGTAGCAGTTAACCACAGCTAAAGATTCTTTGTGAAGGACAGACATATATAGAGATAACATTTTTCAACCTCGATAACTCGAAAAACCAGATTACTCGAAGTCACCACCGAAGTCCGTGCACTTTGAGTTTCGAAGTTCTACTGTACCCCTAAAATAATTCTAGGTATTTGTATATTTGACTTATGTTGCCTTGTTAACTGTACTCCAGATATGTGTGCTCTATTTTCCGATTATGTTATAATCCCTATTTTATACTTTTAGTCAATAATTTGATATATAACGTAAAACACTTTCTTTTTTAAATATCTTCAAGGATATTTGATGTCTTAAGGACGTTTCTCATTTACTCACAAACTAGACCTTTTCTTTTTTTAAAAAAAAAATAAAAGAAATATCAAATGCTCTAAGGTGTATTTACTATCAACAAATTTTTGATAGATTTTATGCGTACTGTATCAGCTTTTAAAACGATTGAAATGGGAAATTGTTTCATTTATACAGACGAGACTTTAACTTAATCAAAATAAGGGTTTTCATTTTCTTACAAACGAAACTTTATCCTACATGAAATAAAACAAAAAAATACCAGTCCATGTACAAATCACAATCCCATTAAGAGTTATAACTTTAAAAACTGGTCAAATTTTTTTCCACGCGTAAACTTCCACCAGTGAAGTGAAACCGAGTGCTGCTCCGTAAGGTAGGAATCTACTGTCAAGTTAGCTTCACCTGTCACGTGCAAAATCAGATTCGATACTAAAAGGAACATTGGACTATGGGACGTCAAATATATCCAATATCAGTTTGGATGCAGCAACTGAATACTTTTCAATAATGTTGTTTATATATATATATATATATATATATATATATATATATATATATATATATATATAATTTTCTTTTCAACATACAAATTTTTTTTATTATGTATGTTGATTTTAGGAAAGAGAGAGAGAGAGAGAGAGAGAGAGAGAGAGAGAGAGAGGTAGAGAAAGAGAGAGAGAGAGAGAGAGTTCATTAATCGCGATAAACAATATCATGAAATATTATTCTTTTTCATATATAATATTAATAATATTAACCATAGAGTATATGTTAATTAACACATCTATCCAATTCTTCTCAATAATATTGTGATGACGACCAAAAAATTATTTATGTCCTTTATAAACTTAGGCTTGCAATATACCTGAATCAACAATCAATTAATGAGGCTTGATTCGTTGTAGAAAGTCCCTAAAGTTATTTAAGTAAAATTTGAAGATATTTTGCAATTTTAAAATAAAATTAAAAAATATATAAAATAAGTTTATTTAAAACTAAGGTCTATTCCTTCGTGCAAAACCTTCCTTAGCTGGATTTGGATTCATACAATTTTGGAACTTTAGATTCATTAGTTTTCGGCGTATGTTTTTTTTTTCGTCCCTTAGTGTCACTGATGAAGAATGATTTTCCGAATTGTGCACATCTGGCACATCAGGTTTTGGCAGGTGTTTGTTATATATCTTCTTACGTTAAAAATTGCAAAACAAAAACAAAATTAATATAAAACTGTTCTCCGTTTAGTCCGTCAATTTCCTGTTTAAAGAGATGTTAACCACTTTCCTGATTAATTCAATCGAGTTAATACCGGGTATATATACCCTTTTGCCCATTATGATCAACATGACATATCGCATTTGTTACGTAACATTTAATCAGATACATTTAAAAAGTACGTGCAACTGATTAATATGCAAATATAGAAATAATCGGTAGTAGTGAACCGACATGTTTAGCTAAAATAATTCTAAAGAAAATAATGTGAAAAATAACAAATTTTCTAAAATATAAAAAGGAAGTTAATAATATGATAAAACAAAATTAAGTGGCACATTTAATTCTTCTTTTTCTTTTTCAAAGAATTCGTTTTTATAAAGTACGTATTACTCAAGCAATGAACTTAGATAGTAATTGGTAATTTTACGTGCAACTTTACGGGGGTCGCAAAATATTAAAATCATAGGGATTCATTGAAAATCTTCGGGTGTCAAATAAAATGACATGCAAAGTATTTATTTCAATCGCAGTACATTCTTAGATTTTACTCTTTCATTAAAACTTTTTTAATTTTAATTTTGAGGTACAAAACCAAAACTACGTTTATCATATGCTTATTATTTGTTTTTGTAAATAGGTATAACCAGGTAAAAGTATTCTTACGACACTCTTTTACTCTCTGTTAAGTCAACGCCTTTGATAAGTTCAAAATATTATATACCTATGATTTGATTTAAAAAGAAATCAATTGAAGTGTACCGGTACAATATAACCGTATACAGACCAGCGCTCCGGTATATTATTATATTATTTCCATATCGTTGTTCATCTTAGAATCTACTATTTCGATTTTTTACTTTCGCCATTGTTAATATTATAGTGTTGTTTCTCAGAGTACTTTAATATTTGAATTAATGTTACAGAAATGTGTAATTTTCTTTTTTATATATCTGACTTTACCATGTTAAATTGTAAAAATAAGTATAAGTTAGGTAAAGTGTTGAATTATGTCGGTCATAATTTGAATGAAAAGAGAATATATAACTTCTCTTTGAGAGTAAATATTATAACAAATAGTTCATGACATTTTGGGACCATATGACAGTTTGTGGACCGGATAGTCATCCCCAAAGTACTATATGGACCTCAGCTTTGCTTCTACTTTGGAATGACTACAGGGTCGATTAACTGCAATATGGTCCTCAATGTCATGAAGTATGTGTTAAATATATTTTTGACAAATAGAAAAATTGTCTTTTTTCTCTCTCGATATAATTTGTTTTATCTCTAATGGAGTTGTTTTATTATCGTTTTAAATTTATATTTTAGGTGTGCAAATTGTCATATATAACAAATACCTGCTAAATTTTGATAAGCCAAATGTCAACATTTCGGAAAATCATTCCTCAACAGTGACACTAAAGGTCGAAAAGTTTGATAGATTGAGATAGATTGAAAACATACGCCAAACAGTTGAAAATTAATGAATCTAAAGTTCCAAAACTATATGAATCCAAATCCAGCTAAGGAATACTTTGCATGAGGGAACAGACCTTTCTTTTAAATAAATTTCAAAAATTGAGAGGACTGAAAATTTTGCTAAATGCTATATTATCTGACAGAGGACTGCCTACTGAGTTATGGATACCCTTGGGGTATATAATAAAACATAGATCATTTGCAGAGGATCGTAGCGAACAACACAAATTGGTTTAGTCCCTCCACTTGTCTTGAATTTAGCTTCTTTAGTATTATCAATGCATAAACAAGTACCTGTAGGGAGATTTTTAACAACTGACTAACAAATATTAATGCACCAACCAAAAAACTCCAACAAATCAACATGAAGAAACACTTCATACACACGAGTAGCACATGTGAAAAAGTAGTACAATTTTATCATTTAATATGACAAGAAGATGAAAAGAAAGTCTAATTATTATTTTAAATGTAAAATACAAAAAAATAAATAAATAAATACAAAGCAAAGTGTCATCGTTGCTTTGTTATAAAATCACTAATTTTGAGTACCATTTAGCAAAATTTTCAGCCGTCTAAAATTTGAAATTTATTTAAAACTAAGGTTTGTTCCCTCATGCAAAGCATTCCTTAGCAGGATTTGGATTTATACAATTTTGGAACTTAAGATTCATTATTTTCAACTGTTTGGCTTATGTTTTTATCTATCAAACTTTTCGGGCTTAGTGTCACTGATGAGGAATGAATTTCCGAAATGTGCACATCTGGCACATCAAAATTTATTTTGTATTTGTTTTATATTTACTACCCCTGAGCGGGTACCGCTGCTGGTGGAGTAAAACTCCCCGAGGGTATCCATAACTCAGTAGGCAGTACTTTGTGCTGTCAGAAAATGTACCATTTAGCAAAATTTTCAGCCGTCTAAAATTTGAAATTTATTTAAAACTAAGGTTTGTTCCCTCATGCAAAGCATTCCTTAGCAGGATTTGGATTTATACAATTTTGGAACTTAAGATTCATTATTTTCAACTGTTTGGCTTATGTTTTTTATCTATCAAACTTTTCGGGCTTAGTGTCACTGATGAGGAATGAATTTCCGAAATGTGCACATCTGGCACATCAAAATTTATTTTGTATTTGTTTTATATTTACTACCCCTGAGCGGGTACCGCTGCTGGTGGAGTAAAACTCCCCGAGGGTATCCATAACTCAGTAGGCAGTACTTTGTGCTGTCAGAAAATGTACCATTTAGCAAAATTTTCAGCCGTCTAAAATTTGAAATTTATTTAAAACTAAGGTTTGTTCCCTCATGCAAAGCATTCCTTAGCAGGATTTGGATTTATACAATTTTGGAACTTAAGATTCATTATTTTCAACTGTTTGGCTTATGTTTTTTATCTATCAAACTTTTCGGGCTTAGTGTCACTGATGAGGAATGAATTTCCGAAATGTGCACATCTGGCACATCAAAATTTATTTTGTATTTGTTTTATATTTGAGTAGTACTAGGACCACGTTTTGCTTCACTAAAATTTCTTTCATTTCATCTCGAAGATTTGAATTTGATATTCAGTTTGATAAACTAAACATTTTAATAATATTCGCAATTAAATTACAATGACCATAATAAATCATACAAAAAGTACGATACGCGCTCTGATTGCACTAAACCGTTCTTTAAATCTGAAGATCCAAGTTGACTTAAAGCTTTACTATTTATGACAGTAAAGCTTGAAATTCGTGAGACTGGCTTGTTTTTTTTAAACAGTCAGGAATATTTTACTTATATCGAGAAGTCGCAAGCTATAGTTGAAGTTACAGACATTTTCACCTCTGCAATGTGCAGGAATGGTTTTTTGGTGGGCATCGATTTTTAAGGTCTCCCCTTAAGGACCCAAGGACCTTGTGACTTTATTTCTAAATATTGAGTGCTTAATGAAAAAAATGGGTCACTACCGTTTTGGTATAAACCGGTCTAGGTTCGAACCCACACCTTCTACACACAAAGCAAGCACTCTACAAACTGAACTACCTTAATGGCGGTTCAATGGGAGGGACACAAGATCTGATTCATTATATTATCATCAATTTTAAAATATATATCTTGCTGTGAATACGGGTACCACGGAGGGATAAAGACGATCGGAGCTACGTACTCACGTAATAAAACTAAAGATCCGTAACAATAAACTATATTTAAAGACTAAAGATCAGTATCAATGAATTATATTTTGATGAAATTTTGAAAAAAAGGTAGGGACAGACCTACTGTCTTTTTATGTTTTAATCCCCATTTTATACTGTTAGTCAATAATTAGAATTATAACGTAAAACACTTTGTTTTTTTAAATAATCTTGAAGGATATCTTGATGTCTCAAGGACGTTTATCATTTACTAGTTCACAAAATGAACAAAATTATTTTTTTTAAATAAAAGAAATATCAAAGGCTCTAAGGTGCATTAATTATTAACAAATTTTTGATAGATTTTATGCGTACCGTATCAGCTTTTAAAAACGATTGAATTGGGCTTGATTCGTTGTAGAAAGTTTCTAAAGTTATAAGTTATTTAAGCAAAATTTGAAGATATTTTGCAATTTCAAAATAGAATAAGCTACTAACGTTAAAAATTGCAAAACAAAAAAATTAATATAAAAATGTTCTTACTGTTTCGTCCGTCAATTTCCTGTTTAAAGGGATGTTAACGGCTTCTCTAATTAATTCAATCGAGTTAATACCGGGTATATATACCCTTTTGCACATTATGATCAACGTGACTTATCTCATTTTAATATGTGACGTAACATTTAATCAGATACGTTTAAAAAGTACATGCAACTGATTAATATGCAAATATAGAAATAATCGGTAGAAGGGAACTGACATCTATAGCTAAAATAATTCTGAAGAAAATCATGTTAAAAATAAATAGCAAATTTTCTAAAATATAAGAAGGAAGTTAATAATATGATAAAAAAAATTCCAGTGCCTCATTTAATTCTTCTTTTTTTTCTTCAAAAAATTCGTTTTCATAAAGTACGTATTACTCAAGCAATGAACTTAGATAGTAATTGGTAATTTTATGTGCAACTTTACGGGGGTCACAAAATATTAAAATCATAGGGATTCATTGAAAATCTTCGGGTGTCAAATAAAATGACATGCAAAGTTTTTTTTTTTTTTTTTCAATCTCAGTACATTCTTAGATTTTACTCTTTCATTAAAACTTTTTCAATTTTAATTTTGAGGTACAAAACCAAAACTACGTTTATCATATGCTTATTATTTGTTTTTGTAAATAGGTATAACCAGGTAAAAGTATTCTTACGACACTCTTTTACTCTCTGTTAAGTCAACGCCTTTGATAATTCAAAATATTATATACCTATGATTTGATTTAAAAAGAAATCAATTGAAGTGTACCGGTACAATATAACCGTATACAGACCAGCGCTCTGGTTTATTATTATATTATTTCCATATCGTTGTCCATCTTAAAATTTACTTTTTCAATTTTTCTTCCGCTATTGTTAATATTATAGTGTTATTTCTCAAAGTACTTTAATATTTGAATTAATGTTACAGAAATGTGTAATTTTCCTTTTTATATATCTGACTTTACCATGTTAAATTGTAAAAAAGTATAAGTTAGGTGTAGTGTTGAATTATGTCGGTCATAATTTGAATGAAAAGAGAATATGTAGCTTCTCTTTGAGAGTAAATATTATAACAAATAGTTCATGACATTTTGGGACCATATGACAGTTTGTGGACCGGATAGTCATCCCCAAAGAAGTATATAGACCTCAGCTTTGCTTCTACTTTGGGAATGACTACCCGGTCGATAAACTGCCATTTGGCCCTCAATGTCATGAAGTATGTGTTAAATATATTTTTGACAAATTGAAAAATTGTCTTTTTTCTCTCGATTTAATTTGCTTTTTCTCTAATGGAGTTGTTTTATTATCACTTGATATTTTATTTTAGGCGTGCAAATTGTCATATGATAAATCGTAGATCGTTTGCAGAGGATCGTAGCGAACAACACAAATTGGTTAAGTCCCTCCGCTTGTCATGAATTTAGCCGCTTTAGTATTATCAATGCATAAACAAGTACCTGTAGGGAGATTTTTAACAACTGACTGACAAATATTAATGCACCAACCAAAAAACTCCAACAAATCAACATGAAGAAACACTTCATACACACGAGTAGCACATGTGAAAAAGTAGTACAATGTTATCATCTAATATGACAAGAAGATGAAAAGAAAGTTTAATTATTATTTTAAATTTCAAATACAAAAAAAAAAAATAAATAAATAAATACAAAGCAAAGTGTCATCGTTGCTTTGTTATAAAATCTTGAGTAAAAATTTTGAGTAGCACTAGGCCCACGTTTTGCTTCACTAAAATTTCTTTCATTTCATCTCGAAGATTTGAATTTGATATTCAGTTTGATAAACTAAACATTTTAATAATATTCGCAATTAAATTACAATGACCATAATAAATCATACAAAAAGTACGATACGCGCTCTGATTGCACTAAACCGTTCTTTAAATCTGAAGATCCAAGTTGACTTAAAGCTTTACTATTTATGACAGTAAAGCTTGAAATTCGTGAGACTGGCTTGCTGGTTTTTAAAGAAGTCTATTTTTAACCGCACTTTTTGAAACAATTAATCGCATTTTAAAAAAGAAATGGCTTAAATTCTTAAAAGTAGACCAAAAACTGATTTGATATCGTCTGTCTGATCCAGAGTATAAAGTTTGTTTATTTTGAAATATCAAAATAGATTATTGTAGATAAATGGATAATAAATATTTAGTTCAATAATGGGCGAATGTTTACAATATGGTATCAAGTATGATAATATATAGCACAAATACCTGTTAACATTCCTCAACAGTTACACTAGGAGCCGAAAAGTTTGATAGATAAAAAACATAAGATAAACAGTTTGTTCTGATACCCTCTAACAATAATGTAACAAATCAAATGTATAGCCATAAATGATTTTAAGGAAAGAGTTAAACGTACTCTAGCCGGACTTAAACCTTACTAATTAAAACAAAAGTCCAACTACTAATGTTAATTTTTTGTTTTTTTTCAATATAGAAATATTTTACCTTCACAGAAATAGTTAGACAATGTTTTTTGTAAACAGAAGTCCCAAAGGAATTTCTAAAGTTGTACTGTATTCTTCAACCCGATGTTTAAAGCATAGTCTAGCTCGTAAACATATTCAGCCATTAAATATATATACTTTGTATTTAAAAACAAGTTTTGACACCGATATGTCCCAGACGTATGAAAGTAACTTCTATTTAGAAATCATCAAGATTTTTAATTAATGAAACATTCTTTCACCCTTTAACGATATATTACATTCCGTGGTTTGAAATACTTTTCAATTTCATTGCAATTCCTATGGTATAATTCTTAGGACCAAAATTTGAAAAAAAATAGTACATGTTAACCTCTCCGGGACCATGCTGGTCGCACTACCCATATGGAAGTTCTCCTGATTTGAACGTGGACCAGCATGTTTGTTGTTGTATCTTTTTTAAAAAATAAGATAAATAAGATAAGTACTAGTTTAATTGTGTTGTGTGATATTTAAATCCCAGAGGTTTAAGTAGGGGTCGGATTGATTGATTAATTTGATGGGGTTTTAAGTCCCCGTCAGAAATATTTAACTTGTATCGAGAAGTCGCAAGCTATTGTTGAAGTTGCAGGCATTTTGACCTCTGCAATGTGCAGAAATGGTTCTTTAGCGGGCATTGATGTTTAAGGTCTCCTCTTAAGGACCCAAGAACACTTTGACTTTTTTTCTAAAAATCGAATGCTTAATGAAAAACGGTCACTACCGTTTTACAAGTCTTGGTATAAACCGGCCGGGGTTCGAATCTACACCTTCTATACACACAACGAGACCTCTACCAACTGAGCTACCGTGGTGTTGGTTCAGTGGAAGGGACACACGATCTGATTCATTATATTATCATCAATTTTGAAATATGTATCTTGCTGTGTATACGGGTATACAAAATTAATTATATTATCATCAATTTTGAAAAACAGTCAATCTTCGATTATTCGAAATTGAAGCGTCTTCATTTAGGTTCAAATAGTTCATTTTAGTTCGGGGGTTCGAATAATCAAATAAGTGAATTTGAAACTTCAAACTTCGATCCACCGCACGTTATCTTAAAACACAACAGTATCATAATGCACATTGGAAGTCTTTTATCGGTGTCAGTTTATAATGAATAATGTGTCATGACCTATCATGTATAATTTCATTAAAACAGACATATTAATTTTTTTAAATTTAATATCATCGGGTATAAAATTAAATTCGCGCGGTAATACATACGACACAAGGTAATAACAGCCATCCAGAGTGAATACACCATGCTTTATGCACGCAATACACTGATAATGATTTTACAGAATTTTAAACGAAACGGAACAGGTTCATATAATTTCTAGAATTGAAATGCAAAGACAAGACGTAAAAATGTCAAACTTTATTACACAATAATTTTTTTTCGCGACCATGCTATAAAAAAATATCAATTGAATTCTTTAGATGTCGTTTTGTTTTTAATTTTTGATGATGGTAACAGTGGTCAACAGAATTCTGTTTATTGTTTACATGAGTATCGCTACCCACGTGCAGCTCATTTTCTGTTACACCTGGTATTATAATTGCTATTTAATTGAACCAGTACGATTAATTCTTGCGATTTATAATCAACATGGCTTATGATGGACAATACAAGGCGTGCACATGTCTACATTATGACAGTCAGTTACGCTTGGGTAACACAAGCGGATAAAGGTGAGACCATACTTGTCTATTAAAATGTACAGGTGAGAGTGAATAAAAATGTCAACTTCGAATTTTTGGGGGCATATTTCCACTGAAAAATCTAACGTAGGACTGAAATTAGGTTAGAATAATCGTAAATATTCGAAAGACTAAGTTCGAATAAAAAGAAGTTTTTTAATAAGAAGTTATAGTGCAAGGCGGTCGGGACCTACCGGGAACTTTGAATAACCTAAGATATTCGAAAAATAGAAGTTCAAATAACCGAAGTTTCACTGTATATCTTGCTGTGTTTACGGGTACCACGGAGGGGTAAAGACGATCGGAGCTACGTACTTACGTCTAAAAACTAAAGATCCGTATTATTAAACTACATGTATATATATTTAAAGACTAAAGATCCGTATCAATAAATTATATTTTCTTCTACTTGATGAATTTTGAAAAAGGTAGGGACAGACCTCAGGGAAATTCCCGGCGAAATACTCGGGATGAATATGGCTACGTGCAAACTATTAAACGGTCAAGGTCAAATCTCTAAATTATTAAAAGTCTGTAAGAATAAAACACAAAGATACCAGTCCATATCCAAATAAGAATCTCCCACAAAAAGTCAGTTAATACTTTAAAAACTGGTCAATTAAAGTATACACGTGAATTTCCATCAAAGAAGTGAGGCCGGGTGCTCCAGAAGGATATCGAGTGCAAGTCACTTTATTACTTATCAACGATATTGTCATTCACGGTCATAAACTTTTAAGGGCCTTGATTAACCCAGCCTGGTATATTGATCGAAATATTTATATAAGCTGGATTAGGGTTTCAAAGACTGCATAATCGGAAAATGTCAAACTGGACTTTTAAACTTTTACTTTTAAAAGTTCCTTTGGACGTTCGATTGTACCTTTAAGAAATGTTACCTGGAATTCTATTTAGATTTAAATATAAAATTTGTTTATTGTGAAGCATTAAATAGATTTTTGTAGATAAAGGCGTTGATAAATATATAGTTCAATGTTAGGTAAATGGATACAGCATGAAGTAGACTCAAGGATATCACAAGCCTAGGCTTATCAAGGGCATTAAAAGTTTTATGGCCGTAAATACAATATTGTTTATAAATATTCCATCACCGTATATATTTGACTTACTATAGTTCCATGTTCCGCACTGGCTAGACAAGAGGTGCTTACCCTTTCGGAGCACCCGGCCTCACTTCCTTGCAATTGATGAAAGTTCACGTGTAATAACTATAGGCTAGTTTTCCTTTTTTTTTTTGGGGGGGGGGAGGGGTTGGATTTGGACATTGAACGGTATGTTTGTGTTTTATTAAGTGGGATAATTTGATACAACAAATCATGTAAAAAGATTTATATTCGTATAAAAAAGCATTCAATGTACTTTTGTCGGATTTGAACCTTACCTTTCAATTTAAAAGTCTTACTTCTTTTTGTGTTATAAGCATTTTAGGAAAGCCACACCTTCGCAAAAAAAGTAGGAACACACCTCGAGTAATATTATTTTTAAAAGAAGTGCATAGGACTTAGAGAATTTTTGATTTAATTTTCAATAATAATAAAATAATAATAATAAAATAGTTTATTATAGTGTCACATATCAATCAACATAAAATGGACATAATTAAAACAATATATCACAGATTAATATCCAGCCAAAATATATTGGCTTATGAGACACTTCAACCGTACTTTAAAGACATAGTTTAGCTTGTAAAAAATACTAAGCCGTTAAAAAGATTTTTTTTTTAAATTTTGAAAATCTCTTGACACTGATATGTAACATTGCATCAAACGACCTTTAAAACGTGGCCATCAAGGTTTATAATTGGTGAGAAAAACCTGTAAAATTCCCATGATATATTGCTTTTCCCAAATATACCCATAAACTTTATACGTTCTGGTTCTTAATGAACAGATGAATAAAGTGGTACTGAAGAAAGACTCCCTTAGTAGGCGTGACTTTCTTCTATTTCTACATCTTTTTCTTCTTCTTCTTCTTTTTTTCTCCAGTTTTCTGCTTGTAAGCAGTAAATTGAATTTACATGGTTATACAGAAATACAATAAGTTACAAATTATTAGTATTTTTTTTAGTCTAATTGTTTTGTTCAACATTGATTAAAATCTTGTTTTTATTTTTATTTATTTATTTATTTATTTATTTATTTATTTTTTTTTGCAATATATGAATTAAACATTTTATGTATTATTATGATTTTTAAAATCTGAAATGTTTTGTTAAATTATAGTTCCTTAAACTGTCGACATATATCCATTCTATGGCACGATATGGCGATAGTAGTTTACAACTGTACATTCCACCCTTAGTCTTATCGTGCTGATCAACTGGTTCCGTGTAAGAGTATGACGTCACATGCATACCATCAGCTTCGTAATCCAATTCCAGAGGTTCCAAATTCCATAACGCTTCTTTTGGTATTTCAACGTCATCATGAAATGTAACATTCGGAATACCTCTCGTCTGCATACGTTTCACTGAAAATGGCGCGGCAGACGACATTGCATATGCAAACGATAACTGCAATTTAACAAAGTACATGAAACAATACAACCTAATCAAAGAGAAAACTACAGACTTTTCATAGGGAAATTAAGTACTAATAAATGCTTTGTGTCATACAAATTTAAACTTGCATGTGTCACTGGAGCTAGTTTCTATTAGTGTAGTAGTAATAGTGCTATTAGAATCACATTAACTTCTGTCTTTTTTTACAACCAGGGGTAAAAAATCAAAAGACGCTCGTCTAAAATACACAAAATGCCGTACCTAACAAAAAATAATAACTCCTGAATTTTGTGCATGTGAACCTTATAAGGTTTTAAATGTGACATTTTTTTGTTTTTTTTTTGTTTTTCCCAGTAAAATTAATTGCAGTTATGATAGGTAATATATTGGACAAAAAAGTTCTATATACAGAGAGAGAGAGAGAGAGAGAGAGAGAGAGAGAGAGAGAGAGAGAGAGAGAGATGTTTACCGTATTGACATCTTTACAGGTTACATTTTTGTCCGTAAATGTTCCATTTGGAAATAAGACCTTAAGGCTTTCTTTGCTTTTTAATTTTGTTTGTATCTCAAGTGGGGACTGCGGCTCAGTGCTCACGTCTATTGGATTGGGAGAGTAGGTCACAGTAGCATAGTTAATCACATAAAGTGTGTCATTTTTAACATCTGCTTGTGGTTTTGAACGTACAAAACTCTGTTCATTAACTTCAATATCTTTAACCTGTATGTAAAAACACCAACAAAATGGAACATGTAGATTAATATTAGAAAATAAGAAGATCGGCAAGAAGTATACTGTAGAAGGGATTTTGCAAGTAAATAAGATTATTAGATAAAAATCATAACCAATCTATTTTTTTAAAATGGACAGGAAGTTAGAAATCGGAAGAGAAAACCGTACAGGAAGTTAGAAATGGTTATGAAATGAAAAAAAGAAAAACGGACAGGGACTTAGATTTGGGATTTATATATCGAAAATGAATTTAGAGTTAGATGTGAAAATAATAAAAATGGTTACATAAGGGTGTAAAAGAAAACAAACAGTAAGAGTTTATGTGAATTAAATAAGAAAGGAAAAAATAGCTTACTAAAAACTCGAGTTTAAAGAAAAACGTAAAAGAAAAAACGCACACATACACACATCGGATGAATTTGAAATAAAAATGCTGAAATTTGGATATATAAATATATACTTTTAAAGTTTTTTATTTTATATTTTGTTTTTGTTGTTAATGGGGTTTCACCTGATTAGTGCAAACGTTTGGTCGTAACCATCGTTTTCAGGTATTAAAATTCATTTACCTTGAGAGAGTACAAAGCTTTGTTTCGCACATGCTTTATAAAACTATAATCATTTGTTTGGTTGGAGAACCCCATTCTGACAATCCATTAAAAAATAAATACCTTTAATTTATCTATCTGTACCAAATCTGACACTCTGTATTGTGCTTCCACCGCCAAGCCAGAACTCTGATGGGGATTAACATCAAAAGACTTCACTGATAACAATGGCTGCTCAAACATAAATTAGTGTGAATATTAATATAACGAATTTCTTGGAAACCATGACTCAAAGCTACTCCCCCTTATCATTTAAACAGCAGGAGTGTAACTTACTATGAGTGGAGTTGAGTAATGGTGTTTAAAGTCCCAGTCAAGAATATTTCGCTTATATCGAGACGTCGCCAGCTATAGGCGAAAGTACAGAAATTTTGCTTGTGCGTTGCGCTGATGGCATTATACATCAGGGTTCTTTATCGTGCCACGTCATGACACGGGACCTCGTTTATTTTAAGTTCCCATCCGAAAGAACCGCGACTTTAATTTCGTAATACCGAGTGCTTGGCGAAAGAACAGTCACTACCCACATTCAAGTCTTGCGTCAGACCCGGCAAAGGTTCGAACCCACGACCTTCCACTTACGGAGCGAGCACTTCACAACTGAGCTACCACAGTTGCTTACTTACTTTAACTTACTAACCGAAGTAACTATCTCGATAAAAACATTTTTTTAAATTCTTATTTTTATTTTTTTTTTATTAGTTTATTATATTATTTTATTTAACTTTTTTACTAAAACACGAAGAAAATAGGAAAGGATAAAAAAATAATTTATAGTGAACAAATATAAATCTAATTTGTCCTTCGTAGTACAGACTTGATTATTTAGACGGTCCATCAAATATCAGGTTCAAGTGTCAAAAGATTGCACCATTTAACGTCATTTTTTCAAACTTTTCCGGGACCCCCTAGATTTGAAGCGTCTTAGTCGCTTCTGTGTTTTTGCCGCGGTTATAACTGGTTCCCATCTATGCTCCTGAACAGTAAGGGGTAAAGGTAAATATATAAGATATAGAAGAGTTTATAGACTACCTGTCTATGAGTTTTCTTTGAGATGCTAAGACAGAACAGAAGTACAACTAATGCACTTTGTAAGCAATGGGTCGTTATGACGACGTTGTCAAGGCAGTAAACTTTGAAACCAATGCGTTCAATCGACGTGAGTTATACCCCAGTCGACCGCTAGTGAGAGGGTTTTTTTTTTCTTGTCTGGCTGGCTCGATACCAGTATAATATATAAAACAAATGCCTGTTAAATTTTGATGTGCCATCTATGCACTTTTAGTAAAATCATTCCTCATCAGTGACACCATTGGCCGAAAAAAATTATAGATAAAAACCTAAGCCAAACAGTTAAAAAATAATGAATCTAAAATTCCAAAATTATACGAATCCAAATTCAGCTAAGGAATGCTTTGCATGAGGAAACAAACCTTAGCCACTGAGTTGTCTGTGATGTTTATCTGCGTCATAGCGGGCGAAAGTACTTGCGCACTAAAAGTACCCATAAGTGTGTGCATATTAAAACAGACCAGAAACACTTGCACACTCACGTACCACATAAACTTGTGTTAAGATTTATCCTCGAGGTAAATAAAAACTGTTTTGCCTCGAATATCTGAAAAAATTGCAGATGTGATGTAAGGCAACATCCAAACAACAAACAAAATTTATATATGAGAGGCTTTCGAACAAAAATGTAGTGAAAGTTTTGCCAAATAGTTAGAATTAGGAATTTTAAAAGAAAGTTAAACATCAATTTTTTTATGAGCTAAAAATAAAATGATTGTGCGCAAAGCAGGTCGGCAAATGGACAAATGTTAATTTACATGTTCTTCTGGTTCTAAAGTTGTTGAACAAACTAATGGAGAAATGTAATGCTAATAGTACGTCAAAAGGAAAGCTAACTTCGAGCCCAAACGGTGACGGAATGGGATGAACAAAAGCAAATATGTTTTAAGATATTACTTTCATGATATTGTGTGTGGAGTTGTAAGCCATCTCAAGTTCCTGCTTCGGATCGTTCGATTGTAGTAACGTTGAACTTATAAAGGCGTTTGTGTAATTTGCGATGGCGTCATAAGCGGTTGCATTTGATACATCCGGCACAAGGTCGTAAGCGACCACTGTGGACGGCATCAATCCGGATGCAAATTGCGCATGATTCACGCCGGGCATTATAATCACTGGTGTTCGATATATTGAATTTTTATCTTTGGCAACATCAGTGCCTAGCTCCCTGAAATAAATAAATAAATAAATAATATATATATATATATATATATATATATATATATATATATATATATATATATATATATATATATATATATATATATATATATATATATAAAATTATTATTATTCATTATAAATCAATATTTATTTATTTATTCAATTATTTATTTATTTATTTATCTATTTATTTTTCTATTTATTTATTATTAACAGTACAATTTTCTAAAAGGGACGTCAACACCTCTTAAATCAAAAATAACCAAAGCTGTGTTTTTAGGTTTCTAAATCTAGGCGCTTAAATGCTATCTTTGATTTTAAAATGCTCTTATATTAAACAAATACTTTAAAAAGAAAAGATAAAAAAGCCACCAAGACACTTTATATTGGTTATTTTTTGTTATTACTTACTCGAATGTTTCAAGAATTCTAGTTATTCTACACAGACCGTCCAGTTCCCCAGAAAGGGTAAGTACAGGTATCGGATAATCTCTCAAGGCATTTCCCCTTTTCAGATAGGCAGCGTATAACAAGACACCCTGAAGTCGCTTGTAGTTACTTTTTGCGTATGATGAAAGTACTGCACCTGGAAAAAATAATAATCCTAATTTTTGCATATCATAACCTGTCCAATTATGTCAAAATAAATGAATTGTCGGTGATAGAATAAAGTAGGCAAGTTTTATTTCTTGTTCAGATATTAACAGATTTGAAACAGAGTTTAGAAAAAAGAAATCAATTTACCCTTTTATTTCGAGAAAGAGATTTTACAGATATTTTAATTTACCTGGTTTGAACCTAACTCTGATCGTGATAATACTTTAAAATTTGAAATACTGCTCCCTCGTCTGACGCATGGCATTTAGGGAACAAGGTATTGACTGGTTCACACGACACAATGATAAAGTGATTTTTGGGGTGTATGCTTGTCTATGGCATACTGACTAGGTTATCTTGCATATTCACAAAATAGCCGCCCTGACTGCTTGCTAGTACGACGTTGATCATAATGCACACTCTAACATCTCACATGTACACTAAGACTTGTTCTTAGATCCATTCCTAGCCATAAATAATTTTCCTCTCGTTTTGAATAGCCTACAAACTTGTTTGATGCGACGTTTAACAACATAACCAACAAATTAGCATCGAAGTGTCAAAGCACATTTTCTGCTACAAAAGTAGTGGGGCGTGACGATAATATTCCGTGACCGTTAAAATGCTATTGACGAGAAGGAATCTATTTTCTTTCGAGAGATATCACGAATTGCCAATAGAAAAAAATCGCAATCGGGAAATCGACCAATGCAAAAAATACGGATAAAAAAATCAGGTTTTGATAATGAAACAAATCTCGATCGAAAAATATTACGTATTGCCAATGAAACAAACCGCAATCGCGAAATATCACGTATTGCCAAAGAAGCAAATCGCGATTGAAAAGTATAACACTTATTGCCAATGGAACAAATAGCGATCAAGAAATATCACGCAATGCACATGGAACAAAAAGTGATCAAAATATTTTACGTAAGGAACCAGAAAATACATAAATTAGGGCTGGGAATCTCAATAGTTTAAAACAAACGGCGATCTGAAAATATCACGTATTGCCAATGCAACAGATAGCGATCGCGAAAAATAACGTATTACCAATAAAACAAATCGAGAAATCTCAAGCGAGTATTGCCAGTGGAAAAAATCTGCAATTTTTATTTAAAATATTGTAAAAGATAAAGGAAATCGTGATACCGATGGCCATGGCTCGCATTTTTCAGGCGTGACGAAATATCGACCTTACCTCCTAAACTGTGTCCTGCTATGAATATCTTTTCTTCTTTTAGTCCTTTCTTTTTCAAATCCGAAATTGCCATATTAACAACTTCTTTAACTTGGAATAGATTTGCCAAGTTGTCCAAAAATCCTTCACATAAAACTATCCATAATTTTAATGGGCTTCTCTTCTGTATAACTGACGCTAAGAAAAATAAAAAAGGCGTTCTTAAGGAAGAAAATTAATTGATTGATACTACGTCCCATTCAAAAATATTTCACTTATATCGAGGCGTCACCAGCTATAAGTGAAGTGGCAGAAATTTTGATAGTTTCCCCTTAGAGCAATATGCAGGGGGGGGGGGGGTTCTTTAGTGTGTCTCGACTGCCATGGCACCGGACATCAGTATTTAAGGTCTCCTCCGAAAGACCACGTGACTTTCATTTCTAAATGCCGAGTGCTTTGCGAAAGAACAGTCACTACCAATTTTCAATTCTTGGTCATACCCGACCTACTACTTACGAAGCGAGCACTCTACTAATCGAGCTACCATAGTGGTTTTTAAGGAAGAAACAACTTGTAACAAAATTTATAACTAACGACAATAATTTAAGACAAACAAGGTCCAGACCTGGATAAATGTTTTTTTCTAAAAGACTCAAGTTATTATTATTATTATTATTATTATTATTATTATTATTATTATTATTATTAACTTATTTATTTAATATTATTTTTGGTTAAATTCGCCATCACAAACACACATTTAACAGTGGCACTTGTTTAGCTCCGAAACAGCGTCAACCTTCTAGCTCCGTATGTAGCATGTACGAATGTCGGCTGCTGTTCGGAGCTTGTGGTTTTCTACGTCATAGTATTTTATTGATATTGAGTGACAGAGTCTAATAACCGCCCTCCAATTATAAGCTAAGAAGGCTGAAGAAGTCTTTTTTTAATGGACATAACAAGAAGCCCGGCTATGTTTTGAATCTATGATCCCAGAGTTAACAAACTTAACCGTTTTTATACGTCTCCTGTAGTGTAGAAATGTCGTCATCGTTTTTTAATATTTATTTATTTATTTATTTATTTATTTATTTATTTTTAACTCAATACTTCGTTTTTTTAATATTTATTTATTTATTTATTTTAATTCAATACTTTCTATTTTATTTATTCTATTATTTATTTATTTTTATTTGTTTATTTATTTCATTTTATTTATTTATTATTATTTTTTTTACTTAATTTTATTTTTAGAATTGTTATTATTCTTAAATTTTACTATAATCATATTGCTATAACTGAAAGAAAACTGATTAACGAGTCGAATATATACATAGAAATCATGTTTAAAAACCCGATCAAACATGTTTTGCTAGGCCCCATTAATTGAATTTTGATCAACAAAATGATTGAAAAATATGTTGACCTGCTCCAATTTCTTGCAGGTTCGGAATTTGTAAAATCATGAAATGACTTAGTTTGTCGATTTTTAATTTTATTCCAGTTTGTCGTATTTTTAATATTTTTGAATAAAATATTAAAAAAGAAAAAATATGACCGATCTAGTATGCTAGGAACTAAATATCTAACCAAATACATGTACCATTTTTATGTGCCATAATTATGCAAACACTTCAGAAAGTTATTCTTCATCAGTGACACTGGAGGCCAAAAAAGATCATACATATAAAATCATAAACCATACATAAACGAAAAAGGTGAACTACAATGAATCCAAAATCCCAAAATATTCAGCCAAGAAATGCTTTGCATGAGGAAAAAAAAAACATAAGTTTTTAACATGTTTGGGAAATTAAGACGGCTACAAATTTCACAAATTTTGCTACATGGTACATATTCTGTCAGCACAAAATACTGAATACTATACCCTGTGGAGTTTTACTCCACCATCAGCAGTAACTGCTCAGTTGTGGAGTGGAGTAATGGTGCTATACACGCCAGTCAAGATTCTTTCACTTATTTTGAGGCGGTCAGTTCTGGGATAGTGGAGGAAACCGGAGTGCCCGGAGAAACCTACCCACCTTCGGCAAGCAACTTACAAACTTCTCACACTAGAATCTGTCCCGAGTACCGAGGCCCCCAGTAACGGCTCAGGGGAGGTAAATATCTGTATAATTGTGTTTACGTCATATGTGCACATTTCAGAATGTCATTCCTCATCAGTGACACTAGGGACCAAAAAAATAACATTAATGAATCCAAGAGTTCCAAAATTGTTCCGAGTCCACATTTAGCCAAGAATGCTTTGCATGAGAAAATAACCCTTAGTTTTAAATATGTTTCAGAAATTACGACGGCTGTAAATATTTGCAACATGGAACATTGTCTGTCAGCACATAGAAATTGATAATGTATATAATAAATACCCAATGGTTTGTACGCAGCGCCCTCTATCTGTGCTCCCGGGATGATAATTAAAGCCGTTTCCTGACCATCTTTGATAGGATCCAAGATTTCTACACTTAGCCCTTGACAAATTAAAATAAAACTGCAAAAGAAGGATAAAAAGACGAGAATTTTCATAATTGTATTAATATTGTCTTTGTTAGTAACCTTAAGTATGACTTGTTATAGGTTTAAGGCATTCTATCCTTATCTATGTAGGACACATCAACACAGGTACAAAAACCAAATAGCTTGGTTGCTCAGTTAATCGTTTTAAAGGTCATTTTATATATATATATATATATATATATATATATATATATATATATATATATATATATATATATATATATATATATATATAAGCACACGTGAAAATTCATTTTAAGGTGCAAGTTGACAGGCTACATATTCTTTAACGTCGCATCAGCAACAATTTGTTTAATCGCGGCACAGCATTTTGAATTAATTGTTCGTTTATTGTTCATACTGTATGCGGTTTCGCGCAAGTATTCTCCCTGTGTTTTGCAGTTATAACGACTATTAAAATTATAACAACATTTTTCTGACTTTAATGTCGGAGATAAGTTCACAGACTCATTCAATATATTATACTGATACAAAGCATAATAGCTCGTACCGAGATATACTACAAAACTATTTTCCTCTCACTAGCACTCGATCGGGATCGAGCCCACAATACTGAGATTTTGAATTTTGAATTGAAATAGATCTATATCGGCTTAATCACTTGGTCACCTAAGGTTTTATTAAACAGTCAAACTTTGATTATTCAAAGTTGAAGGGTCTTAATTTTAGGTCGAATAATCGGGGGATTCGAATAAATGAACTTTAAACTTCAATCCACCGTACGTTATCTTAAGACACAACAGTATTCTATTGCACACTGAAAGTGTTTTATCGGTGTCAGTTTATAATGAATAATGTCATGACCTATCATAATTAATTCCATAAAAGCAGAAATATTTAAATTTCAATAAAAATCAAAATTAAATACCATCGGATACGAAATCAAATACGCGGGTAATACATACGACACAAGATAAGAACAGCCGCCCAGAGGGAGTAATTGTAATTGAAGATAAGTTTTGAGATTTAACTATTTGTAGTATTAGATTACAAGCGTGGTTTCATTAGACGCAATGTTATCGGGTCAAGGACATGGTTGTCTAATGAAACAACAAGAACGCATCACAAAAATTTTATTTCCGGAACGAAATCTCACTATCAATCTAGCAGGAATGTGAAAAACAAAGATGGTGACTAAGTAACGAGGTCAAATAAGTATTTTGATGAGAAATCCGATTTTTTAATATATTTTTTTTTAAATTTGGGGTTAGAATAATACTTTACTGGAATCAATTTTTAAATAAAATGTTTAGAGTGAAAGTCATTTCTCGAAAGGTACCTATAGCATTTTCCCCGAGAATTCTGGATCTTTGTTTCGTATCACACACTTGACTGGGTCATGTTCCACGTTGTTCACACTTGTGATGACGAGATCTGATCTGCTTACAATTTTCCGTACTTTTATTTTACTGAAAAAAATAAGTGTACTCCGAATATTTTTCAGCTTTTTCCAACGTGTCTTATATACATATATAATGCCTTTTAAAGCGCTTTTTTCTCACTGAGGAACATGATAGTAGTGTAATTTGCAAATCATGAAGTCGTGTTGGACAGAAACTATACGCTTTAAAGCCTGAAAGGAATGATATTTACGAAAATTATTTTTCACAAACATGGTGGTTCTTAATTAATTAAAATGTTACAAACGCGTCGTGCGTGGATAAAGGTGTCTATTACCCTTTGTATTGTAACACTTTCTCTGTCTCTAATTAGAATCAAGGGTGTAAAACGCAATCACACAAGGTGTATAATAATGCGTATGTACGCACGCTCTAGCAGTTTTGATGAAATCAGTGTGTAGGCTGAATCGTGATTCATCGATAAATACATTTTCAAGAACTTGTCGTTTGGTATTAAAAAAAAAAACAATTACATGCCGCATTTTGAAGAAATATTCTTATGGAACAGAAAAGCTGTGTATGTTTATGCGGTTCTAACTGTGAATAAGTAGATTTTGGGATTTTATTATTATCATTTTTTTTTTTTTGTATTTTCGACTGTCACTTTACAGTTAAGAAAAAATGATGAAGAAAACTCAAAAGGTGATTAATGCAGTTATAATGTGTATTTTCGTCACATTTGTTCTGTCAAAAGACGTTATTGAAAAGTCCACATTTAACCCTTTGAACTTGACTTATTTAAGTGACGGACAGGAAAATTTATCTGCAAATGTTTTATCAGCAGGCGATAGTCTATGGTTGACAATGACAACGGATACAAGCAACATGCCCATGGATCCCTGTCAGCATTTTGGTAGTTGTGAATATAATAGAGTGTTAAAAAACCCGGATGTTACTGCGACGAGTTTTGCTCAGATTTAAATGACTGTTGTGTTAATTATATAACATCTGATGCGACAGTGCCGTTTTCAAATCTTTCAAATAACAAGCCAATCAAACTTAAATGCCATGCTGTCGGAAATTCTGGTAACCATGGTTACGCAATGGTTACAGGATGCAGCATCGAAGGTAAATCAAATGAAGAACTTCGACGGAATTGCGAATCTTTGAATGATTCAGTAAACACTCGCGTTCCTGTAACCGACATCAGAAATGTCACATACAAGAACCGATTTTGTGCTTTGTGTAATGGCGTGTCGAAATTTCAAGCTTGGAACTTGGAAATCCATTCCAGCATACATTGTACTGATGACTTCATTATAAATCTCACACTAGATAAACATTTGAAGAAAACTTTGATTTTAAACAGGTTAGTCACACAGCCCGATTGTAAAATATTCTCGATACCACCAACAAATGTGGCGGTAAGAAGCTGTTGGCATGTTTTTGGTAACCAACCAACGGACACCAACATAACAACGAGAGCACACCATCTTTGCTCTTCATACCAAAATCCACTCAATCTGGACCAGAAGATTTACAGGAACTACTTCTGTTCATTTTTAGACATGATAGCCGCTAAGAATTACGTTTGTCACAATGAAACTATATTTTATGGACGCGAGATAGACCGCAAAACCGTTGAGATAAAAATCCCATTTTTTTCCGGTTACGGACATCAAACTTGTACACCTTCTGTACATTTTAACCAAACTTCGGTAAGATAATTTTATTATTTATTTATTTATTATTATTTATTTATTTATTTATTTATTATTTATTATTATTATTTATTTATGTGATTTGTATCATTAGTCGCTTTTTACATGTTGATATTTTCCATTAATTGTATAGAACATTTCCGTTGCAATCCAAGGGTTCGGTAGTGAACCTTATAATCAATACTTTAAAACATTTGAAAAAAGGCTGCATGACAAAAAAAAATGCAAACAAATTGGTTTCATTTTTAGGTTAAATTTTAACCGACTTGTATCTCTAGTTCAATCATTTCTTGTCCATGCCCCGTGTGTTCATTAGCTATTACAAACTACATATTTCATTTTGAAAAAAAAATAAATGAAAGCATTTACAATATTTTCTTTCAGACTGAATGCCCTTTAGTTGCATGCGAAGAAAGCACGAAAACCGGCAACTGTAAAGAATTTCCTGTGTTCAAAAATTTCTACATTCGGGAGCTTTTTCAACTTTGCATTAACATTTCCGCTCCTGAAACTTACTTTCATTTCGTTTTGGCTTTGTACTCAATGTTACTTCCGGTACACGATTACACAACAAAGGTTTCCTTCAAAGCAGTTCGTAAAGTGTTTACAGACAATTCAAAGATATTAACAGACGATCATTGTATTTTTGTCAACATGACCATCACTGCCTCATTAATTGAAGGAGCAAAAATTCACGAGTTTCTCGCACTTGAAGATAAAATCCAATCGATGCGGTTTTCTTATTCGGCATTATATGCAGTAACACATGTTCACTTTATAAAGTCGGGTATATCAAAATTCCAAACATCTTTTGAAACAAAATCCTCGAACCTTATCTCTTTCCAACTCGAAAATTCTGATGTGATTCGACTGCAAAAACAAATACATATGGGACAATTCACGGGGAAGCGACTTATGAAAGTGCCACGGAATTTAGAAATAGACTCAATTGTTACTTTTCGTGAGAAGATGAATATTGACTATATTCTGATAACATCGTGGAGAACTTATTTTACGTACGACTTCAAGAAGCCTGTTACTGTTACGTCTTCTTTACAAACGAAATTATCCACCATTCTTAGAATAACGACTTATATTACAATGGGAATATCTAGCATCGCACTTATTGCTACTATTATGGGATATGTCTATGTAGGGATGACTGATAGAACAACCGCCAGGATATCGATGCATATGATGGGCACCATGCTTACTGCGCATGTCCTGTTTCTTTTTGGTATCGGAGCTAACGATGTTTCAGTTATTTGTCTTATTGTGGGGATACTTATCCATTATATTTGGTTGTCCTGTTTTGCTTGGATAAGTTGTTTTGTCATACACGCAGCCATTGATTTTGAGAAAATGAGAAAATATCCCGCCCAAATCCATACACCAAAAAGGAAGGTATCTGCAATTATCTATAGTGTCGGATATGGTATCCCGCTTTTCATTGTTGTTCCGTCTTTGATTTTGGAGTTTTATCCGTACACCAATTTTCATATTACCCACACAGGAGATGCTTGTTTCATAAAAGGTTACCCGTGGTCCATTGTCTTTTTTTCTGGTCCGGTCCTGATTTCCCTCGTTGCAAATCTGATAAGCTCTCTAACTTCCATAAAAGCTATCACGAAGTTTGTTTTTATACAAAATACCGAGGAAACGCCATCGCTTCGCTATCTTAAAGCTTATGCAAAGCTTTGTATTCTCTCGGGAGTCAGTTGGTTTTTAGGCATTATCTCTGACGTTACCGGCAATGACGTCATTCAGTTTCTTTTCGTATTTCTGTCGGGATTTCACGGGTTATGCGTGTGTCTGTGTTTTGTTTGTTCATCCAGTTTTCTCAAGCAACTTCGTATAGCAAAGGAAACGCGACGACAAAATGGCACACAAATATTTCAGCTTTACTAAGTAAAATTTATCTACAATCTCAATCTACCATCTGAGCCATTTCGTCAAGATCATCAAATCGGAAAAGTAGGCAAAGGCCGGGAAAAATCCTAACCTGTCAGACAATATCTTAACTTTCCTGAAATATATGCACCAGTCTAGATAAAAGCAGGCCCTCGATCGGTTAATAAGTGGTCCAAAGCGTACGTCACAGCGCCTTTTTCGCTAAGTACGAATCCTGTCCTACTGTCACAAAGTTTAAAATTCCGCTCGCCTGCAGACGCTTGTCTTCTCCGCTACTCCATTTTCCTTCAACATCCCCTAGACTAAATTATAAATTAGTTTGTTTTGCTAACGGTAGCTACCCAATTCTTTTCATTTGGCAGAAAAAATTAAAGAAAGCGTTGTATGAAAATACCGTTTACCTCCCACTCGGCCGTAAAATAATATGAGAAGGGTTCTTTGTGGCAAAGTGGTCTTATACAAGCAATTACAGATTTCAGCACCTTTCACTGCCTCGAATCCTTCACGGGAAGATCTTAGCTTTTTTTTTTTTTTTTTTTTTTTTTTTTTTTTTTTTTTTGAGGGGGTCATTCCTGTTAATTCCATGATCCCAAAACTGAACGCTTTCATACAAAAGCTTAACTGGGGCATAAAACACCAAAGCTCCACTCCACTACAGTGCAACTTCCGAAAACCGGCCCTTCTAAAAACCGATCACCTCCACATACCGAACACGCCAGACCGGTCCCGAATTTATCCTTCTTTGTTTATAATAAAATAAACTTCCATAAACCGGTCCCTCTGAATTCCGAATACCGGCCTTTTTTAAGTGCCGAAATCATGTAACATCTTAATAATTTACTTCCGAAAACCGGCCTTTGGGAGTCGCAATGCATCAATGAACCGTAACGGACAGCTGCTAATCCGATTACTGAAAAAACAACGGTATTGTAATGCGCTCATCATTGTACTGGTAGACAGGATTACCTGTTCAGATATACTTGAATAAATAATTGAATTAATTTTAATCTGTTTCTTTTATTGCTCGATAATCTAATTATTGCAATTATTGTCTTTCTGATGGTTTTAATTTCTTTATTTCGAGGTTTTTACCAGTCAAGTCCCAGACAGCATGATAACGTTGGGCCAACGTTGGCCCAACGTTCACTTTTACGTTGGGCCAACGTTGTAAACTAACGTTGGGCCAACGTTCTAAGTGCAAAGCGGCGCAACGTTGGCCCAACATGTTGGGCCTACGTTGGGCCAACGTTGGCATAATGTTGGTTCTACGTTGGCCCAACGTTGGGCCAACGTTGGCATAATGTTGGTTCTACGTTGGCCCAACGTTGGGCCAACGTTGGCATAATGTTGGTTCTACGTTGGCCCAACGTTGGCATAATGTTGGTTCTATAATGACCCAAGGTTGGCATAATATAGGTTCTATGTTAGCCCAACATTGACATAATGTTAGTTCTACATTGGGCCATCGTAGAACAAACATTTTGCCAATGTTGGTTCTACGATGACCAGTGTTGGAAATATATAAAGTTATGGTTGAGCCAAAGTTGGTTCTACATTGACCCAATGTTGGCATAATGTTTGAGCTATGTTGGCTAAACACTGTTAAATAGAAAATCAAATTGGAACCAGTATTGGCATATTACTTGTATGTCTGTTCTACATTGGACCAACAATGTCATTTACATCATAACTGTAGGACTAAGGTTTTTTTTTATATAGTACAGTAACTGTTGTGTAGTTATATATGAAGTATGCATGATAATAAAGTTAAAATAGGTAATTAGATCAGGTGCTATAGGGGATTGGATGTCTCTGTCATTTACTTACATGTATATCTTTAAGTACTTGAACAAATAGGTTACTGGGAGTGGCTGTTGAAAGCACTATGGTTAACCTGACCAAAGTGTTAGTTTATACGGTTTTTCATATTTATACTTTTTCTGTCAGAAAAATTGTAAGCTAAAAAGTTTATAATATATTTGTAAGTACAATAAACATACATTTTCAGAATTGTTATGAATAATTACCACTTTTAAATTGCTGTTGAACAACTAGACCAAGGTGATTAAAATTGGTTTAGGGCCCTGTTATTGGTATAACAGAAAATTATAAACAATAATAATATGCTTCTGAACAATTTAATACATGTATTAAAATAAAACACTATGGATTACAGACAGATTTATCATATAATCATATATGTCAACTGTAAACAGACTGTCTAAATCACATATAAATTATTTGGTATTCAAGATACTTGCGATAAAGTTTGTTTTGTAAAATAAAAAAAAGAAGATGCTGCTGCTGTTGTATGTAAATTCCAGTCCCTTATGGGTGACTACTAAATAGTGTATTCTAAAAATATCCCTGTAATACATCAAGTGCCAACTTTCAAAAAGAAAGTTTTTCAGAAGAATATTTGTTAAATAAACTTTGTAATAAATTTTCCAATTCCAAAAATAATTCCAGTGAAGATCCTAGGAACCATAACATATATTTTACATGTCACAAATAATTGCCAAATTTGTACTTTTTGACACTCTCTGAATCTTCATGGTGACCAACATTGCCAATGTCATACAAGGATGTTGATGCAAGATCTAACTTTGTCGAATCACTAGTATGTATCCATTTTGTTGTATTTTTCTGTAAGTTGACTATTTAAACTTTCCACCATGTTATCTGTTAAAATTGAAATTGTATACTGGTAAATAAATATGATAAACACATCTTATAAACTGACATACATGGTACTATTTTGCAGAAAAAATGTGTAAATTTAAAATTATTTACAGAATTCTAGATCATTTTTGAAAAAAAAATTGAATTAAGATGCTTAATGTTTAGCTATTAGCTTTAATTGAAATCCTTATACATGTATTTTATTGTGTTGTGTTTCATCTATCTTGTTTGTATCAGATTGCATCAAATATGATCTAATATATATGTAAAAAAATGAAAACTTAAAAGATTTAGACACATATAGATTTAATTTTCATACTCTGGTCCTCACAACTTACAGTCTACTAGCAGGGAAATGTACAAATCAACATGTTTTTTGTTACTTGTACATTAAAAATAAAAGAACCAAGAAACTAAGTCTAAATTTTTAAATTTTGAATTCATATTTTTTTGCTCATCTTTTTTATTTTCCAGCTTTTTGTATTTTTTTCTATAATATATTATAGTACTTAGTGGCTTTAGTGTACTTTATAATAGTATTTTAGTAGTCGAAATTGCATGTTTACAGATGATAATGCCTATCACCACATAGTTTGATTACCACTTGAACAGTTCCAAGTGTCAGAAAGTTATTTTAATATTTTGAAGATTGTTGGTTTTCTTTGAGCACTTCGACTTTCTCCACCATCTCAGATCTGACTTCTTGGTATAAGTTGATATATTTGAACTAGGTTGTAGAACACCATTACTGATATATTATACTATATTGAAGCATATAAAATAATTTTGAAAACCAATGAAAATAAATAAATAAATAAATAAATAAATAAACCATATGCTACATTTAAAAAGTAACTATTTTGACTTGATCCGTGTTTGATGATCGGTACACAACAACAACAATAATAATGATAATAACAGGAAGAATGAATGTATAGATAAATAGATAAATAGATGGATAGAATAAACAAATAAATAAATAAATAAATAAATAAATAAGTAAATAAATAAATAAATAAACCATAAACTAAATTTAAAAAGCAACTATTTTGACTTGATCTGTGTTTGATGATGGTACACAACAACAATAGATAGATAGATAGATAGATAGATAGATAGATAGATAAAATAAATAAATAAACATAGGCTATACATTTACAAAGTAATTAATTCTTACTTGATGCGTATTTGATAATCTGTGTATATTATACATGTAATAATAGGAAGAATAAATAAATAAATAAATAAATAAATAATTTTTTTTCAATTCAGCTCGTAGTTTGGAGGTAAAGTAGTTTTTAAAATTTTAACGATAGGTAGATTTAGTAAGAAATAGGCATTTTTAATTTCAAAGACATCCCAAATGGTAATAAGATCATATGCTTTTGTGAAAAATCCACTGGGATGTTTTAATACCAATAACACATTATGAATGTGAGTGTAAATTAACCATAATGTATCACTTTTTTTAAATTTTGTAGTTCCGTTTGTTATTTTCTAATGTTTAACATAAGATGTCTCTTATCTAGAATGTTTTTAAAAAACAGATACTAATAATGTACTGTGTAAGAATGACAATGTATCATACATTGTATAAGAGAGAGAGAGAGAGAGAGAGAGAGAGAGAGAGAGAGAGAGAGAGAGAGTTTACTAGTTTTATTTCATAATAATTTATACTCACCAGCACATCAACCTTCTCTTGAAAATTTGAATATTCAAAAGTTCAAATCAAACTACCTCAGGTAACAGTTGTTACAATCTCACTCAATCTGGCAATGCTATTGTGTGCACTAACCCTACCTAGTAATTAAATAGTTCTTGATGTGAATGGGATAGTTGGAAGGACAATGGTCAGACTAGTGTCAATATATTTATGAGGGGAAATGACCAAAACTCAATTACTGGTAGAAGCCTCAGGGATTTTACTGATCATTCAACACACAAAAAATTCTTTTTAAACCTAAACTTCTATTTGGGGTTTAAGTAAATAATTTCAAGTTTTTCAAAATCAAGCAAATCAAATTCTTTGTATTATTGTATATTTGTACAACATCTTTTATCTTTGGATAGAATCAAGTAATATATCCTTAGTATCAGATGAAATGTCTTGCCTATGTTTTGAGTATCCCATTTTATATAGAAATAAAAAATTAGCACATGAAAGTTAATATTATTTGAAAAAAATAAATGTAATACATGTATAAAATAAATAGATCATATTAAAAAAAATCAATAAAATAAACAAATAAATAAATAAATAAATAAATAAATGAAACAAAAATAAAAATTAAAAAGATAAAGTCCTATAATTGTAAATATATATACATATATATATATATATATATATATATATATATATATATATATATATATATATATATATATATATATATATATATTGCCCAAAATGTGTTGTCTAACTTAAAATGAGGACGTAATGTAATTAAATTGCACCTTGATACTGTTGGTGTTTATTACAACATTGATCCAATGTTGGATTTACAACATTGGCCCAACATTACACTAATGTTGTTAATCTAACACCAGATTTACAATGTTGGTCCAATGTTAGACTAATGTTGTAAATCAAACATTAAAATTACTACGCTGACCCAACGTTGGACCAACGTTGTTAATCCAACATTGAAATGACAATGTTGGCCCAACGTTGGTCCAACATTGGAAATCCAATGCCAACGGTCGCCCAACGGTACAACCATATCCCAACGTTGGCCCATGACATGCTGTCTGGGGTACCCCTCACTTGAATATGATGAAAACGTTTTATTATAATGTTTATATCACCCGCGCAATGCAAAATATATTAAGAAATATTTTTTTTTATTTAAAACATCATTATTTTCTGGTTTTTTTTTTTTATTATTATTTACACACTTTTTAAACAATACTATTACTATTTAATATTAAAACATTCCAGTCACCACGACCCGGAAACCGGTCACTAGAGATACAGGACAGGCTTGTAATTCACGAATCGGTCCTCGTTTTAAGTGATTTGGATAATATTTTTGCTTCATATGTTGTAACTAGCCTGAACAATTAATAAAAAAATATTTTGAAAAATAAATTGTTTCATTTTCAACCGGAAACAGTAACTTGTATGCCTGACTAACACAAGCAGCACACGTGTATCCGTTTTGGATATCGTACAGTTGTTTGTAATAATCTGCCAGTTTGTAAGCTTTTTGGGGTTTATTTACTAGGTACTTGTTAAGTTCAAGAATTACAGGTACGATCAATGCTTATGAGAATGTATTGACATTTACGTATTTTGTCAATACACCGTTTGATAAATTTCTGAAATGGAAGAGATTCGGACCGGATCGGACTACCGGATTTATAAGGCCCTCTAAATACCGGCCCCTCTGAAAACCGGCCAAATTCCTCGGTCCCATACGAGGCCGGTATTCGGAAGTTGCACTGTACCATTAACACATTTTACCTGCCAAAGTAAATAAGAAAAATTGATATCTCGTTGATTAAATAAAGAACGTCATAAAGTCTTAGTATCTTGTATTCTTTGTTGTTTTACGTCACATCAGCAAAGTTGCAGCTATTAGAGACAATTTAATTAAAATCTTGCCAAGATTCTATAATAAAACGCTTTAAAAAACGAAGCTTCAGTAGAAGCTTAAGCTTCTGACACCACTGCATTGCAAATTTTATCAAACCAGGTTTATATATATATATATATATATCTTGAACAATTGAACAGTTTTAAAATGATGTTCATTGTCAATATGAATGCAAAATCTTTGCAAGCAAACTGAATAACCCGCATTAGCCGGGAGGAGTCCAGTAGACACAACAACCACAAAGAACGAATACGTGCATTTTAGACAGAAAACATGATTGTCGACCGTGCTTGCTAAAATGGAACTCTGCTTAAACATTTATTCTGCTATTTTAAATTTTTTTAATTTTTTCATATCTTCAAATTTAGTTAAGGTTATCAGCCGAAAAAAGCAATAAAGGAAATTCCTTTTTTATAAATCCTTTTATTCTGCAAACATTACATGCCTTCACATAAATTTGTGTTTAATATATAAATGCATTTATAAATAGAGAGGAAGTAACTTTTTAACAACATATGACATGTATTTACAAGTAATACACAATGATCTATATAATAGATACAAGTAGTAAGGAGTAGCAATGTACTAATTACAATATATTATCTCACATGGTAATGAAAGGTGTGTGTGTGTGTGTGTGTGTGTGTGTGTGTGTGTGTGTGTGATTTGGATGTATGTTTGTGTAAGTCGGCGGTGTGTGTGTGTGTTTTTTTACTCATATCTTAATACATATGAAAGCAATATAATAACACATTAACAGATACATAATTAGCAAAGGTATTTTTGTTTAATATATACATAATCTGTTCGTTAAATATTTATAAATAATAAAACTACCAAATAACAAATAAATGCTGGCGTAATGATAACAACATCATAATCAACCAACTAATCTTGTGGTGTGAAGGGGGAATTCAAAATTTAAAATATAAACATGCATTTTCAAGTAAAGAGGAAGTTACTATTTTTAACAATATAAAGCATGAATTTACAAGTAATATTCAATAATCTATATAGTACATACAAGTACTACGGAGTAGCAATATACTAATTACAATATATCATCTCACATGGTGTCTTTCAGAATGAAAGGTGTGTGTGTGTGTGTGTGTGTGTGTGTGTGTGTGTGTGTGTTTTATGGATGTGTGTAAGTCAGACTGCGTGTGTATGTTTGTTGTATGTATGTGTGTCCAAGTTGGCGATGTGTGTGTGTGGGTTTGTAGGTGTGTGTCTGTTGACACATAAAAACACACTCTCTCATATATATAATTAACACAGGCGTTTGTTTTACATATAAACATAATCTTTTTGATAATATTCCCAAATGAAAAATAAAACTACCAAATAACAAAAAATAATGATGTGATGTTGACAACATCTTAATTAACCAATTGAAACTAATCCTTTGGATTGAGGGGAAAATTAAAAATGAAAGGGTTGCCATTTTACATTTTTAACATTTCCATATCATCAGATTTAGTGAAGGTAATCACCGAAAATAAGCAATAGATAAATCAAATCTTGAAAAAACACATTCTTTCATATATATATATATATATATATATATATATATATATATATATATATATATATATATATATATATATATATATAATTAACAAGGGGTTTTTGTTACATATATACATAATCATTTTGTAATATTCCAAAATGAATAATAAAACTACCAAATAACATCGAATCAAATCTTGAAAAAACACATATAATGATTATAAAGTTAAAGATATACGAGGGCTGTTCGATATGTTTTGCGTATTGTACCACAGCGCAATTACGCTTTACACAATTTCGTTGAAGATGATACGTTTAAATAGCACAAATCAATACCTTCAGTTCCACATATTTTTTATATTGTGTCAGGTGGTTGAACAGTTTTGTAAAAATCGTTGGGAAACGGGTTGAGAATATTATAGAAATAAGAGCTTATATAAAAGTTCGAACAAAACTCGGTCATTCGGTAATACAAAGATTAACTGAATTGGGGAAGTTGGTGTCTTAAGAGACAGTTCGTGAATTGAAAAATCTGGTCGACCTGTGACTGCAACAGGTAAGGCAAATGTCTCAAATATCAGGGATATAATTGAAAGTGGTGGCTGAAATACGATATATGACATAGCAAAAACCGTTGGCCTATCGCAATCGAGAATGCAATTCATTTCGAGGCGTATTTTGAAAGTACTAAAGATTTCAGCCAGATGGATTCCGCATATATAGACAAATGACCAAAAACCGGGTACGAGTACAAGCCGCAAAATGTTTACCAAATTCAATAAAAGACATTTGCAGACATTGTTAGTGGTGACGAAACATGGGTTCACAATTCGAACAAGTAGGAAAAAAATTGGAAACAAAACAAGGTTAACTAAACAGGGTGGAAGAATTGTAGTTGCCAAAATAAACATAAAAACAGAGAGGGTACTTTTTTGCATAATTTACTTATACGATGGTATAGCCATACAAATTTCGGTACCGAAGGACAAAGGTGTTTCAGGTCGGTATTACCTTTGAAGTCGGAGATAACCGTCTTGCCACACACACCATACTATCCAGATCTTACCCAATTACTTTTTCCTATTTCCAAAACTTAAAAAATTCTTATATGGTCGTTGTTACAAGTCCCTACAAACCCATGGCTCAGCTATCAGTCAGTGTCGCAGAGGGCTACCTAAATTAGCGTACGGTCACGCATTTCAGAAATGGATTCAGAGATTGGAATTATGTATTTGAAACCTTGGAAAATACTTTGAAGGGGTGTTATGCTTATTTCCAATTAGAATCGAATGTTTTTGTGATCGCGTACAATACACATTACATATTGAACAACTCTCGTAGTTTGATTATCCCTAGATATATTTGTGAATAATTACTAGATCTGCAATTTTTCATGCAAACAACTCAGACTAAAATTCTTTTGAACACAAATTTCATTAAGTCTAATCCTTACAGAGTAGGGCTCTTGTTATAAGACCTATAGAGCTATAGCTATATTTCCTATCATATATTGTTTATATATTTTATTTCACTAGATAGACAATTAAGACAGGACTTTTTCAATGATAATAAATCGATCATTTTTGCAGAATGAAAAAAATTAGACATTCCTTAACCTGTAGGCTAATATATATTACTATGACAAAAATAAAGTAACATATATAAGAATGGTTTACATTTTCTATGTTGTGATTGCGTTGGCCAGACGATAAGGATGAAATGATTTGCTTCTTTAAGGCTAATTAAAATATCTAAATTACTTATTATTTAGGTTTGCTAGCTAAACCCTCTTTTTCCAAAAAAAAAGCATCATAAAGTAATCAAAATGACAACCAAAAGTTACTTAACTTTCTGAAAAAATATCATAGTAAGCTTTATAGAAATTCAAAAATAGATCTTGTTACAATATATGTGAGAGATTAAAGAAGACACATGCAAACAGATATATATGTGTGTGTGTGTGTGTGTGTGTGTGTGTGTGTGTGTGTTGTCAGACAAATACAGTTTATGAAATTATCAAGACCAACTAAACAGGCTGAATTTTAACCCTGATATATATATATAATATATATATATATATATATATATATATATATATATATATATATATATATATATATATTCAGATTTTATATATTTTGTATAGAGTCAAAAAAATATAAAACTGAAATCGTTGTATTTATAGACGAATTTAAAGTAGTTGCAAGCCACTTATATTTACATATCACTATGTAGTTCCGTCAATGTTTTCGATTTCATCCGAAGCTTTTTCCTTGTTTCTTCTGCACTAGGAGCTATAAAGATGTAAAAGAACTTTAGCATTTACAAATCTAGATAATGTTATATACCATAATGGCTTATTAGTTAGTTTATTAGAATGCTGTTTTAATCGAAGTAGATAATACCACTGGCCATGTATTTTTTATTACATCTTTAACGAACAGACAAAAACTATGAAAATAGAATTTTATCTGGAAATGCTAATTTGAAAATCTAAAAGATATTCTGTCAAACAATTCATATCTGTTTGAGGTAAGCATATATAAATGCCTGCTACCGACATCAAATAGATAAAAAAGAACCTTGTTTTCTTTTTATTCTTTGTTCTTATGTTTGAATTATCAACAATTCTACGATTTATGTTATTTTAATCAGTATTTATTCTCCCGTCAAATCGCATTTACTCTGAAAACATTACTTTTGATCCTTTTTATGTATTTCGATTTAACATTTTGGAACTGTTTTATTCAACATTTTTGAATTCTTTAGTTTTATAATCAAATATTCCAGAATTAATGATCCTGATCTTTTTTAAAATAGTAATGAACAAACCTTCCATTTGTATGTAGCCATCATCATCTGCATATTGCTCGTTTTCAATATTTTCAGTTGATTTTTTATCTGATCTTTTATAAGAAAAATAATTGTAAAAGTTTAATTACAATCAAAATATTTGAACAGAAATTGTTATCCTGCTGGTACTAACAAGGAACAGTATGAAACATTTCTGAAAATTTCAAGGTCTAGAACAATAAGCGTATGTTACTGTTGCCAGATATTTAAACGATCATAATATAACAAGTAAAAAAATTGATTTTAGAAATACTAATGTTAACAAATATTGAGAAAGTTTATTTCAACTAAAAGACAGACAAATTATTTTTGGTAAACGCCCATCTGAATAAAACTGAAATCTCATTAGAGGTATCAACCAATTTTGAAGGAAGTCAGCTTCAAGACAGATTTTAATGCCGGAAATGGAGGATCTTGCATGAGTGTTTATGTAATATTGAATTTATTAAACGAGTTGAATAATTTTTTATGCAACGAGCCTTGGCGAGTTGCATAAAACATTATTCAACGAGTTTAATAAATTCAATATTACATAAACACGAATGCAAGATTCTATTTATTATATAATCCCATAAAAAACGGCTTTTTCACAGATTTAAAACGTGTCTTCTCATTATAAGAAAACAGCTGATTGACCGAAACACAACAAGTTTACGTTACCGTGTACATGCGCCAAAAGTAATCCTGCTGAAATATTAAAAGTTAAGAAAAGTCTGTCCGCAGGGTACAAAAACAAAACAGACATTTTCAATTTAGATACAATATATTTCCTTTTTAGAAAAAAGTACAAAAGTATCAGCTTAAATTATGAATCAAAAAACAGTGTGTCACTGTGATCTGGATCAATTGTGTGACGTCATAGCGCGCGCACCTCTGGAATGTCAACAACCTGGACAAAGATTTACAGACACGTGTTACTCGGAATCGCTATCCATGATTATTCTGGCCCGTTTTTTAGGAACTGGTGATTTGTTTTGATAAATATGTATTTGAATGTTTCCGGTGACTGTTCCTGTAAAAATGCTTTGGAATCCGCCGTGTAAATACCCGTGTGTAGTGCGTAAGGATATAACCTAATTCACATGCTTTTATGACGTCACACTCATTCAATACGATTTTTATTGTATGACCGTATTACATGGATTATTGAGTAGATTATATAATAAAAGAAATTATACAATTGTTATAAACCTGTTACAGTTTTGAAATATTCGGAGTGAATATCTAACACAAGAACATGTGAAAAGAAATTGGTGCTTTTAAAAAAGCTTCCATGAAGATAAAAATATAGCTCAAATGATCAAAATATAAACTAAGTGTTTAATTGTTTTGACACCTTATTAGACCTTGAAAACTTACAAGTTAATAATAATTCACAACTTCATACGATTAAATGCGAATAAATATTTGTTTATTGTATATTTTCTAATATCAAGGCGAAAATGTTCTGAAACGTTTGATTATGCGAAAGGCTTTAATATAAAAATGTTTTTGTCCAGAATTTCAATATTTTTGTTTCATTGAGATGTATGGAGTGTTATTTTCTGATTATGCATTAGGCAGTTTTGTATTGACAGATGTTGCTGATAGAATAAGAGAAAAGTCCTTATTTGCCTGTGTGGTTTTAAAAATTATTTAGTACTTACGACTTAAATGTTAAAAACATACCTTTTGCAATCATTCGGGATCCTTATTCCTAAAATTATAAATCAAAATATGAAATGTAACAAATATAATTTTTTAAAAAATTTTCTTTCTTTTTGTACTTAAAGATTGTTGCTAACTTGGGGAAAAATATCTACATAAAAAAATTGACAGAAAAAATGAATACTATACAGAACACAAAACAGTTGTCTTTCACTTAGATTGGGGAAACAGAAAACGAGTATCACATAAAAGGAAGTATATACTCTGATGCATTTGTATAACTTACTATATTGTATGTTCTAAAATTAGGATAAAGATTTCTTAGTAAATATTAGACCGCTGATATAAAACATGAAAACGATGATAGTTAATGAGCTAAGTTCTATATAGTGACATCTACTTTTCATTAACTAAGCTTTTTTTCTTATACTACCCAAACACTACTTTCTATTTAATTATTATATTTAAGTTTGAAAATATTGCTTAAGAAATGCATAAGCAATATATTTTCTGTTTTCGTTTTACAGCTCCTTACATTAAAAATAAGATAAGAAAATATTGAAATTTAAGATATAAATGGTCTTATTATAAAAAACGTCAATGTTCCAAAAGAAAGCAATTTAATTCTTTTAGTTTTCCAAGTGCATGATGTTTGTTTTAGCTATACGTTTTAAAGTACCTTTCATAATCAAATAACCATCAGCATCTGTTTCTCCAGAAACATTACTTTCACTTGAATCCTGTGCGGTCTGATCTTGTCTAATAATATATACAACATATAAAATATAATTAAATTGTCTATTAAATTTCAAAACTGCTTAAGATGCAAAACTACATGACAGTTATCATATATATATCGCATTTATTTGTTTTTTAATCTATCTACTTTTTCGGCCCCTAGTGTCACTGATGAGGAATGATTTTCCGAAATGTGCACATCTGGCACATCAAAATTTAGCAGGTATTTGTTATATATTTATCAAAATACATGAATATCAAAAATGATGATTGAATACATACAATTCATAAATTTATAATAAACATTAGAATTTACATATTGTATGTGTTACTTTCTTCATTGAAGCAAACTCCTTACAATTAAATTGTTGACGCAAGAATATTGCAAGCCTAGTCTAATCAAGGCCCTTTTAAAAGTTTTATGGCCGTCATCACACTATTGTTGATATGTATGTAGTCACTGTATTCACATTTGTACCGGGTAAATTTGACTTACCATAGTTCCTTTGTCCTTCCATTCTCAATGTTGACTAACGTGATGGGTGCCGCTAGCTAGATAGGTGATGCTTACCCTTCCGGAGCACTCGGCCTCACTTCCTTCATGGAAATTTACGTGTATTACTAAATTTGCCAGCTTTCAAAGGTTTTACCTTCTTTTTGGAATTATGATTAGGACAAAAACTGGTATGTTTGTTTTTTATTTTATTGTTATTTTTATAATTATTATTATTAGTAGAAGTAGTAGTAGAATTATTTCCCTTTCTTTACCTTATCATTTAATTCTTGATGTTTGTATGATTATTAATTAGTTTTATTTGAGATACATACCTAATAGAAATAGCTGGGCTTTCGTGTTCTAAAAATAAATGTTATAGATAAATAACTATAATGATTTTCAAAAGCTATATTCCTGTTTGATATGGTGCATAAAAATATTAAGGAAAATAACAAAAAAAATTTAAAGAATAACAGTGGATTTTAGTTTAATAACATGCAACAGCCAAAATGGAATCTAAAAGACATTTAAACTAGGGACTGTTGTAATTTATTTTCAAACACTTTAAAACGTCTTGCAAAAGGGTTCCAATGTTTATCTTTTGAGGTTTGATTATATTATATAAAGAATCATTTTCATCAATCCATATTGTCAATCATTTATTCAACGTACCTTTCATATTAAAATAGCCATTCTCATCCATGTCTCTTCCAGAAACGCGACTATTAGTTGCACCATATTCATTTGAGGGTGCCCTTTTAATTTTTAATATGAAAAATAAGAAAAATAAACCAAGCAGTCCTTGTTTTTAAGGTGAAAATGTATTATGGTTTACTAAATAACCTAAATTTTATTGTATCGACAGAGACGTTAAGAACCCTTACAATATTTAAACATTTTTAACATTTAAACTTTTAAACCAGGGAAATTTCTGAAATGGTTTTATAAACACTGATCTGTCTGCTTTGTTTTCAAATAAAATGTCTATAAATTGTATTGTGTTCTTTAAGATAACATGTTGTCACAAAGTTATTTTAGAAACAAATTTTCTATTTTATAAACCAAATTTAATCGAATTTCTAATACATGTAATATATAAGGAGAAGTTATTTTTTCGTTGATTGTATGAAATCCAATAAACGTAAAACTTTTTGATAATAAGTCAGCGGTTTAACAAATCAAAGATTTTTTAATGAAAATAATCGAATATTTTTAAGGCTGAACTATAAATATCTATTTAAATATTTAGCATGCAGTTATGAAATAAAAATGTATTAACCTTGCGAGATCTCGAGGATTCGTCAATTCTACAATAAACACAAAATATAAAATTAATACATAAAATCAATAATGTTAATAATTTTAGCATTAAGAAAATTAAATAATGTAAATAAATGTTTAACAAAAGGAGTTCTTGGATTTTATGGAAGAATTTTGATTAAGTATTCAAAATCCTACATATGGTTGTGTTAACAGAAACGATGACAGCAGATTTGTTATACATGTACTTGTCGCTTTTCAGGCTCTGAAGAAAACGATTTATAATTTATCTCGTTGACCTACCTCTTATTTCGTTAACATCATCATACGCAGATATTTCGGCATTAATGGACAAATCTTCATAGGTTCTACAAATTCAATAATTAAATGTAAGAAAAATCTATGATTTGACAAATCTGTTTAATTTTTATGATGTAAACATTATTAAAAATATATTTGATAAAATATAAAAGAATAAAAACTAATTTTAATTTGAAAAAGCACACTCAAGTAGTATTATATTAAACTTTCAATATTAGTGTATTTCTTGGCACTTGCTTTGGAACATTGACAAATCGGTAAGGTAACCGTAAATAGTAGGTTGATTTCGATAAGTATTCACCTGTTTATCACTCCGATAATGCAACTGCTTTCTCTAGGAAAACCACATTTGTTAAATGTATCAACCATCATAGATTTTACCATTTTAAATCATCGAATTAATTAAAGTTTGTTTTTCATTTTTCTAGATGTTTATACTATTCCTAATGGCAACCAGGTAATATATGTTCGAACTAGAAACGTTCCCTATATAGACAGCACTTTTTATGAAATAGATTTTTAATGCTTTTTTCATATTAAAATGCTTGATATACTGCATTTATTACTTACAAAGTAAGTTTTGTTTGCTAATCAAATAAAAACATTTTGTTCCATAACAAAAACAATCCATAAAGACAAATGAAAACCGAAAAATCTGTAATTCATTCAAACACATGAATTTCAACAAAAGAAGGCTGAAATATAAAATAATATCTACTTTAAAACATCACAAGAAAAAATGAAAATTTTGTTTTCATGTAGACTTATTAAATACTTACCGTAAAGCCGCAATTTCTAAAATGTAAATCAATCAGAAAAATAAAATTAACAAATTGTTAATTGTCAAATTTTTTTTTTTTTTTTTTTTTTTTGTTTTTTTAAAAAAAATCTTAAACATCTTTTTGCAGATTAAAATAACGTTTAATGTTCTTCAATTTTCATTAGAATTTATTTCATTTTTATGGTTTGGATAAAATAATCATTTTACTCCAAAAATCCTACAGTCCTACAGCTTATGTTTAGTCAGTGTTAGTTATACGATTAGTCAGTGTTAGTTTTTTTATCTTGACACTTTTTGTAATTTGTCTATTGTTTTACAATTCAGCAACTATACTCTTATTCTGCTAAGAAAATTGGGAGCGTTTTAGTTTGAAGGGAAGAGAGCGACTTGACGCTTGGGAATTAAACTGAATAAATCATATAATAATAAATATTATTCTGTATTTAAAAGGTATATATTATACCTTTCACAGCATCAAACTGTACAAATGCTGGAAAAAAATGCCAGGAAAAATAACTTATTACTTCTATTGGTTTTATGTCTTTTTGTGCATTGACAACGATATATAACTTAACTGATATTATTAAATGTATTCGGATTCCACTTACCAATCTCTCGTACACGATTTGCATAGATGTGACTAATGTCTGCGTCAGATAGCTCACTCCTATAACAACAAATGCAAAAAACAATATTTTCATTAGAATCTTAAAAATATACACGAGTAATTTAATATGCAACGACCTTATCAAAATATTAACAATTTCAATCTAGAATAGAACAATTAAAACATTATTTTAAACTTTAAAATTCATCTAAAACTTAGGTTTGTTCCCTTATGCAAATCATGACTTAACTGGATTTAGATTTTGTATAATTTTGGAACTTTAGATTCATTAATTTTCAACTGTCTGGCTATCACATTTTTCCATCTTATTGTCACTGATAAGGAATGACATTCCGAAATGTGCACATCTGGCACAACAAAATTTAACTGGTATTTGTGTTATATATATTTATAAAAGTTTTTAGAAGAAATAACAATGTTGTAAATTTCACACAATTCTTAACATCACACTAGCAATAACAATTATACGTCATTTATTAAGGTCTTATGGAACAAATGTCTAATGCTTGTTGATAAATACCTTGCGAATGTAACTGAAATTTTCAAATATATATATATATATATATATATATATATATATATATATATATATATATATATATATATATATATATATATATATATATATATGCTATAAGTGCATATTTCGGAAATTTATTCCTCATTAGTGACACAAGAAGCCGATAAAATTGAAAGACAACACAGATAATACAAACGTTTAACTTATGAATCCCAAGGTCCAATATTATATGTATCCAAATTCAACTATGAAAAGCTTTGCATGTGGAAACAAACCTTATATATATATAAAAGCAGAAATGATATTTAAAAAATATTTTTCGACCTCGGAAAAAGCTATGAAATAATAGAAATATTACCTTCTCTCCTCGGCTCTCTCAGCTCTACTGACTGGAACAAAAAGTTTGTATTTATATACATTGGTATTTATTTAATGTAACAATAAACTAAACTAAATTTATTTTATAGTAATATTTTGAAAATGATTTTTTAGAAGAACATTAGCAAGCAGACTCATAATAAAATATAGTACTTTAACCGCAATTGTTACTTTAGGAAACCTATTCATGTCTAATACTTCAAAACTCATAATCAAATACAGTACTTTAAGCGCAATTGTTGCTGTTGCAAACCGATTCATCTCTAATAATTTAGTTATTGAAACTTCATTTCAGTTGGAAATAAACGAAGAGGAAAGAATTGCAGTTTCGTAAAGTCGTGAATAAAAAATCATTTTTTGTTTTTAACATATTTATCAATGATTTTTATATATTGAGCATTTTAATTCATCTATTTAAAACATAATTATGTTAAAATCACATACCGTTTAACATTTTATTTTATTTTTGTGAATTTTCATAAATTTTGAAAAATGCTCGAACATCTCGTTACTGATACGTTATCTTTCATTAATTTTTCTACACTTTACACCTTTCGTACTCATGCTAAAGTGGACATAAAGGCCTTAAAATTTCCTACTTGTCATTCCAAAACTATTAGTTTTCAACAGTGTTTATGTAAAATACCTTATAGATTGCACATAAAAATCTTCTATAAGCAAAATGGTGGAGTTTTACAGACAAAATTTTTTGTAACAATACATGTATACTTTTTCATTAAATATCAAACTTTGAACAAAGTGTGTATCATTGCTTCCGACTTTAATTTGTTATTCAAATAAAGCATTATTTATACAAAACAAGTACCAAGACTGTCGCAAAATCATTTAACTCTACACACACATATATAAATGACGTTTCTACACTACAAACTTCGAGAATATATTATTTCTTATCCATCCTAGTAAACTTAAACTAAAAAAACGAATGGTTTTAAATTATCTGCTTGATATTCGGAATAATACCCAAATAATTTTCCCATAAAGGACTTAGTTTAAAGCTATTTGACAGACGTAATGGATTTATTTTTCAACATTAAAATCTCCCTTTATATGCAGCAATTTTCTTGCTTAACCTGCGTAAAGTGTATTTGTTTCACAGTTATTATATAGCTTGTTATCACTACAGGCACATTCTACAACAAAGCAGGTTGTTTACCAATAAATTGCTTTACAAAAAATATCATAAAAGCTTTATAAGTATGAAGTCGTTGTCTCGAACATTATACTTGATATATTTTACGTTTTACTATTTTATACAAATCTAAATTTCCACATGGCTGTTGAAGCTAGCTAGATAAAGTTGTTAACCATATAAGACGTCGGTCTCACCTTTCTTTTTTTATATTTGCTTTTTGGATTTTTGTTTAATACAGACAGGTATGTTTGTGTTTGATTACATTAAAAGTGTGTATTATTTATTTTAAATAAAGTAAAATAAAGAACGTATTTCAAAATTTATACTCGATAATAAATGAATAAATAAAATAGATAAATAAACAAAATAAAAATGGTAAGAAAATTAAAATAAAAATAAATAAAAGAAGATCAGGAGAATAAAAATATACTTGTTGCGTTTCGTCGTTTCCTCTTGCGTAATTTGCACATGACAACAATGTAAATTGGAAGGACAAAACACAGTATTGGCAGAAGTATTACCATGTAGACACTTACGCGCACTACTTCCCTGTCTATAAAACAAAATATATATTAGATCAAAAACAAACAGAAAATGTCGTTTTACACGAAAGAAATAAATACAAATAATTTTGTTCTTCTGAAAGTTATACTTGATTGGCGTAACAAACACCAAACAATTTGATACTTTCTAGAAAAATAACCAAGGTTATATTTGCTTTAACGACAGAAACAACAGAAAATATGCCTATTAAACTTATCTATTCATCAATGATTAATGATCTTCCAACAAGAAGTTTCCTAATTTTTTGTCTTTGTCCTCAATTGGCAAATGGTCCAGAAGCGCTGTTTTGAATAACAGTGTTTCTAAACGCGTAGGTGCATATCGGACCTCAGATTCTAGTGTCAGAAGGTTTGTCAGTTACTTCCCTTTAATACTGTCAGAAGGTTTGTCAGTTACTTCCCTTTAATACTGTCAGAAGGTTTGTCAGTTTGCTTCGCTTATCATTGTTTGGTACGTTTTCGATTTCCTCTTCCATACTAGAACTGACCGAATCGATATAAGTAAAATAAGATAAACACTACGGCTCAACTACACCTATGAGTTTGCAAATTAAACATATGTCCAACAATAACATCGGTGTTCTAACGTCTAACACAATGTGATTGCAAATCAATCTGATAGACATCAAGTAATCAGCTTAAATAATGTATACGATAATAGGCACTTAGACATAGCTTTTATGATTGCGGTTTAACTTGGATTAGTATTAGTTTGATGAAGCTTGATAAGCTCAAACATTACTATTGCTTTAGACTATTTACGATAAACACGCGGTTTTTGAAATCTATTCCAGACTCACATTTTAAACTTTTATCTCCTCATTGTAAAGTTAAATATAACTATGATATTTTGTAAAGGAGTTTTCATGAAGTGTTATATATTTAATTAGACGATAATAAAATCAGTGTTTTACCTTGAATATATATTTGTCTTGAGGCGTGTCCGAAACAATTCCATATGTCTATTTTATAGTTTCCAGTTCTGCCAGTATCTGTTCTATTAAGCAATAATAGTGACCTATATCGAAATGTTCCATCCATTCTAGTGACAATAAGAAAAGAAGAAGTAATATCCTCATCTTCATTTTCGTTCTCTGCTAGAAAAGTCCATTTTAATTTTGGTGCAGGATAGGCTTCATACCAAACTTCAAAAACAGTATCTGTAGCAATATGATCTTTTAAGTTTTTCTTGGTCTTAAAATTGTTGGTTTGCCTAATTTTTGAACAAAAACTTTACATTTAGTTTTTGTTAGTTTTTTTTATCTATTTGTATAAAATTTATTAAAAGCAATGACAAAAGAATTTATGTGATACGCTTATTACATACTAACATGTAAACGCGATTTTAACTAAAGGTAACTGGTCAGTGAAAATTTTGTCTTCAAATGCATAGACCATGTTGTTAATAAGTAACAAATTACGGATTTAAACTTTAATAGACAAATATTCGTGAAATGCATTGTCGCGATCAACAGTAGAATTGTGAGCATTGTTTTACTTAACTGACTCCTGTTTTAAAGTTAATGAAAGGCAATTTTAAAAACCGCACTAGTTACTCAATCTATGACATACAGAGATACATCCCATACAGCATTCAACCAGACAACTCTATTCTGTTTCACAAAAAAACAGTAAAATAACTTATAATGGAAAATAATCATTTTCTGTTGAATTACGTAAATTTTACATCAGTAAATACAACAAATAAAACAAACTATTTACTATGAACGCAAAATTAAAGAAACTCTTAAAGCAATTAGTTTTTCTATCAATTGCAAAATTATTAACATATCTTTATTTTCTTCATTTTGTTTCTGTAGTTAACAGCTTTTATGTGACTTGTTTTTGATATTTTTCATTTTAAAAAATGTGCGTAGCATTATTGGTATCGAGATTATTAATGTGATATAATAGGTTTAGGTGTTCAGATTTTGTTAAATTAGGCGGTAAAAAGTAAATTGTGAACTTAATATTTACATTACTTAAAACTGAGGATATCAACTAACTTACTGTTTTATCCCTGCAGTGGAACGTATAAACTTAATAACCATGATGCAGTGTATATTTTTATATTTGATGTTATTATTCATAAGATGAAAAATTGTCCCTATAACATTGTTTGTTTAAGAATTGACCAACGCTTGTAAAACACGCGTTAGTTAAAGTAGTTTTTTATAGCTGTCACATAACTGTTAAATCTGAAGCTATACGACAAACTTGATGACTTCCATTGTCAACTTTCCGTTTATTTCCAGTAATATCCCTGCTTCGCCTTTATATTGTGTGTATGTTCCACAGTTTATACGTTGTGGTAGAGCTTGTTCCCACTATAGGGACTTTCTTTAACGAAGCAAACGGCTTACAATTAAATTGTTGACGCAAGAATATTGCAAACCTAGGCTAATCAAGGCCCTTAAAAAATTTTATGGCCGTCATCACATTATTGTTGAGAAGTATGTTGTCACAGTATCCAAACTTATACTGGATATGTTTGACTTACCGAAGTTCTTTGTTCCTTTCATTCTCAAAATTAACTTGCACGTGACGGGTGTAGCTAGTGAGACAGGAGGTGTATTTCCTTTATGGAAGTTCACGTATATAACTAATTTTCCCAGTTTTCAAAGCTTTTACTTTGTTTTTTAGATTGTGGTTTGGACAAGGACTGGTATGTTTGTTTTATTTTCATAACTGAACGTTATTATAATATTACTTAGGCCTTGGAGCATCAAGACAGTCGCGTCGTCAAAGTTAAAACGATCCTAATTTTTAATATGACGTCATTTGAGAAAATAACTTGGAAAATTTGGGAAACTGTTGTATGTTTGCTTACAAAAATGTTTAGTAACGAATTATTACGGCAACTGCGAATTAAACATCGAGTGTTTATTATTTTTATTATTTTACACATTAAGGTAAGTATACTAAATTTTAAATAGATTAAAAGATTAAAAACAAGCTGTAAAATAATAGCAATTTTGAGGTACAAAAACGAATATTTACAGTCAGCAATAAAGGTATGCACCTAATTAACATTTATTCAAACTTTAACATGACGTCGTTTCACAAAATTATCTTTTAATATATCAATATTAAGAGGAAACTTTTACATGTTAAGTGCTCCGGAAACAATTAACCAAGCGCTTTTACAGAATTCAAAATCCGGAAATAAACTTCCAATACAAGGAAGGTCTAACCATCGAAAGAGCATTATTGACTAATAAAAATAATTATAATAATAATAATTTTTATTATTATCAATCTAGAAATCATGCAGGTCTCAATTATGTACTCTCTAAAACGCCATTTAGCAATAGTCACTAAATTTATGTTCTCATAAGATCTTTCAATGCAAGTTCGAATTATCACAAGAATATTTCATATAAATTTTTAAATGATTTTTTTTATTTATTTATTTATTCATTTATTGTTTTATTTTATTTTATTATTTGATACTGTTTTGCAACGAAATTTAGTTACTATAAATAGCAATATTTTTACTTTCCTCCCACAGAGTAACAGTACAGATCTTTTTGGACTATCTTAGACAAAAATGAAATTTAATTCATGAAAGTTTATTTTACTGTTGAAAATAATATTATAATTGATAGTTCACGAATTTAAACAATTTCAACCGTAAAAACGTCATTAAATATGGCTGTCAAATTTATACTCTAATTGGTTTCAAATAATTTTTTAAAGTCGCTTATTTTTGTAACCTTTTAAAAACTAAAAAACAATTTTAGTCTTGTAATGTTGTCAGTTTAATTAGTCTTTGTTTTTCCATTGAGCGTCTTTATATTGGTAATTCCTTATGAATCTTAAATAATGAATTAACATATAGATCAAGAATCATTGGTAATTGTCTGTCCTAGGATAATAATTTATTAAGTTTTGTGTGAAATTGTTTCAGGATAAAATGTTGATATTATATAAAATATAATTATTTTATGCATTGAATATAAACTTATAATAACTAAATAGTATTAAAGTGTTTGTGATAGCAGAATGAACTGTATCTCAAAACGCATAACCAGTGCACATAAAGATATCACAAGAAGTAACACAGTTAATTACAGAAACAGAAAAAAAAAAAAACATACAAAAAAGAGTTCCACTTCCTACAAAAAACAGATCACATTTTGAAAAAAATCAAAATAGATGTTTGGTTATTTTGTGGTAATAGTGCTATAGGAGAGACCCTAATACCTCTAATTTACAATAAATGATCTCACAATCGCAGCGGATATGTAATTAGAAAATCAATTTCTAATTAAAATTCTTTCTGAAAAGTTTAGCAAAGTAATTATTACATTGTTTATCTTTATTTTATAATGGATTTTTTCTGTTGATATATTGTAAAATACTCACACAAAACATTTACTCTTACGCTGGCATTATCTTTTCCATATCGATTCGCTGCAGTACAAGTAAATCCCTCTGTTTTCCGATTTGCTTTCACAGTAGGTAAACTACCATAACTCGCATTGGTGTTCAATTTTCAATCACATAATTATGCCTTCCTTTTATGCAAAAGTCTATTTTGCTTTGGTTGAGAAAACACTTTTTTTCAAAACACGAGTATATATAAATATAAAGTTAGTAACTTCATTTTTTTACTCTTAACCATGTTATCATAAATTTATTTAATATATTTTATACTTACAAAATATATCCAATTTCACACTTTTACTTATGCTGTAGTATGGCAGATTTTCAGCATGACAAGTGTACACACCTTTGTTTGCCCTTGTTACATTATATAAGACTGCTTGGCAAGTTTTAGAATTATGGCCGTTTGATATATTACACTGAATGATAGTAGAACCCTTTGATGTTGTCCACCATATTTTCTCAAACCACTCAGTATCTATACTACAGTTTAGTTTTAGATTACCAAATTCTAAACCAGACACATCCGATGTTAACAAAACTGGATAAGCTGCAATTTAAAGATATAATATGAAAGAACGGTGCTAATTCTAAATTGTTTTGGATGTCAATCATGCTGTTAAAATATGCATTATTTACAACTTGTCGTATTTGGTAAATCTGCAAGGCAATTTGTTCAAAGATAATATTAAAAGACAATTTGGCAGAAAATTTATATGATTAAGCAATAATGCAATTATTTAAAATGAGACAATATAAAGTGAATTATTAAAAGTAGGGAAACATTAGCATAAGGATACAAAAGTCGGGCAATATTTTTGAAATACAAAACACTGGGCAACATTGAGAATAGTCAAAAGTTTCATAATACGGTTTAGAACTTGGAATTACAGGGTTGTTTCCTTTTTGTGATTTGATAATACTTCATGTGTTTCATTTGTTTCAATGATATTTTACCATGTTTACCTTCACATATATATTCTAAAAAATATATTTTGCACGTGGTGTGTATAGCTAGCTGACATTCGGTGCTCACCCTTATAGTTCCTAGAGTTTTGACTCTTTTTGGTTTGGATATGGACCCGTATGACTGATATATAATTTTTAAAAAAATTTATTTTGAACAACACTTCGAAAAGTTTTACATTCATTCCATATGTAACTTTTTCTCTGAAGAATCGTAATTTATAAAAAATAAAAAATTGATAACAGTGTTTAAGAAATCTCCAAAATAATAATAATAATAATAAATAATGAGAATAGGGTCTTCTTTAAAAGTGTCAAAGTACCGTTAATAACTTAAAAAGACCGAAAAGCTTTACATTTATTACAAGTATTACTCTTTTTTCTTTTTAAAAAAAAATCCGAAAAAAGTAAGCAAAATTAACTAAGAAATAGCCTAGAGTTATTTTCATTCTTTATATTTAGAAGCTCTGAAAACAATAAGCAGCCATTATTAAATACAGTAGTCATAAAGTAACGACGTAAAATAATTGTTTAAAAAATTTACTTTTAAAATTTTTAAAAAAATTATGTCATGGTGACCATTTTTACATAATTTTTGTTTAACAACTCTAACAATAAAAAGTACCCACAAAGCTTTAAATCTTCGTGACTATGTGTAATTAACTCCTCATGCGATTATATAGAAAATTAAACAAACATACCAGTCCTTGTCCATATCACAATCCCAAAAACAAAGTAAAAACTTTGCAAACTGGCAAAATACGTGATACACGTGAACTTCCATCAAGGAAGTGAGGCCGGGTGCTCCGGAAGGGTAAGCACCTCCTGTTTAGCTAGCTACACCCGTCAAGTGCAAGTCAATTTTGAGAATCAAAGGAACAAAGAACTATGGTAAGTCAAATATATCCAGTATAAGTTGGGATACAGTGACTACATACTTATCAACAATATTGTGATGACGGCCATAAAACTTTTTAAGGGCTCTGATTAGCCTAGGCTTGCAATATCCTTGTGTCAACAATTTAATTGTAAGTAGTTTGCTTCTTTGCAGAAAGTTCCCATAGTGGGAACAAGCTCTACCGTACCGTATGAACTGTGAAACATATACACCATACGCAGGAGAAGCAGGGATATTACTGCAAAGAAACGGAAAGTTGACAATAGAAAAATTGAAGTCGTCACGTTTGTCGTATAGCTTCAGATGTAACCTTTTATGGGTGTCATAATTGAGGTATAAGTCCAAATATGAGGCAGAACATGGAGAATCTGTCGTGTCTTTTATTTCGAGCTCACTTGGATAGATGACATTCACATATTCTCCAAATTTGTGATTATTTAGAGAAAGAACGTCATCTATATATCTGTATGTGTAGTTGAATGATTTAGCGACAGTCTTTTTTCCAGATTTGACAAGGTTCTGTAAAAATTCTGATTCATATGAATAAAGGAACAAATCAGCAAGTAAAGGTGCACAGTTTGTGCCCATTGGTATACCGATTGTTTGTTGAAAGATAATATTGCCAAACACAACAAATATGTTGTCTATCAAAAACAACTAACATTTTGTTGATGGTATCTTCAGCATATTTTTGTTTGCAGTCTGTATGGTGTTTTACAAAATAATCAGAATCCCTGTTGAGCATTAGATATTTATATCTTGGTTTACCGTTTTTGTATAAAAAATGAAAAGTGATAATTTGTTTTAAACGTTCTTTCAATTTAGCATGAGGGATAGTGGTGTAAAGGGTAGAAAAAATCAAAAGTTTTTATACTTTTTACCGAAGATAGAGTAATAGAGACAAAATGGTCAAGTAGTTCTTTAGAATTTTTGAGAATGCACATTTGGTTGATGCCAGATGTAGAATGAATCTATCTGAATAAGTCTGAAGGCCATCTTTGACGACTGTCAAAATTTGTGTTAGAATTACTGATAATGATTTAGTAGTACATTTAGAGGAACCTGCAATATATCTTTCCTTGTATGGATTTTTGTGAATTTTGGAATCCAATACAAGTAAGGCATTCAGGTGTACCTCATTCATATTTCCTACACGTGTTCTTTGATTATCCATGCATTATAAATTTATAAAACTTGAAATACAACAAATGAACAAAGAAATAGTTGATTACTGTAATCTAATATCACACTTTTACAAATGTTCTTAATTAATTTAAACTAATTATAATAGAAGTTCATGCTAATTAAGAACAAACATTTAAGTACTTAACAGTCATCCACCTGCAGATTTCATTTTCAAAATCTGTAACAGACTTTACCATTTGATATTTCTTTCCCGAAAATAAAGAAATTTAAAACAACAAGTAAGTGACGACGACTTTCCTTCATAATTCTTGTATTAAAAACCAGATATAAAACACAAACATGCACAGATTGTGGCCAATGGTATATTGATTGTTTGTTGGAAAATTATCTTGCCAAAAACAACAAACATGTTGTCAATCAAAACCTCTAACATTTTGTTAATGGTATTTTACCGACTTACTGAGATTGAGGTTGCTATGTTTAAAACTCTGAATAAAAAGAAAATGTTGCAATTGTTCAGGTGTAAACCCTTTCTTCTTACAAAATTGGTCAAAGTTGCTAACTTTCATTCTTTGTATAACAACTTCTCGTTTATGTTTCATTTTCATATCTAAGGTAGTTATGAAAAGAGTATCATGATGGATAAGACAATAAAGAAAAAACAATCAAACCAAAATCTATGACACTAATTTTTGTCCATACATAATGTGTTATAGTTTCAATAGTTATTACATTAATACAAAAATTAATAAAGTTTAAAATCAGACAGTCAATAAAAAAATGGTCAAGACGACATACTTTTGTACTCATGTGTAAGGAGTCAGAATTATACTAATTACTATATTAGTTTGAGGTTTGTAGTCAAAAGGTTAAAAACAATAAACTAGTATTTACAGTTTTAACCATAAGTTTGGGCCTCATCCATTTGCATGTTCATAAACCAAATACACAAGGAAACATTTTATCCATAAATGATTGGTCTTTTAATGTATCAATTAGATCATTTGTTTTTGAGGAAAAAAACACGATCTTTTCGAATGGAATACAGTAGAACTTCGATAACTCGAAGTGCTCGGGACTTCGCTGGGGACTTCGAGTTATCGGGGTGTTCGAGTTATCGAAGTTGAAGGATGATGTCCAAGAATGGTGTCACCTTAATATATGTTTTCCACTAAAAAATCTTGATGTTTTAAACAGTTACCTGTACTCGAATGTGAAAAAAAAGTAAAAAGATAATTTTTAAAGAAAATACAATAAATAATTTATTAAAGAATTGATATTGACGGTAAAAGCGTGCGAAATGTATTATTTTATTATAAAATCACGATACATGTATATACGAACAACGAAATCGGAAATCAGATATATTTACATGTTTATCAAAATGCTTATTTTTTACATTCGTTAGAAAATACGAACAGAAACTTAATGAAATTATAAAGCAGTGCAATAAGTGATTTAAGATTTTAATGCAGTCGTGAGTACAACGGGGTTAGCCGTTTTAATTAAGCTTGGAGAACTTGGCTTCTTTTATTACAGTAGAGGATTAGCATACCTGTTAGGCTTAATTGTCCATGACGGTACTGGATACTAATCCGTTAATTGATACTAATCAATACGGTAGATAACAAGAACTACTCGGTTATTTTCTCTACCATAACGGTAGCCAAATTACCGATATGTGATTTCTTTGATCGTTTTATTAAACGAGTCATTGATTATACACTGATAGAAAAAATTCGAGTTTTTGAAGTTAATTTTAATAGATTTTTAAACTACAGACCAAATTTTTACTTCGAGTTATCGGGGGTATTCGAATTATAAAAGTTTGAGTTATCGAAGTTTTCCTAATATAGTTTATATAGAAAACCGGTCGGGACAAAATAAAGACTTCGAGTTATCCGTGGTATTCGAGATATCGAAGTTTGAGTTATCGAAGTTCTACTGTAATGATAATGGTGATAATAATAATAATCATACAATACCTCTTACGTGAACATTTATCTGATGAATCTTTCTATTAATTCCATCAAATATAAATTCATAAGTTCCATTATTGTCCTTCGTCACATTATATAGATGTAGAGTAAAGGCTGTCGTCAGATGGTTAAATGTGACGTTACAGTTTAAATGGTATAGCGGTGGTAACGGTCCTTCGCCTCTGGATAGGAAGAAAAAGTGAACATTGTCATCCCAATATATTCTTACTAACCAGTTTTTTGAAAGTCCCGGGTCAATCTTGTATTCTATAGTAAAATTTCCACCTTCTAATATATCTATTGATGTTGTATTCGGTGTAACTGTAATGCTTTGGCTAAACACACCTAAATGATAGAATGAATAGATTATATCAAATATTTATTCATCAAAAACATAACACCATCTGTAAGTATAACGAGGAAAATATGTAAAACTGAAAATAGTTTCAGGTAAAAACAAACACCTACCTTAATTCTAGTACTTACGATATAAAAATCATAGCGTTTTATTAGTTGAACAAACGATTCAAGGATATTTGGCGCATTGTATATATCAAAAATGTAAAAATTGTTATAGTTTACGTACTTTTCAAAAACTTTTGAAAATCCAGTTATTTTTCTATCTCTTCATGTAAATTAACAAGAGAGAGAGAGAGTGTGTGTGTGTGTGTGTGTGTGTGTGTGTGTGTGTGTGTTCTTTTTTCTAGTTGTTGGTGGTATTGATGTCATATTTTACAAATTTTTTGGGAAAATTAACAACAAATGGCTTAAAAATCTCAGTAGAGGTTGAATCGAAGTGTCATTTTTCAGATAATTATGAAATAAAGTATTAAACAATAAGTACATGGCAGCTTCACTAAAATATTCGAGTTACTGGCTGAGTATCTGTTTGTTGAGTTGAGTAAAGATGTTTAACGTACCAGTCAATAATATTTTACTTATATTGAGACGTCGCCAGCTATAGACGAAAGTGTAGAAATTTTGCATGTGCGTTGCGCTGATAACATTATACAACAGGGTTTTTTATCGTGCCACGCCTACCTAGACACGGAACCTCGATTGTTTTAAGTTTCTGTCCGAAAGAACCGTGAGTTTTATTTCGTAATTCCGATTGCTTGGCGAAAGAACAGTCCCTACCTAGATATACTGTTTGTTTTGGCAAAAGACATTTGAACGAGAACCAAATTAGACCTAGAAGACATTTTAGTGAAAACTTTTCCTGTAATCAGCAGTACTGTAGATATTTCAAGAGTGATAAATTAAAAATAAAAAATCTAATAAGAGTCAATAGCACAACATTTCATAAAAATGTAAAAAATTGATGAAATTTACATATATAAGATCTAGTCTGATTCTATTTATTAAATCATATACATGTATATTGTTATTTGTAATATATATTAAATAAATAAATAAATAAATAAAAAGAATTGTTATACAATATTGACCTATGGTTTCGTTTAACTGTCTAATACCAACAGTTTTATATAAGACTTAGTACGAACTGGTTATTGGAAGGGGTTAAGAGATTTATATGGTAAACTTCTAATATGCATTTGGAAACTCGCTTACAGGGGTTAAAATATGTCGCTCAAATGTCTATTTTTTCACTTTTGTGTCGCCCAAATGTCCAACGCCGGTTTGATTAGGTCCAATACCTGTTTAAATCCCGGAAGTCAATTATCTAAATGAATTTCAATAAAAAGTTTTTTTTTACTTGCTTACATTCCCAATTTCTTTTGGACTAAACCATCGTCTTTTAACGTATCTTTAAACTGAAGAAGTACCTTAATGAACGTCAACATCAAAATAATATTGTTATGTGTGTTTTTTTTTTCAAATTTTGGCAACCAATTTTAAAATATTGTTCTGTTTAAATACTTGTACAGAGGACAGTGGACCATCCTTTTGTAATCTATGCAAAAATATATCATTTTTAAAACACATTGATGTAAAAAAAACTATTATTACCTTGAAAGAGCAGCACCAGTGTAATGAATATCATATTTCAAGATAATCTACCAGACATGCTACAGCTTTCCACACGGACAATCAAATATTTCCTTCTGTAGTTATGGTTTCGGAACTTCTGCATTAAACACAGAATAGATACACTTTATAGAAAATGTTAATCATTCTCAAGTATATCACATGTATGTATAAATGTAAAAATAGACTACATCGGTGTCAGCAAACAAATGGCACTACAATAATTTATTTAAATCACATTTAAATCATTATGTTGTTAAAAACTCAATAACTACCAGTATACGTATTATTTATAATTTCGAAACTAGAAATGAACTTATGTTTCATGTTGACACCTGATGTAAGATTCCTTTATAACAAAAGGTACAAAAAAATCTAGAGAAAACTACTTGAGAAAGAAAAAAGCTTTCAAAATACATGTTATTTAAAAGGGCATAACTAGGAGACCCACAAGGCATCCGAATTTCGTCTGACGAAAACACACTTCATGTCTCATGGCTGTGTGTAAGATCAGAACAATTCTGAACTTTCTATATCAAAAACCCGGTTTTTTTCTAAACCAAATGGTGTCGAATGGGATTCAGACTAAAAACATCTGTCTGGGATAAGCAATAAATAACGTGATCATTAACAGTGGCAATCCAGAATTCTATACTGGGGAGGGCGGCACTTATCAATTTTTATGTAGGAAAGTCAAAGATTGATGTTATGGTTTGGTAACCATCGTCGTTTAGTTTTCATTTTTCTACTATTATACTTATGTTTCAAAGAAGTAGACCTGGCTTCAGTTTCACAATCATTTACTCAATTAAGTGTACACTCAATAATATTTTAAAAAGTTTAAGTTTTATGAGACAATGTCCTGTTTTGTTCAATTAACACAATAAACAATTTAAATGTTACGTTAAACACTCAATTTTAATTTATTTTCTTAAAGCTTGATACTTAGTATTGAAATATTCCCTAATTATTTAAGTTGAGTGTACACTCAATTCAGTTAGTGATGTGAAACCGGAGCCAGTATATATAATGGTGTTGCAAATGCATGTCTAATTTTTATTAATTCAAATTTGGACCAAACGTTTTAGAAAACAAAAGTAAACAACACGGACGAAACTAAATTCATCTAAATAAAACATCTCCCTTCTACACACACAGAATCGCGAAAAAAATTCGATTCTCTTATTTCCGGGTTGAAAAATGCATATCGATTTTAAGCTTGGATACTTCCTTATTTGCAGTAAGTGTTATATCGATTGCTTTGACAGATTTATATGCGGGTGATCGGCCTTTTTTGACAGGTATATCAACAAAGTTAGGATAACGAAACACACCTGACTGAACGTCTACACTTATAGCTTATATCATCTTAGCTTTATTAGCTATTATGTTTCATTAGATGTATGTTTGCCTTGATGAGATCATGTCATGTGTAAGGTGATCTGAGATCATCACACTACTAATGCCTTGTACAGTTATACCAATCTTTAACTGTAATAAACAACACAAGATTGGACTGTTGCCAGCTGGTAAGTTCACTGGAAGACCTAGATCGCATCCTGAATAACAAAAGAATAATGTTCACTAAAGTCACAAATGACCGGCACTTCATCTCTTCAAGTTCCTCCTTAACTTGAACAAGAAATGCCGCCTTTTGTTACGCTATAAAGTCAGACAGTCGCAGTGAACCCAGTTTCACAGTGTATCACAAAACCCGATAATAAAATTTTCTGCATAGTCACTAAGTCACTTCTGTCTGTGCTAGATGTGTAACATGCTCTTCCCCCTCGGACTCGAGTTTGGAAATTCTTTCCTTTAAATCGCCCGTCCCGGGAAAGTTTAAAGTCTCCCAAAAACAGTCTAGTGCCCTGAATTGCATGTCATTTCAGCTAGTTGGTGTTGGTATTTTATGTAGCCCAAGTCCATACCATCCAGTATTAGTTTGATATTCTCCTGGAATGTGCACACGCAAACGTTATGGGTGCCAGCTGCACAAGCTGTCACACATTGCTTTAGCCGAAGTTCTGCTTATTTCGGAAACCCTATATTTTTTATTTTAATTCCTGTTTTTATGCTGTGTAAGCCATCTTCACATTATGATACCAGTCTCTTCTGAACATGAGTCTTAACTTCATCTACCAATCTGAAAAGAAATCTTTTCTACCAGGCATGACACGGCTGATCGAATCGGACAAGTAGAATTCCTTAACTGTTTCCTTGTCTCATCAATGAGCTTCTCCATGGTTTCTTGATTAGGGGAAGCGTAACGCAAACCTCATTCTCCAGTTCTCTGCTGTACGAGCCTTCGAATTTGTGAACTCCTGTTCAATGCGTCGAAGGCTCCAACTTCTGGGAATATAAGTCAAGATCTGGACTTTTTCACCCCGAGTGGCAATTTAGAAACGTTCGTTTAATTGAGGTAAAATCTCCTATTTGTCACTATTTGTAGAACTTGCAACGTATCCTGGAACCCCGACTGTAGCTTTTTCAACTTCCTTTTGTCATACCAGTGCAGTTAAAGCAATTTGGGTCCAAAGATGTTTGCCCCATGACGTCAAAGGCTTCATTAATCACTGGCAGGGTATCATAGCTTCTCTCGACGTGGTGGGAGGCATGTTATTGATGCTATAGTAAGGTGCCGTGTCACATTGGAAATCTCCTGAAACAAATTACACCGGTACCTCATGTCCCGACTGTGGGCCTGAAGCTACGGTATTCCTTATTATTATTATTATTATTATTATTATTATTATTATTATTATTATTATTATTGCCTTCATAACGCACTTTTTTCTCATTTAGGAACATGACTGTTGTGTAATTTGCAAATCATGTTGGAAAGAAAGGAAATATCTGAAAAGATAAAGAAATGATATTTACGAAAATTAGATTTCAAAAACATGGCAGTTCTTTGTCGAAGGTGAAGATGAAGGCGCCTGTTATCTATTGTAATGTAACACTTTAAACGTGATAAACATTAACCTAATTAGAAGCAAGGGTGTAAAACGCTATCAGACGACGTGTATAAAAATGCGTCAGTATGCTCTAACGGTTTTGATGAAATCAAAGCGTGTAGACTACAATTTGAACACGTTTAATTAAACAAATTATATATACATCAGCAAATTTAATTATTAAAACAAAAGCATCCACGTAACCGACATCAGAAACATCACATACAAGAACCGATTCTGTGCTTTGTGTGATGGCGTGTCGAAATTTCAAGCTTGGAACTCTGAATATGGACATCAAACTTGTACACCATCTGTACATTTTAACCAAACTTCGGTAAGATCATTTTATTTATTTATTTATGTGATCGTCTGATATTTCCCATTAATTGTGGAAAACATTCTCGTTGTAATCCAAGAGTTCGGCAGAAAACCTAATAATCAATACTCTAAATTCACGTTTGAAAAACGTCTGCATGACAACAACCCCAAAAATGTATTTTTGTAAAGTGTTAAATTTAAACCAATTACAACCAACTTGTATCTCTAGTTCAATCATTTCTTGTTCATGCCCCGTGTATTGATTGGATATCGCAAACTACACATTGTTCACAAACATGTAAAAATGTTTTTATTTCATATTGAAACAACATGGAACCCTTTACAATATTTTCTTTCAGACTGAATGCCCTTTAGTTGGATGCAAAGAAACCACGAAAACCGGCAACTGTAAGGAAATTCCTGTTAAAAAAATTCAACATCCGGGAGCTTTTAAAACTTTGCGTTAACATTTCCGCTCCTGAAACTTTTTTTCATTTCGATTGTGCTTTGTACTCAATCCTAATTCCGGTACACGATTACACAACAAAAGTTGCTTTCAAAGCATTCATAAAATGTTTACAGACAATTCAAAGATATTAGCAGACGATCATTGTATTTTTGTCAACATGACCATCACTACCTCATCTATTGAAGGAGCAAAAATTCACGAGTTTCTCGCACTTGAAGATAAAATCCAATCGATGTTCGGCATTATATGCAGTAACACATGTTCACTTTATAAAGTCGGGCATATCAAAATTCTAAACATCTCCTGAAACAAAATCCTCGGACCTTATCTCTTTCCAACTCGAAAAAGTCGACTGTAAAAAAATCTACATATGGGATAATTCACAGGGAAGCGACTTATGAAATTTAGAAAAAGAACCAATGGTTATTTTTTGTCAGAAGATAAATATCGACTATATTCTGATAACATCGTGTAGAACTTGTTTTACGTACGACTTCAAGAAGCCGATTACTGTTACGTCTTCTTCACAAACGAAATTATCCCTCATTCTTAGAATAACGACATCTAATACAATGGGAATATCTAGCATCGCGCTTATTGCTACTATTTTGGGATATATCCATGTAGGAATGACTGATAAAACAGCCGCCAGGATATCGATGCATATGATGGGCACCATGCTTACTGCGCATGTCCTGTTTCTTTTTGGTATCGGAGCTAACGATGTTCAAGTCATTTGTCTTATTGTGGGGATACTTATCCACTATATTTGGTTGTCCTGTTTCGCTTGGATATTTGTTTTGTCACATATGCAGCCATTGATTTTGGGAAAGAGAAAATATCCCGCCAAAATTCATACACAAACAAGAGGCCCAATAGGGCCTGTATCGCTCACCTGGAATACCCTTATTTTGTTCTTTGCTTTTTCTTTTTAAATATATCCAATCAGTAAAATGTAAACAAACTCACTAGCAATATCCTTATTTTCTATTATTTCAAGCACTATTTATCATAAATTTCCTTTCAATTGGCCATGTACTTTCAGAAGATTTAGGCTGAAATAAACCTTATTTGCATGTTACATAACTATTGCAAAAATGAAAAATTGTACAGAAAAACCCATTATGTTTTATTCCCAACATCTAGTTTCTATGTTATAAATTTAAACAAAATCAGTACATACATGTAAATAAACCCATAATGGCAATTTTTTGATTTTTGCTATTTATAGTAACGGCAGCCATCTTGGAATTCCGACAGACATGTCGAATAAAATTTTGAATCTATACCACCCAAGGACCTTCCAAACTCAATATCCTTTCAATTGGCCATGTACTTTCAGAGAAGATTTTCAAAGATTTCCGCTAAAAATAAACCTTATTTGCATATTACGTAATTATTGCACAAACGAAAAATCATACGGAAAAACCCGTTATATATGTTTTATCCCCCGACATCTATTTTCTATGTTGTCAATTTCAACAAAATCTGGACATAAATAAACCCATAATGGCCATTTTTCGATTTTTGCTATTTATAGTAACGGCAGCCATCTTGGATTTCCGACAGACATGTCGGATACAATTTTGAATCTATACCACCCAAGGACCTTCCACACTCAATATCCTTTCAATTGGCCATGTACTTTCAGAGAAGAAGATTTTCAAAGATTTCGGCTAAAAATAAACCTTATTTGCATATTACGTAATTATTGCACAAATGAAAAATCATACCGGAAAAACCTGTTATATATGTTATATCCCCGACATCTATTTTCTATGTTTCAAATTTTCAACAAAATAGGGACATACATAAACCCATAATGGCCATTTTTCGATTTTTGCTATTTATAGGAACGGCAGCCATCTTGGATTTCCGACAGACATGTGGGATATAATTTTGAATCTATACCACCCAAGGACCTTCCAAACTCAATATCCTTTCAATTGGCCATGTACTTTCAGAGAAGAAGATTTTCAAAGATTTCGGCTAAAAATAAACCTTATTTGCATATTACGTAATTATTGCACAAACGAAAAATCATACGGAAAAACCCGTTATATATGTTTTATCCCCCGACATCTATTTTCTATGTTTCAAATTTTAACAAAATCGGGACATACATAAACCCATAATGGCCATTTTTCGATTTTTGCTATTTATAGTAACGGCAGCCATCTTGGATTTCCGACAGACATGTCGGATACAATTTTGAATCTATACCACCCAAGGACCTTCCACACTCAATATCCTTTCAATTGGCCATGTACTTTCAGAGAAGAAGATTTTCAAAGATTTCCGCTAAAAATAAACCTTTTTTTGCATATTACGTAATTATTGCACAAACGAAAAATCATATGGAAAAACCCGTTACATATGTTTTATCCCCCGACATCTATGTTCTATGTTTCAAATTTCAACAAAATCGGGACATAAATAAACCCATAATGGCCATTTTTCGATTTTTGCTATTTATAGTAACGGCAGCCATCTTGGATTTTTTTGTAGTAGAAAAATCAATGATTTTATTGTGATTGTACTATATTTTAATAATGATAATACTTGTTAATTATGATTTTACTATTTGTGTCTGATTTCATATTCATTTATTGTCTTGTATAAATTCAGCGTTTTTAAGGATTAAGAATATATAATAAAGCATAATTAAAGTAATTAAAACTTGTCTGTATTTTTTCAGTAAGACAAACAATGTGGATCTTAACATACATTATCTATTTTATCTTACAAAAACACATTAGACTTCAGTAGTGAAATATGTGATTAGGACTAAATGAGAAAGTTATCAACACAATTGCCAACCACTTTAATATTGTAGAATTTATGAAGAATGACTGCAATTTCAAGAAATTCAAGAATCATGCAACAGAAGAGTGATTAAGATGGTCAAAGAATAAAGTCGTCTTAAAACGAAAACACAAAAGATATAGCTGACTGAAAGAAATGCATATCTTTGTCAAATATAACATTCATCCATGGATCTCCTAACATAAAAATCTAACAAAATCCCAGAAAAATTACATCAATAGTTAAACAAAGATGCACCAGTAAATATTATAAAGAGGACAATGTTTCAGAAATAGCATAGATTTTAAAGTCGGGTTTTAAAATAGGATGGACAGAAAAATAAATCTTACTAACTTAATTCCTGTCATGTCACTTCCTCACCCTTTTAAAAAAATTTCAGATCTTTTCTTTAAGTTCAATATAAGGTAGGGAAAATTTTCAAATTTTATTGAAATACACACCAGACAAAATATGTGCAACACAAAGAACAGCATATTTGGACGGAACCCATTCTCTACCATCATCATTTATTCTCTTGCATGCAATTATCCATCTCTTGCGTCTGTCTGGGTTTACTGGAAAACTGAAAACTTATTTGACTCTTTAAATTATGATATGTGCAGCCCCATGCTACACAACTCTTCGGCATTTTGAATAACTATGTATTTTTTTAGTAAAAAAAAATATTTATGACTATTTCATAAATCGAAGTAAATAACAACAGCATCCAATGTACTGTCTCAATAAACAAAGGTGTCATAATAAGTAGGATACATTATTGTAGGTGTATTGAACCCATATATATATAAACATATAAAAATCTTAAGTTACAAATAACAGCCTCCAGGTGTACTTAATTACTGTCGCAATATACACAGGTGTCATAATGAAGTTTATTGTACGAGTATTGAAACCATAGGTATCCAGGTAAATTCCATTAACACTTACCTGTGACTGTTTATCCAGTAATTTTTACTTACTGGCAGGTAACATTATTTATAGTCATGAAATATATCATGACTGTGTCTATGGAGTGTGGTGTTATATATTTACGTTGCGAGAAAAAATTGCCAAGAATTAAAAAAATCATTTGGCGATCTTTTTCCAATTTTTTTTTTATTTTTATTAGCATTTCTATACTGCAAAAAGCCCTCGCAGACTTAAGCTGCAATAAAATATAGTAAAACGTATAAGTTATGCACCTATATTTCCATGTTATATTTATATATCCGCCATGTTGATTATTGTTTTCACCGAGTTTACTGTTACTAGAGCATGGATCGCAGCGACCCCTAGTGGACGAAAATCATCCTATAAACCTTATTTGCATATTATGTAATTATTGCAAAAACTAAAAATCATACAGCAAAACCCGTTATATATGTTTAATCCCCCGACATCTATTTTCTATGTTTCAAATTTCAACCAAATTGGTACATAAATAAACCTGTAATGGCCATTTATAGGTTTTTGCTATTTATAGTAACGGCAGCCATCTTGGATTTAGGACGGACATGTCGGATACAATTTTTAATCTATAGCAACTAAGGACCTTTCATACCAAATTTCATTTGAATTGGCCTATTGGTTTCAGAGAAGAAGATTAAAGTTTACGGACGCACACACGCACGCTTTACCATTCCATAAGCTCACCCTGGCTTTGCCAGGTGAGCTTAAAAGGAAGGTATCTGCAATCATCTATATTGTCGGTTATGGTATCCCGCTTTTCATTGTTGTTCCGTCTTTGATTTTGGAATTTTATCCGTACACCAAATTTCATATTACCCTACACAGGAGATGCTTGTTTCATAAAAGCTACCTCGAAGATTGTTTTTATATAAAAAAAATACCGAGGAAACGCCATCGCTATCTTAAAGCTTATGCAAAGCTTTGTATTCTTTTGGGAGTCAGTTGGTTCTTAGGCATTATCTCTGACGTCACGGGCAATGACGTCATTCAGTTTCTTTTCGGATTTCTGTCGGGATTTCACGGGTTGTGCGTGTGTCTGTGTTTTGTTTGTTCATCCAGTTTTCTCAAGCAACTTCGTTTAGCAAAGGAAACGCGACGACAAAATGGCACACAAATATTTCAGCTTCATTAAGTAAAATTTATCTACCATTTTTTGACTGGACAATATCGTCAAGATCATCAAATCAGAATAAGTAAGCAGAGGCCGGGTATAATTTTCTTATTTCAATATATCAGGCAATCATCTTAACTTTCCTTAAATATGTGTACCAGTCTAGATACAAATAAGGTCTGGATCGGTTAACAAGTGTATGTAACGCCAGTTTAAACATATTAACAATTATTTATACCTATCTTCAAATAATTGAACCTAGGTACAATTAAATCATACCTATATTTAAATGAATTGTCATTAATACATTGAAATTTCAATGTAGTAAAATTCAATGTAAACCTATTTTCAAATCAATTAAAGAGACGTATCAATTATACCTAGGTACAAATGAATTATACCTGGGTACAAATGAATTATTCCTAGGAACAATTATTTGTTCCTAGGTACAATCATTTGAACCTAGGTATAATTCAATTGGTTTTATAATACTTTTATATTGTTTTGAAAAATAAATGAAAATAAAAATATTGTGTTTTTAAGTTTGATGAACATGTTACATACAGGGACTGTTGGTTCATGAATGGTTAGAGAAAAATATGATTTTGTTTTAATTGGGACACTGGCTGTCAAATAAAAGGGATGATTAGAGACTCTCTTTTCTATTACAAACCACACCACTGGTCCTCAGAAGTCACAAGACGTGTTTTACAATTTTTACACAACTTTTCAAGTTTTTCCCAAGTTGGGCCTAGCTGGGGTCTAAAGCGCATGTTTACAGATTATGGGGCTTCTCACCACCTTGGTTTAAATCCCGTTCAGACAGATCCTATTTAGAAAGTTTGTTAGTTGGCTTGACGAAGGTCGGCGCTTTTCTTTGGATATTTCCGGTTTCTCCACCACCCCTGAGCTGACCACCTTGGTATAAGTGAAAGACACTTGACTGGAGTGAAATAATGGTGTTTTAAGCCCAAGTCAAGTCGGTTAATTCTGGAATGATGGATGAATCTGTATTGCCCAGACAAAACCACCACCTTCGGCAAACGAACTGACAAACTGACAAAATTCGAACCCAGGTGGTGAGAGGCGCTGTGATCTGTAATCACGCACTTTAGACCAATCGACCATCGAGGCCACTGACTCTTGACAAGAGCTAAACCATTAATCAACTCAACTCTTTTAAAAGTGATAAATAAAAACAAAAAAAATGAAAAAAATACATAATGTTAAATATAATTTGTAAACTCAATATAAAATATACAGCCATGAATATATATATATATATATATATATATATATATATATATATATATATATATATATTTATATATATATTTATATATATAAAAGATCTTCCATAAATTCATTGTGTACGGTTTCGTAATACTTCCTAAAGTAAAATTTTCCTTAACTTAAATCTGGAAATTTAAAAAATCTTCATAATTTTATCAATTGTTAGGAAAACAAAATTTTAAGATGTCATTTTAAAGATCACTCCAAACTTTTTAATCTGTATTTAGTTTTGTCAAAAAAAAAGTGTATTTATTAAAGTTTAAAAAAGCCAATACATGTGTTAAGGAAAGTCTTTGTTAAGGAAATATTATGAATGAAATCTGGTCCGTTTTCACAATCATTGCTTAACTAAGAGTTTCCTTAACCTCAATTTTGTGAATTTTGGCGATCTCATTTTGAATTACAACTGAACATTATTGATAAAACTAAATATAGATGTTACAATATCGAAGTGATCTTCAAAATTACACCTTAAACTCCTGATTAAATACAATTAACCAAACAAGAGGCCCATGGGCCTTAACGCTCACCTGAAGATATGTCCAATATTGTTTGCAAAGTGCAATAGACAATATATTGAGTACAAAAACTTGAAAAGTTTTCTAAAGTTAAGAACTCCAACAAAACTTAATCAGAAATATGCCCACTCAGATTTCATTTATTAGTGGCTAATATAATATGCATGAAGTAACTGTAGTGCAATGAATAATTTCCAAATCATTAATCAATTTCAGTATACCTATGTAATATATGACCTTGAACAATATATGTTTGTCATGTCAATACTACAATATTCTAATATACATGCCTATGCATGAAATTAATAGCTTTCAAGATAATTAATAATTTTAGTATTCCTATGTTGATATGACCTTGACCTTTGAACATATAACCTTGAACTATATATCAAAATGATCGCCATGTCAATACCTACAATATTCTAATATACAAGTCTATACTAAAAGTTAATAGTTTTAAAGATAATTAGCAATTTTAGTCATCTTCTGCAGCTGTGACCTTGACCTTTCAACATATGACCTTGAACCATATATCACAATGATCGTCATGTCAATATCTACAATATTCTAGTATAGATGCCTATACAAAAAGTTAATAGTTTTCAAGATAATTAGCAATTTAAGTCTTCTTTTGCAGCTGTGAACTTGACCTTTCAACATATGACCTTGAACCATATATCAAAGTGATTGTCATGTCAATACCTACAATATTCTAATATACATGCCTATACAAAAAGTTAATAGTTTTCAAGAAAATAAGCAATTTAAGTCTTCTTTTGCAGCTGTGACCTTGACTTTTCAACATATGACCTTGAACCATATATCAAAATGATCGTCATGTCAATACCTACAATATTCTAATATACATGCCTATACAAAAGGTTAATAGTTTTCAAGATAATTAGCAATTTAAGTCTTCTTTTGCAGCTGTGACCTTGACCTTTCAACATATGACCTTGAACCATATATCAAAATGATTGTCATGTCAATACCTACAATATTCTATTATACATGCCTATACAAAACATTAATAGTTTTCAAGATATTTAGCAATTTAAGTCTTCTTTTGCAGCTGTGACCTTGACCTTTCAACATATGACCTTGAACCATATATCAAAATGATCGTCATATCAATACCTACAATATTCTTATATACATGCCTATACAAAACATTAATAGTTTTCAAGATATTTAGCAATTTAAGTCTTCTTTTGCAGCTGTGACCTTGACCTTTCAACATATGACCTTGATCTATATATCAAAATGATCGTCATGTCAATACCTGCAATATTCTAATATACATGCCTATACAAAAAGTTAATAGTTTTCAAGATATAGTGACAAATATATAATTTTTATCAAATTCCCCACTCAGTGCCTCACAATTTCCCCATTTTGAGTCCCATGGCTACCATTTGTGCAAATCTGAAAATAGATGACCTAAGGATGTTATAAATGAAATAACTAAGGTATAACTCTTGTAGATTCAGAGGAGAAGATTTTTAAAGTTTTTCACTATTTCCCCCCTTATGGGGCCCCAAGGGGACATAACTCCTTCATTTGTGCAAATCTGAAAGAGCTTCACCCAGGCATGATGGTTACCAAGTTTCATTAAATTTGGCCCAGTGGTTTTGGAGGAGAAGATTAAAATGTAAAAAGTTTACGCACGACGCACGACGCACGACGGACGAAGATGGATAGCAATAGCTCATCTGAGCTTTCAGCTCAGGTGAGCTAAAAATTAAGATTTCAAATTTGCCAAAATTAAGGAAAATCGTAGTTAAGGAATGATTTTGAAACTGGAGCCTGGACCTGGTACTACAGGTACTAATAGGTAGAGGTAGGGCATTTCTAGACTCAATTAGTAGCACTACAGTACTAGTTAAATTTATCAGCATCAACAATCTATTGGTTTGTTTTATCCTACAGTTACAATGCCTGTGATCAGGGTATACTGTGAGACTGAGAGATCATTGGTATCTGAACTGAAGATGTAGACATGACACTTATAATACGATACTGAGAGATCATGGGTATCCGAACTTCAGAGGTTGACAGAATAGGTAAATTGGATACTGTGATATCTTTCATAAAAGGACAGTTAAGGTTTAATTTGATACTGTAAGATCATAAGTATCCGAATTTTCAGAAGGTGACAGAATAGGTATAATATTATATCGTGAGATCCTTCACAGATGGACAGTTAAGGTTTTATTTGATTGTGTGAATTCATGGGAATCCGAACTACAGGGGTTGACAGAATTGGTATAATACGATACTGTGAGATCAATCAGAGACATTATAGGTTTAGTCAGATAATGTGAAATGTATCCAAACTCAAAAGATGGACAGTTTTGATAAAATCTGATACTGTGAGATCATGGGTATCCAATCTTCAAAGGTGAACAGTTTAGGTAAAATATGATACTGTGAAATCATGGGTATCCAAGCTTCAGAGGTGACCAGTTTAGGTAGAATCCAATACTCGGAGATCATGGGTATCCAAGCTACAGAGGTGGGCAGTATATGTATAGTATAATACTGTGAGAACTTTCAGAGATTAATTGTATAGTGTAATGTGATACTGTGAGAATATGGGTATCTGAATTTCACAAGTTGACAGGGTAGGTATTATTTGATCGTGTAATATCCTAGATATCCAAACGTCAGATTTAGTTTAACAGTACAATGTATTTTCGAAATTCATTAAACAAGTGTAAAATGAATGTATCAAAAGTTTTTTTTTGTGTTTCTGCGACTTCTGAACCTTTCCTTTTTTTATTATTCCCAATCCTTTGTGTTTTCCTTTCCATCTTCAGAAAATGTGCAGGCTATGGTTGGTAATGTACAACTCTCAAACAGCTACTGTGATTTCATAGTGGTTCTGTCTCGCTCAGGGGAAACTTAAATTGACAAAACTTTCTTCCAACTAAACATAAGGCAGATTTCATGCCCATTTCTCCAATATTCTAAGGCAAGCAAAGGTTTCCCCCTTCAAGCTGAATACTGATTATTGAGATAATAATTGCCAGCTGAGTGTTCTTGTGAAGGCAAATGACAGTGCCACATCATCTCTTAAACAGATAATCTTTAGAAATAAAGACCATATTTGCGAAATAATTCTCATTTTTCAGTTAGCCTTTTTATGAAGGTGATCTCATCCTTGTTTTGAATACCATAACTGAAAAAAATACATGTAAAGCCATGGTAAGATTTTAAAACAATTATAATAAATACATGAAAAATAATAAAAACATGTAAAAATAAATATTACATGTAGAAATTTATCAATACATGTAAAATGATAATTACTGTAATGCATGTAAAAAATAAAACATGTCAAACAATTATACATGTAAAACGATAATAACTATATGTAAAATAATAATTATCATAATGCATGTAAAAAAAATGTCAAACAATTATACATGTAAAATGATATTTAATACATGTAAAATGATAATTATCATAATACATTTAAAAAATGATATTTAATACATGTAAAATGATTGTTATCGTAATACATGTAAAAAAACATGTCAAACAATTATACGCGTAAAATGATAATAAATACATGTAAAACAGACAGATTTGTGTATAATAATAAGTACATGAAGTAGAATATGTCAGAATGACATAAATCCAACCACCTGTTACAATCACCTGCAATTTTCAATTTACAAGGGCCATAACTTAAGAAAAGGGATCCATTGAAATGAAACTTGAACTTAAACTGTATCTCATTTTAACAAAGACACAAACTGAATATTAGTTTAATATCTCAATCAATAAGAGAAAAAAGTGTGGAATACAAATAATGATGGTATGACAGAATAAAAGCATATGTAACACTAAGGCTCAACTATTTTCATTTTCAGGTTTATTTATAAAAATAAAACATGTAAAACAATAATAAATTAATGGTTTCAACAGAATCAGAAATGGATGTTCTTTTCCAAGAAAATTATATTACTTACTCTTTTAACTTAGTTTTGTCATCCTTTAACTTCTGACCGTCAAAATATAACCAAAATCGTTTCCATATATATCGCCTGAAAATAGAAACAACATGCAAGTAATTATCCAAAATGAAATGACATGTACTTCTTCACTTGATCTGTTGTTTTTTTTAAGTACTTTGAATGATAAATAGAAGAATATTGTTTGGGCCATCTACAAAGGTTCAAAGTGTACTTTGGTGATTGAGTGTTATAAAGTACCATGGCTTGCCAATTATAAGACCTATTGTGGTCTAGGTTCAAATCCAACTCTCATAGAAGTGTGAGGAAGATTTTCAGTTTACTTGCTAAATATTATCGGCTTTCTCCAGGTAATCTGGCTTCCTAAAACCAACCAAAAACTGACAACTCTACTAAAGTTACTAATCACAGCACCTCCCACCGCCTGGGTTTGAACTACACTTGGGACAAATTCTAGTATGAGAAAGTGTGTCAGTTCGCTTGCCAATATAGGTCGGTGGTTTTTTCCAGCCACTCTGGTTTCCTCCACTATCCCAGAACTGACTGCCTCGAAATAAGTGAAAGAATCTTGACTGGCGCATAAAATGCCATTACTCCACTCAACTCTCTACTAAACTTAGCTACTTAGTTTGCTGGTTCCCTTTATTATGTGGATGTTTCAACACTAAATTCCCTTTAACTAATGTGCTGTTTTCCTTCATTAAGTACCTGTTTCAACACTATTATATTCACATATTTCTATGTTTTCCTCTATAATCTAGCTTTTAGCACTGCAACACTTTTCAAAACTCTGTACTGCCTTTCTCCATTATGTAGCTTTTCAGTGACATTTTATTTATATACTTGTGTTTCCAACATTAGATAGCTCTTTCAGTACTTTTCACTTTCTCAACTATGACACCATATGAGCAACCCTGGACGGTATGTTTTACTCTCTCTCTCTCTCTCTCACTCTCACTCTCTCTCTCTCTCTCTCTCTCATCAGAAGCTTCTATTTTGGATGAGTGTCTAATTAGCCTAATGCTCTAGATCAGTGCTTGTCCCAGTTTCAGAATAATTTCTTTACAAAGATTTTTCTTTATTTAAATTTGGCAAATTTGAAGTCGTAATAATTTTATCAATTGTTCATTTATACAGAAATTTAAGGTGTCATTTTAAAGATTAGGTCAAGCTGATATCATCCATATTTAGTTTTGTGGAAAATGTTCATTTATAGTTTCAAAAGAGATTGCTGAAATTTACTAAAGTTAAGTTAAGGAACAACTGTGAAACTAGGGCCTGTTTAAAGTACCTACCTTCTGTGTTTTGACTCAATTACATTGCTCTTTTAGCATTTTTTCATTTACCAACTCATGTGCTGTTTTGTCTTTTTTTTCATTTTGCAGTTCTTTCAGCATAATTTCACTTACCAACTAATGTGCTGTTTTCCTCCATTGCGAAGCTGTTTCAGGGTAATATGTCTCTTTATTGCATGTTTAAGGTCAAGTACTGTTGCATCCTGGGTAACCACAATTGCTTAAAAAGACATATTATGACATGTAATGAATATCTCTTTTCTGTTATATTTGGGGGCTCCTCTGACACTGAAAAGTAGTTGACTAACTGTCCTGTCCCAGGGTAGAACCTGGTTGTTTCAGCGCAAAGTAACAGAATGAAAAAAAAGGAAGGGGAAATGTGGCCAGTCTAGCTTGATAGGTGGACAGGTAGCTCAGTTGGTAGAGAATTTCACTAGTATTGGGAAAGTCCCAGGTTCAAGTCCAGGTTTAGTTGCTGCAATTTTTTCCATTCCTATTACAATACATTATAATTATAATCATGATCAGTCTGCCTTTGATTAAGAAAAACTCTTATTTAAAAATAAATCTGTAAAACTCCATTTATACATATGTGAAAATAATGATTAAATATAAAATTGATGCCTCATAAGAATGATGTGTTTAAATACTCAACAAACCAGAAAACGTAAATAGAATGTGTAGCATGTTTATTTACAAATTTCCCACATTGAAAAAAAAAATTGGCAAAAAAGGAATTTTACAGTTTTGACATTGGTTGAGTTGATCAGAAATTATAATTTTTAACTATGATTTAAAAAACTTCAAAATCCTGTTTCACGATCATTCCTTAAGATTTTCCTGTACTTAAATCTTGCAAATATGAAATCTTTACAATTTTGTTAAATGTTAAGCTATTCATGAATTTATGGTGTCATTTTGAAGATTATTTTAAATTCATAATATCTGTTTTAATTATAGTTTTACAAGAGATTGCCAAAAATAACTAAATTTTAGTTAAGGAAAATCTTTGTTAAGTAATGATTGCAAAACTAGAGCCATGTATTGTATTTTGCATTCTATGTATATGCAGTATTTAAGACATAACTAATCAGCCAAAGCCACACAAAATTAATTTTTAGTTCTATGGATTTTTTTGGAAAAAAAATAGAGTACAATTCAAATTTAATTTTTTTTTCTTAAACACATTTTTCTTCTGGTGAACAAAATTTGAATCAGGCGAGTGTGTAAAAAAATGCACAAAAAGACAAATATTGCAGGAAAAGGCATAAAAATTTGAAAATAACTGATAAAAGCAAAGAACATGCTGTTCTGGCTAACTCCCGTTCAATATAGCAAACAATAAATCAACCAAGAGCTGTTTAATTGTAAAACACTGGACAAATTTTGCCCTGATATAGTTAAATTTACACTGAATGGAAACAAAAAATGGATGTGGGATTTTACTGAAAATTTAGACAGGCAGAAAACAATTTAAAAATGAAATTAATTTTATTTTTAATTCTAAATTTTAGAGTTGGGTGGGTCTGACAAACTACAAATTAATTTGGCATGGCCTAATTGAATTTTGTGAATATTACTTTTGTCATGACCAATCAGAAGACAGTAATTATAATATATGTATAATTTACCCATGACTTCATCATCAGCTCGTCTTACATTAACAATCATCGCTTGTCCATGCTCTAATGCTATACATGAATTGATTTCCTCGACCGTTACTTGAGGAGGTAGATCATACAATAATGGGTCCCTCTACAATACAAAATATCATACAAGTCAATGGGTCCCTCTACAATACAAAATATCATACAAGTCAATGGGTCCCTCTACAATACAAAATATCATACAAGTCAATGGGTCCCTCTACAATACAAAATGTCATACAAGTCATAAAGGCCTAGTAAAATTTGTGATGGTGTTAAACATAATTGTGATTAAAGATGTCTTTGTTTTGCACAAAAAATGTAAAACCCAGTTTTGCAATCACAAAATTAGGTTTTATGCAGAAAAACCTGGTTTTATGATCATAAAAGTAGGTTTTGTGATTGAAAAACAGGTTTTATGGCATAAAAACAGGTTTTGAAAATTATTGTGCATTTTGATTGCCAGATAAGTCAGATCAGTTATATATTAATCAGCTCAGTGATTAATAAATGTGATAATTAAAAAGAACTGATAATAACAAAATTCATCATCAAACCAACTGGATCACCAAGCAGGGAGGGGAGACTTCATTCTCCACTGGAAAGCCAGGCCTCATCCTTGTAAAAGTAATAGTCAAGGGCCTGGATAATCTAACAGGATGATGGTGATCATTATGACTTACATCTTCAACCCAATATTTAGTGATAACAGCTATTTAATAGGATGCTATATGTCTCAGCTAAATTTTAGCAGAACAAGGTCATCAACATTTATAAAATTTATATTATTATGTACCAAAATAGAAATTTGCAATTTTTCACTTTTAATTCAAATTTCTTCTTAACTATCAAACTTTTTTGTTTCTACTTAGCTTAAGCTACATGCAAAACTACAATGGAAACATGTAATAGAGTAGTTATAGTTGCAAATGACCATAAAAAAGAGTTTCAGGTTTCAATCGTTAAAGGGCTTAATCCACTTAATTATGCATTGCTTCAGTCTTTCTAGCTGATGGATGAATGAGTGGAGTCGAGAAATAGAGTTCTACCACCGAACTGAGATTCTTTCACTAATATTGAGGCAGTACCTACATGGATAATGGAAGAAACTAGAGTACCCAGAGGAAACCATTGTACTTGAATAAGATAATGGACAAAATATCTCACACTAGAATCTACCTGAGTGGAATTTCAATGCTAGGTAGTGAGAGGCATTGTGATCTGTATGTCAGCCATTTTAAACAACTGGGTAAATAAGATCCTGATGAATACAGGATACAAGTTTCTATTATGATGGCTTAATATTTTATCCAAAGGAAGTAAGATACTTTTAGTTCCTTCAAATTACTGAAACTGAGAACCTGATGAGGCTATATGATGACATATTAAGTCTATTTGATAATCTGAATAGCCTACTTAATAACCTGAGGAGCCTATTTGATAAGTCCATGAGCTATTTCATAACCTGATGAGTCTATCTGATAACCGTATGAACCTATATGATAACCTGATGAGCCTATTTCATAAACTGGTGAGCCAATCTGATGACCCAGTGAGTTTATTTGATAATCTAGAGAGCCTATTTGATAACCTAATTAGCCTATTTAATAACCTGATGAGCTATACGATAACCTAATAAATTTGTTTGATAATCTGATGAGCTTACACTTCAATTTTAACTACATGTATATGCAGACATTCAATATATATTCCACAATTACATGACAATGCAAACAACCAAAATGACATGAAAACACTAACAACCTTAACTTTTAATGACATACTCCCACTCACAACCACAACGACTTGGCCACACCCACAACAACATGACCACACCCTCATCCACAGACATGACTACTAGTAAAGTGTCAAGCAAGAAAAGAACATACTGTTATCATATTTCCAATGGCATTTTGAACTTTTCGCATGGCATCTTGATGACTTAATGATGACTCAGCAGATATTTCAGCATTGGAGGTTCCAGCTTCAGAGGTTAGGTCATCTTTAGTGTTTTCTGGCAAGTTTTCTAACACTTCTGAAGTTTTACCCACATCAGATATATCATGAACTTCATTTTCATTTATTTTATATCTGAAAGTACAACAAGACAATTATAAAACTAATTTAATGCGTTTAAGAGAAGGTTGCTTGCTATGAATTTGATCGGAACATTTCATAGTGACAAAAGCAACATTTAAAACATTTTAAATATTGCTGGTGACCGGCAAGATGACCACTTCCAACAAAATCTGGGTTGGTAAGCTTTTTGATTCAAGTCTATTCGAACATTTTAATTACATTATCAAAAAAGGTCACCTATAGCTATGCAAATTACAAACTTCACAAATACTTCTAATAATCATTTGATGTCCTAGTCCTGAAAATCATGACTCTTAACGGCATTGCTATTATGGAATGGCACATATCTATAACAGCAAAGCCGTTAAGAGTCATGATTTTCAGGACTACATGTAATATAATCTTTCGATGTCCATAATTCATACAAGCTAAATACAGAGGTATCTAAGTTACATTTTATGATTTTGATGATATATGCTATGCTGTTGCATGATTTACCTGGTTTCTTTAGCAATGTCCATATTTCTCAAACGTTATTTAAATCATGGTAATGATTTCCTTATTCAGTAAATCAATCAGTGAATACAATAATATTAATAGTCAATAAATTTACATGGGCGCAGACATCTTGAATGTCATGTGGTGTGATTTTATGAAACGTAACTTAATTATGTTAGCCCTAGCAAAATATTACAATATCAGAATAAATTCGCTTTCGGGGTTTTTCCAAATTCAAAAATGCCCAGCAACAAATCGTCATATCTGAGTGACGTAGTAACTATTCAATAAAGTACTTTGCTTTTTAAAGCTGCAATAAGTTTTTCAATTTTCTGAATTTTTTTTTGATTTTTTAAAAATATATTTTTTTAAAAATAGATATCTTCTAACCACGATCTGTGACATTCATTTTCTAAAATTTCATTTCTTTTAGCTGTAAATAAACGGAATCCTCTGACCGGTTGGTCAGTGTTTTACAGATGGTAATTATGAGCTTGGAGCATGCGCACGAATGTACGGAAAACCCTAGAATCGAAGGTGAAACATACCAGATTGCATTATTGTCCTTCATTAATATCCAGATGTATTTGAAATGGTGTTATGTATCCCTTACTAAGTCACAAATGACAAATTCAACGAAGTTCCTGTGTTTAATTTATCGTATTTCACCGTTTTTAAAGTTGTGTTTAATATAAATGACCCGAGTTTTGATGACGTAGCCATGTTCTAATATTAGATCCCAAATCGGCTGCATCTGTCTGGGTAATTACTGTAATTTCTGTATTTATTCGAGCTTTTATCGTTAAACCAAATGTAACATTGTTCGTTAGGAACATCATTAATTAGATTAGCACCGTTTTAATTTTTCTTTGGAAAACTTAATGAAGCTTTAAAGCTTTAAAGAAATATCAGATACTAGAAGAACACTGTATGTGACATGTATTTAAATATTAAATGTGCATTTCCAGTCTGACGGTTCGATATTCTACTTCTTTTATTGTTAATCAGAATTTGCTCCAATTACTCTTATTGTATAACAGGAGGGAAGAAAGATCTGGGAAAAAAACACTTCCTCGAGGCTATATAACGTTACATAAGTCTTGCTAATGATTGATTACTGATAATCGTTGATTTATATAATGTCATTTTTAAAAAATAATGATTTGTTGTCTTGTCTAAAATAAAAAAGACATGTTTTGTTGGTCTGAATATATTATCATTCTTTCTGAAAGAATTACTATTCAACTTTCTGATTAATCATCATACATTGTATGTCTGAATATATTACATATGCCATCCTTCCACTCTTTATACATGTATATTACATCTCTACATTTGAATATGGAACCATTTCTCTGCCTGAATAAATTATCATCTTTGTTTGAATATTGATATCTCTGTTTGAATATGAAACCATTCCTCTGTCTGAATAAATTATCATCTTTGTCTGAATATTGCCATCTCTGTTTGAATATGGTACCATTTCTCTGCTTGAATAATTTATAATCTTTGTTTGAATATTGCCATCTCTGTTTGAATATGAAACCATTCCTCTGTCTGAATCAATTACCATCTTTGTCTGAATATTGTCATCTCTGTTTGAATAAATTATCATCTTTGTCTGAATATTGCCATCTCTGTTTGAATAAGTTATCATCTTTGTCTGAATATTGCCATCTCTGTTTGAATAAATTATCATCTTTGTCTGAATATTGCCATCTCTGTTTGAATAAATTATCATCTTTATCTGAATATTGTCATCTCTGTTTGAATAAGTTATCATCTTGTTTGAATATTGTCATCTCTGTTTCAATAAACTATCATCTATGTCTGACTATTGCCATCTCTGTTAGAATAAATTATCATCTTTGTCTGAATATTGCCATCTCTGTCTGAATAAATTATCATCTTTGTCTGAATATTGCCATCTCTGTTTGAATAAGTTATCATCTTGTTTGCATATTGCCATCTCTGTTTGAATAAATTATCATCTTTGTCTGACTATTGCCATCTCTGTCAGAATAAATTATCATCTTTGTCTGAATATTGCCATCTCTGTCTGAATAAATTATCATCTTTGTCTGAATATTTGCCATCTCTGTTTGAATAAATTATCATCTTTGACATATGTCTAAATATATTCTATTTCTCTGTCTGAATAAATTATAATTAAACTTTATATTTGCTCAATTATTAATTGGTAAATATGGATTTTTCAATCAATTAAGTGCAAATGTCAGTGCATTTACCCATGTGGGCTTGTGACTAAAAATGGAACATGATATATGGGTATGAAATGTTTAGGTTACGTTCAGACCGACAGGTAGACATGCTGTTATTTTGCCCCACATGTGCTAATGTTTTAGTTGTAGAAGAGGGACAGAATTGTTATAGATTTGCTTGTAACACGTGTCCATATATACAAAACATCACAAGGAAAGTATGTTATACATTATTTATTCAAATTACATAATTATTTACATTATTTAATGATCTTATGTGGTAAATAAATGTCTTACGGGGGGAGTGGGGGGGTTACATCAGTTATTACTACAGTCCACACCGATGACGTAATATCTGTTTTGAACATTTACGTCGCTGTGTTTGTGATAGTGTTTTATTTTAAACATTCATTAAAACACTTAATAAAAAAGTTTGGTATTTTTTCACCGACCTAAGTATTGAGAAAATGATCATTTCTAATTTTCTTTGTGTAAAATAATAATAATATCAATTACTTACTGTCCGATTCAAGCACTAGTTTTTCAAGGTTTAAGAAGAGAAATAAAATAGGTTATATCATGTAACATACTGTTATGACATATTATGCAATTTGTACATCAGTATTCAGTAACAAATAAAGCTGAATATAAGAACTTTTATTGTGAAAGCCATGTGTTCTCGCTTAGTGATTGTAAATTAAAGGCCAGATAGCTCCTTGCCCTAGCAGACTGACAATGGCCAAAGCATCTCACTGGTGTAAAAAGTGTCTGGCTATGGATAAATTATCTGTTCACCATCCACCATTGTTGTTTTTAGTAGCAAGAACCGGAAAGGAAACATACTTGACTACAATCCTGAAACTACTTGGTGATGATCGATTATTATCTTGTTTTCGATTATTAGGATCGCTGCCCTGACAATGACAGACAATTGATCATCGGCGATAATTGGGACATCACTACTTAACTCAGCCCAATGTCAACTATTTCTTTTTTTAAATTTGAAGGACTCTGTTAATTACTGATGGAGCAAGTGATGGGTTACTTTGAGCATTATTCCATCCAAACAACTAACTCTGATTCACTGTTCATGACCGTAAATTTGTTTGAAATTTTCATAAGAAATCCAATAAATTTGAATAATGTTCATTTAGATTTACCAGAGGTAAGTCATGACAAGAATTCTTGAATATTGAAACAGAATGTGTCAGTTTTCAATCTAACAGAACTTTTTTCTAAGTTGAACTTGATAAGAATTGGGTCCTCTTTGCCAGTCACAATACTTATTACACACTCCTGTACATGCCACTATGAACCATTTATCTTTTATTTTTCGGTCAGTTTTTGCTTACCATGTCACCATCAACACTGAGAGAATAATTCAGAAATACCTGGAAAAGAGGGTCACAAGAGTTCTTTGATTTCGATAACATCAGAAGGTTCTTTACAACACTATTGTGTTTATTATGTTGAAATACTGAAGTAGATTTAAAACAAAAACAATTATTAATTGTAGATAACAAATCGTAAATATCCAAAGTTGAAAGAAGTAGATGATGTCCTAGGTGGAGCTGCAGCTTGGGAGAATGTTGATTCTACAGAGGGTATGATAAGTTTTTCATTTACATGTATTTCTAAAAGATCACCTTCATCATCAAGCCCTGACGTAATATTGTCCTGAAGGATCCCTATTGTTTCAGATATTGTCAGGGAGTAATCCAGACTTTGGGAAATCTATCTTTTTGGGGGGATATAGGGGAAGTCAGAAATGTGCAAGGACAGCCAATAATGAGTGACAGTTTAGAATATGAAAGTTAGCTATATAATGTGAACCAGACTTTGAAAAATAAATGCTTTTCGGGAAAAGTGAACCAGAGACATATATAATTGCATATAATTAATTGCATACGTCTCCAAATCTTTTTTGACAAACAAAACTGCAAACTTTTGCCTTTATGTGAAAAAATAAATTAAAAAAAAACAAAAAAACATAACACATAAATATTTAAAAAGTGCTTATCTGGTATGTAACATTTTAAAAGAATAAATAAATACCTAAATTAAATATTTTTTCATATTTCTGTTTTCAGAAATTTGTCCTAAATGTGAACACAACAGAGCATATTTCATGCAGATACAAACTCGCTCAGCTGACGAACCTATGACAACTTTTTATAAATGCTGTAAGATTGAGTGTGGACATCGATGGAGAGACTGACCACAATATATTGTCCTTAAACTTCACCTTTGTCCTTGAAATCTACCTGTGTCCTTGAAATTCAGCTGTGTCCTTAAGATTCAGCTTGTCCTTGAGATTTAGTTGTGTCCTTGAGATTCAGCTTGTCCTTGAGATTCAGCTTCTCCTTGAGATTCAGTTGTGTCCTTGAGATTCAGCTGTGTCCTTGAGATTCAGCTATAGCTGTGTACTTGAGATTCATCTCAGTGGAAAGATTTTATCTACAATCATACAATGGATTATCATTCCAAGTTGTTGTAGTTTTAAGTGGAAAAAGAAAATCTGGAAAAGATTTTGTGGCAGACTTATTACAGAAAAAATTAGGCCATGAAAAATGTGTCATTCTCCGTCTTTCTGGACCTCTGAAAAAGCAGTATGCTAAGGAACGTGGTCTTGACTTCACTAGATTGTTAGATTCAACAGAATATAAGGAAACATTTCGAAAAGATATGATTCTTTGGGGAGAAGAAAAAAGAAATAAAGACCCTGGTTATTTTTGTCAGTTTAGCTACATATGTTGAGGAAGCAGATAAAAAATTAGTGTGGATAATCAGTGATGCACGACGACCTTCTGATTTACTGTATTTTAAAAATAATTACAAAGACAGATGTCTGTGTGTCCGAATTTCATGTAGTGATGAAGTAAGAAATCAACGAGGATTTGTATTTACAAAAGGTGTTGATGATGCAGAGTCTGAATGTGCCTTAGATCATGTTAAAGATTGGAACTTTGTGATTAATAATGATAATAACCAGTTAATACTGGATGAAATGCTAAATGAAATAGTGAAAATTGTGAATGAAAAAACAACTAAAACTGATAATTCTGATTCGAATTCATTGCAATTTGAAAAATCATATTTATAATAAGAATAAACCAAATGGACAGCAACGGACACAGTCACAATCATGTATTTATCGGAGAGTCATTGAAATCTTACATTTTATTTCTGGATAATTACACACACATGTATTTGAATGTTTTCTTGCAATTTGATGTAAAAGAACTGGGAACAGATGTTGCCCTTTGATAGTTAGTTATAACTGATCACTTGTTAGTTATTTCTGTAATCTGTTATCATAACGATTGTTTATGATTGATATCTGGAAGAGAAAAATACTTGTCACAAGGTCAGACCTACTAGCCCTATATATGGGGCTCTAAAACAGCTTTTTATCATGCTTGCCCCGAGATTTGAGTTGCCTTAAGCACATACTTACAGATCACAGCACCTCTCGGTGTCATGGTTCAAATCACCTTCGGTCAGATCCTAATGTGACAAGATTTGTTAGTTTGTTTACCAAAAATCTGTGGATTTCTTTGGATACTCATGTTTCCTCAGCAGTCCCAGAAATGATACTCCTCAATAGAAACATTAGAATCTTGGCTGAAGTGTAAAACATCAATTCTCCACTCCACTCCTATTTTTGGAGTTTGAGGGTGGTAATTTTAATGGGAAGTTCACTGCAGATTATACTTCTTAAAGGGTGCATGGTCACTTCAATTTGAAATTAATGTACATGATGTGTTGAATAAACAATAAGAATAAAATTGACGTAGTTAAAGCTGCATTAAGTTTTTCAGTTTTCTGAATTTTTTTTTTTTTTTTTTTTTTTTTTTTTTTTTTTTTTTTTTTTTTCTGCAAATATATTTTTTAAAGATAGATAACTGACTGTAAACATACTAATTTTAGCTCAATTTACATTTTGGAATACCGGTTATTGGCATGGATTTAAATTAGCGCAAAACAACTTTTGAGAAAGAGACTATAACATTACATACTTATTTATTGGTGTATTTAAATTAGCGCTTCTGTCCTAGTGTGAAATCGCTTAAATTAGTCTGTTTACATTGAGTTTGTATTGATAAAGACAAAAATGTTGGAAAAAATTGATTAAAAAACAGCTGATTGTGACTGTTCTGTTCTATTGATAAACCTAAATGGCTATTCTGATCACAACAGTATGTGGATGGATATGGACATAATTATATTAATTATTTGAAAGTGAGAGAATAAAATAAAAATAAGACTAAAAACTATGCATGTTATTATAGTATACTCTGAATTTTTATATCCATAAAATATAAAGTGATGCATCATGTATGGTTTCATCAGCTCCTGATTTTTTATTTTCTTTTTTTTTTTTTTTTTCTGCTCATCTTTCTTTGTTTTCTTTGGTTTCTCCATTCTTTGGAGTGGAGTGGAGTTTTACACCCCAGTCAAGATTATTCACTTATTTCGAGGCGGTCAGTTCTGGGATGGTGGAGGAAACCTGAGTGCCTGGAGAAAACCACCAACCTTCGGTAAGCAAACTGACAACTTTCTCACACTAGGATCTGTCTCGAGTGGGATTTGAACTCAGGTGTTGAGAGGCACTGATCTGTAAACCCGCACTTTAGACCACTCAGCCACCAAAGCCCCTTCTTTATGCTTTGGTTTCCAAAAAATAGTTAAAATTATCTTTAACTATTTTAATGGGATTTGATTAAGGATAATTACTGATATAATACAAGTCAAAGTGTAAATTTGATTATTTCAATCCAAGGGTTTTAGAAGTTATGGCTCTTTGTTTGTTAGAAATGTCAGTTTTGATATTTTGGCATCATTGTGAGGGGATATGTTCAGTTACGCTCTTGTTTCAAATATCAAAAATATTGAACATTACAACACTCCATGCTGAACAATACCTTTAAATGTTATCTTGTTTAAAAGAATTCTGTTAATTGAGTGGAATCACAAGTTTCACAATCATTTACTCAGTTGATTGTATACGCTCAACTGAGGAATAAGAAATATTCCCATTTTTCTCTCATCTATATTTTAAAATTTTTATGTTTTTATGAGGCAATGTTTTGTTTTCTTCAACAAATCTACACTAAACAATTTAAATGTAACATTGGATGTTCAATTTTGACTGTGTATTGTCTCAAAAATTGACATTGAATTACTCTTTAATTTTATTTGAGTGTATATACTAAATTGAGTGGATGATTGTGAAACTGGGACCAGGGCATTACAGAAATTATATCTACAGTTGATGTAATATTAGAAAAAAGGGTAAATTTATCTGGTCAAAAATGTGAGACCAGGTGCTATGGAAGAGCAAGCATTAACAAAAATTTCAATTGCTTAGCAACTCTGGCTTTATTGAAGATGTTCATCAAGTTGGTTACATTTCAATGTAAGCTAGATCCAACCTTCTTTTATTGTCGTTTGTAATATAATGATATTTAAAAAACTTGTTTTTCTGGAAAACAGTAATGTCGGGATAATCATGCATCAAATTCCTGTGTTTTAACAATGATTGAAAGCAATAAACTTAATTCTCTGGGCTGACATGGCTGAGTAGTATTATCACTGGCTTTTGAAGTCAACGGTTGTGGGTTCAAACCTCACTCAGGACTTAAAACTTTTCTGAGATTATTTTTGTCTTCTGCCCACACTAAAGCCTTAAAAACCGAGGTATTGTGTCTCCACGTACACTAAAGACACCTCTGTAGAGTTCGAAAAAGAGTAGGCCACCTTTGGCTGCTACAGAGAACAACTTACAACTAGAAGTCAATGAAACACTGAGCAAGATTAGAGATTAATCATTGAAGAAAGCCCTGTCTGTCTGAACCTCTGGAAAAGAGAGAGAGAGAGTGTGTGTGTGTGTGTGTGTGTGTGTGTGTGTGTGTGTGTGATCAACAATCAAACCAATAAAATGGCCAATGTTGCATTATGCACAAATCTCCAAAAAATGTAATGTTAGAGGGTCAATAGTTTTGTCCTTTCAAACCTTAATGAAGTAGCTAAGGGTTCATTTTGCACTGTTTTCAGGAATCTGCAACTATTTCAACACTAGAACAGTTCTGTCGTTTCAGAATTTTCTCCTCAAATTTTAATACATGTATTTCACAAATCGGAAAATAGTGCTAAAGGGCATCAAGCTAACAGGAACAAAATAGTGTCTTCTAGAAGATTAGCTGAATGAACATCTCCAATTAAGGGTATTGGTAAAATTTAAAATTTGTTCGTTTTGTTTATTCTTAAAGTCTCTTGCATGAAGCAATTTCCAAAGAATAAGTCATTTGGACAAAAATTATATTTCATTGCATCAAATATGGCAAAGAAGTAGTCACGTGAGATGACGTCAGCATGTTTCCCATCAGTACCTACTGCTCAGATACCATACTTTACACTACTAAAATTATATAGTATATTCTTTGTTTGATTTTAAAGTGGCTGATTTTATATTATAAAACTCAGTGGTAACAGTTTCATTCGGAATTTTTTTTCAACCGGATTTTGGATTAAAAGACATAAACTTATATTTAAAGACAGTAGCTTATTCTTTTAAATAAACCATTATAAACTCAATGAAAATCAATGAGTCAGGTTTCCAGATCTAGAATGCCCGAGCAGGGAAAAGCTCAAGAAAAAATAACCAAGACAAAACAAAATAAAAATGACGTTGTAAATAAAATTTTCGAGATATTTAGTTTAAACAATATTTTTTTTGAACTGATAACATTACAATAAATTGACATTTACAATATTTAAATTCAATTAGGATTTTGAAACAAGAATATAATTCTTATACTAATAAGTGAACTGATAACATTACAATAAATTGACATTTACAATATTTAAATTCAATTAAGAATATAATTCTTATACTAATAAGTCTCCCAGTCACGATCCATGAGATTTATTTTCTAAAATTAATTTCTATTAGCTGTCAATAAACGGAATCCTCTAACGGGTTGGTCAATGTTTAACGATGATTATTATTTGTTTGGAGCATGCGCACCGGATGTTCGAGAATTCCAATGAATCGAAGGTGAAACCTGACAATTGTATTAATCGTCCGTCATTAATATCCAAATGTATTCGCAATAGTGTTACGTATCCCTTACAAAGTCACATATGACAAATTTAATGAAATTCTTTGTTTAATTTATCGTATTTCACCGTTTTGTAAGTTGTGTTTAAATGACTCGGTTTTTTATGACGTAACCATGTTCTAAAATTAGACATCTCGCTGGGAAATTACTGTTATTTCTGTATTTATTCGAGCTTTTATCGTTGAACCAAATGTAACATTGTTCATTAGGAACATCATTGATTCGATTAGCACCGTTTTAATTTTTTTCCTTAATGCAGCTTTAATCACCCAATACAATGTTGACAAAGGATATAAACCGAAAATTTCTTTATTCTTTATTATTTTATTCTTTAATTATTAAAAACTGTTTTGAAGATGAAAACGCTACGCATTAAAATCTGATTAAGGACTTTGACAAATAAGTATGGAACAACCTGATAGGACAAGATCGTCTGCTTTAGGGGACCATGATAGCAAAGTTGTATGCCTCATCACGACCTTGGTCGACTACCGACTACAAGTGAGAAAGGTTTTCCATGACAAAGACCTTTATAGGCTGGCTCGGCACCACAGTAAAGTAGACTGAAGTGGCCTGCGATGTTTATCTGCAAATTTGTAGGCGAGTATATACCAGCACTCTAATGGTCACCGTAAGTATGTACGACTACATTGCAGAAAAGGTATACTTGGGTATTCACACACCACACGAATTATCGATTAAAATAAATCTTCAAGATAAATAGAATTGTCTTGTCACATAGATGTAAAATACGAAAGCCTATTAGGCTCATGAATAAAAAAAAAATTAAAAGGCGTAATAACGCGAAATAAAGGCGTAATAACGCGAATTAAAGGCGTAATAACGCGAATTGAAAGGCGTAATAACGCGAAATAAAGGCGTAATAACGCGAAATAAAGGCATAATAACGCGAATTGAAAGGCGTAATAACGCGAATTGAAAGGCGTAATAATGCGAAATAAAGGCATAATAACGCGAATTGAAAGGCGTAATAACGCGAAATAAAGGCGTAATAACGCGAAATAAAGGCGTTATAACGCGAAATAAAGGCGTAATAACGCGAATTGAAAGGCATAATAACGCGAATTGAAAGGCGTAATAACGCGAATTGAAAGGTGTTATAATGCGAAGTGAAAGGCGTTATAATGCCTTTTTGTCTATATATAGAGCAGTCACTTCCCTTGAGAATCGTTTCTCTCCAAAGGTTAATATCCCTTTCCACAAACAGATTGATTTTAGTTTAAATTCTTTTAGACAGCCTAAAGCAAATGAAAGTGAATAAACCTTGATCTGTCTATATTAACTAAGATAGACACAAATGTCATTTAATCACTATTAAAAGTTAATCAGGATCTAATTCATAAATATCCATGTGTACAAATGACACTCTTTATGAAAAATACTTTAAAATCGACAAATGGAACGGTTTCAGAAATAACTATTCATTTCAGCGCAGGATCGGATGATGTACAGTTTTTTAAATTTTCATAGAAATTATACATATAAAAACTAATTACATTACATATAATGTATATGTGCAGGACACACACACACACACACACACACACACACACACACACACACACACAGAGACTTTTAATAATGTATGTAATGGGGCGGAAAATAGACCTTTAAACCCTGGACCTCCACACCATTATGGTAAGCAACTTGCGTCATAAAACGAAATAAGAGGTTTTAAGGCGAATTGAAAGGCGTAATAACAGGAAATAAAAGCGTAATAACGCGAAATAAAGGCGTTATAACGCCTTTCAATTCGCGTTATTACGCCTTTATTTCGCGTTATTACGCCTTTCAATTCGCGTTATAACGCCTTTATTTCGCATTATAACGCCTTTCAATTCGCGCTATTACGCTTTTATTTCGCGTTATTACGCCTTTATTTCGCGTTATTACGCCTTTAAATTCACGTTATTACGCCTTTATTTCGCGTTATTACGCCTTTCAATTCGCGTTATTATGCCTTTATTTCGCGTTATTACGCCTTTCAATTCGCGTTATTACGCCTTTCAATTTGCGTTATTATGCCTTTATTTCGCGTTATTACGCCTTTATTTCGCGTTATTACGCCTTTCAATTCGCGTTATTACGCCTTTATTTCGCGTTATTACGCCTTTATTTTGCGTTATTACGCCTTTTAATTTTTTTTTTATTCATGAGCCTAATAGGCTTTCGTAGTAAAATTGCTTGTCTGATTTAAAAAAATTAACAAGCAACCAACCAATAATTTGTAGCTAATAAGTTGAGAGTGGGACCTTGTTGTCTTAGTGCTTTCTCGAATATACCAGAAATAACCCAATACGAATGAATCTTGCACGGGGTTTTGGGTTAAACACCAATACTTAATCACCGTTATATCTGCTAAACTAACACACACACACACACACATATATAATTGATTTATTCAAAACCCAACTAAGGCACTTTTGTGGGACAAAATTTTGTTTTTTGGGCCAATGGTGCCACAAGGACGCGCTCTCTCTCTCTCTCTCTCTCTCTCTCTCTCTCTCTCTCTCTCTCTCTCTCTCTATATATATATATATATATATATACGCTTAACCTAAAGCTAATCGATCAGTACCTTTTGTATACGTTATCAAAGACTTTTAGATTTATTATCAATTGATTAGGAACATTGTAGAGAGTCAACTGCTTTCTGTTAAGTATTAGTTTTACTAAATCAATTTAGATTGTGTATTCAACTATTTAAAGCTCACAGCATGTTAAATCAAATGCTTCGGAGTATTAAATTTACTGAATCAATTTAGAATGTGTGTATTTAGCTATTTAAACCTTTTCTCTCTGCCGACACAGTATGATGAGCGAAGATTTATGACGAACAGTTGGGGTTACATTATTGGTACCAAAAAGGGTGATACTGGCGTCCCATCATGAAAATCAGGTATATCTTTTTATAATTCTCTCAATCATAATATGTTTCATTTAGTCAGTGTACATTTCATATTCCGTCACCTGGATGTACATTTCACTTCCTTCTTCACAATCAATTTCTTCAAGTGTTTCTACTGTATCTCTGTTTACAACACGGGATCGTAGATGCTCAGAAAAGGATTGAAACACCATCATTCTTTTCGCTTACTATTATGCTAAATCTCTATAATGTTTGGTTTCTAAAATTTTGCATTACGTCCCTTTACCAGTACCGAGAAGATTATCATAAACAGTTGCACAGAACTCGCGCAGCACATTAACTTGTCCGATATTTTTTTTTAATTTTTGACGTCCGAGTAAAAGCTGAAAATTGCGGAAGGACATTTTCCTTTGTCGCCGGTAGCTACGTGGTCTATAGCGCGCACTTAGGGATAATTACTTGGAGTGCCAATACAATAACCCGCAATGTCGGAAGAACCCTTTGTCAATTGTACATGTACCATACCGAGCCAATTTTATTCAAAGAAATAAAGTTCATCTCAGCGTTATACTTCATTTGACCATCAAGTTTTATGTTTCAATTTTTTTTTTTTTTTTTTTTTTTTTTTTTTTTTTTTTTTTTTTTTGGGGGGGGGGGGGGTAATACACTCAAAACACAACAGACCTATAAAACCATTGTTCGGCTAGCATAATACATGTGCTCCTTTTTAAAAGCGTAAGTCTTACCCGCAGCTTATAGTGTAGATATGTTTAAATAAGCGCTTGAAGCCACCATGGTCCCTCGATGGCCAAGTGGTCTAAAGCGCAAACTTACGGATCACAGGACATCAATACCGGGGCCGAAAGTTTAAAAGTTGGATTCTGGAAGATCGAAAGTCTTTCCGGGCACTCCGTTTTTCTCAACGATTCATGAACTGATCGTCTTGATATAAGTAAAATAATCTTGACAGGGGCTTACACCCAGTATTAAGACATCTGTAATGATATGCATTTTCAACTTTTAATTCTGCTTAACATTCGATGTTGGGGCGTCTTGAACATTTAGATTACCCAATTTGGTTGAAAGTATTACTAATAGTTGTAATTCCGGACGGCAATCTAAAATTTTTGAGAACGTTTTTATTTGAACCTTCAAAACATTGGAGAAGCTTGGATAGAGACGTTTAGTTTAGAGATTGCATAGAAAATTTGAGAACCAAGAAAAACCATACACCTTTGGCAAGCAGCTGACATAAATTTGGCTACTAGATCTACCCGAGGTTGATGCGAACGTAAGCGGGGAGAGGCAATGTGAAACGTCACGTAAGCGCGCGCTTTAGCTCACCTAGCAACGGATATTCTTTTGATAAGACTAAACCTTGTTCGCCACAATGGACTTTTTAAATGTCCTCTTACCAAGTTACCAATGTAACGTCGTAGCATTTCAACAGAACAAGAAGCACTGTAAAACTCTATTTTGAACAATAAATATATTTTTCATGAATTTGTGATGATTTATTTATTCATTTATTTATGGAAAATTAAGGCCCACTTTTATATTTAATTTTCTAAACCAATGAATGTTATTTAACTATTTCCTTCTTTATTTATTCTTTTTTTTTCTCTTTATTAATTTTATTATTATTATTATTATTATTATTATTATTATTATTATTATTATTATTATTATATTTTTTTAAAAACCGTTTTCTTCTTTTTTTACCCAGCGATAAAAATTTAATATCACAAAGCTTACTAAATATTTAAATAAAGCTACAACGTTATAATTAGGATTACATTCAAATCTAAATGTATAATTTATATATAAAAGGTTTTTGTGGCTATGTATATATACATCAAGTTCTTCGATCAATCAATAATAGAACTAAGTTGAGATATATATTGTATATACATGTATGTATGTATGAATGCGTTGTTAAAACATTACACGAGTCAATCGTAGACAGACGTTTATGATTGCTATTAGAAGTACCACATTAGCTTTATTTGTCTCCTTTGTAAAGTGTTAATTTTACCTTTAGACGTAGGCACAAGTGTTACGTTGGAGTCATTAGGAATCCAGACTTTTTAATTTTCGGATACCGGCAGTGTACATGTATATAATTATTCCACTTGATTCGCATATGTCTATGTGGATGGATATTACATGGTGAATTTCATTTGTAAAGAATTTGGTTAAATGTTAATTTCATTTCAGTTCATTGGCTAATATTTCAGCATCTATGGTTAATTTAAAAAAATTATTCTTGGAGTAAATGATTGAAAACGGTGTAAAGAAGTAGGAATTAGTAAAAAGGTAAGTTATCGTTGACGGAAGACTTTATTATTTTTATTTTATTATTATTATTATTATTATTATAATTATTATTATTATAAATTTACTTTTTCAAAGTTCCCCCAAATCAAATTATTTCATTCGATGATATATTTTGTACTGTATTTTACAATTCCCTGAACTCCCCCTGGAATAAACGCCCCTTCTAAAGCAAACTACTAGCTAGTTCCTGTCTTGCACACTATGTTTAACTCCTCTGTGCTCTTCCTGGAACAAAGCTCCTCTGCAATGAGTTTTTTTTTTTGCACAGTTTACTCTCTTGGTTCCCTCTGAAACAAAGGTCGTCTACATTAGTTTGCTAGCGATCCCCGCTTTGCATAGTATAAGTTAAACTCCTCTGAGTTCGTCCGGAAATAAGATATTCTGCAATAGTAATTGAGTGATCCGTAGAGTTCTGCTGTAGGTTGCTTTCGCCTGGCTCCCTCTGGACTTAGGATATCACTTTCTGTGCTATATGTAAAACACAAACATACCAGGCCATTCAATTCGCCTGGTCATCTCTGGAACATAGGTTCCATTATACTCACTAGTACATACAGATGAAAAAAAAAACATGCAGTACTCACGCACCACACGGCTAGCTTATGTTAAGAGTAATCCCTCGTGCTTTAAAAATGGATTGTGAATAAATACTAGTTAAAAATGCTGATGTGACGTAAAAAATTTAAACAAACTAACCGATCTTTCGAACGAAGGTCCTCTACAACAATTTTCTAGTGAATTCTGAGTTTTGTTACATGTTTTTCTCGCACTGAATTGCATGAAACTTCACACTAATTTCTTCATTCTCCAGGGATTTGCCTGTTGTGTCATGACCTTGAACCAGGAGCCTCCGAGTGGCCAAGTGATCTATGGCGCGCTTACATCATCAATTTGCCTCTTTTTGTTTATTTTTTTAATTCCTCACGGGGTGATCATAGTGTGAGAAATTTTTTAAGTTTGCTTGCCGAACTCGTTGGTTTTCTTTAAGATACATTTTTACCAAATGAGGACAAAAATGATTCGCTCATTTTTCTTGTAGGTTTGTCCGCTAAATCTACGTCTTTTTTCTTGTTCTCCTTCCTTTCCTTTCTTGCACGTCTTTATTCTTGTTCTTCTTCTTGTTGCTGTTGTTGTTGTCCTTGTTCTTCTTCTTCTTCTTCTGCTTTTTCTTCTTCTTCTTCTTTTCTTCTTCTTCATGAATATTTGATTACAAAACTTGGTTGGTCAGAATTTCGTAAAGAGAAAGTACTTTTTTCAAAAATAAACTTTTTTTCTGTAAAGAATGCGTAATAAATTCAGTCAATCAACCACACAGCATTTAAATCCATTTGGATTTTAACTTAATCAAGAAAGTTAAATTATGTCAACAAACTTCTTAATATTTCAAATCCTTTGATAATTTCTTTAATCAGGAATGTTCAATTATGTCAAAATGTCAACTAACTCCTCAACAGTTAAAATCTTTATAGAAATTGTTTGATCGATAATGGACATAAGTAAAAATCAAACAATTCATTGATTATATATATATATATATATATATATATATCTCCACTTACCCCAATCGCAATCAATAGATATATATAATCGAACTATCTCTACATTGTTGCTAAGTATCAAGCACACGGTAAAGGCAATGAACAATTTAAATAATAACATATTTCAGACACGTTTCAATATTTAAATAAGTGATTTTTAAAGTGTTTTCATTTCTTACTTATTTTACTTAATTTAATCCAAATTTTAAAATGTAATAGATTAACCTAATAGCGATAATTTTTATATTTGTTTTTAAAAAATCAATAAACAAGTTTCTTAATAAAGTTCGAATTTGGAGTTATGTACCGTTTTAAGGAGTTATTCCCCTTTACAATTTTTTCATTCCAAATCTAACCACTGGCGACAAAAAATTGCATTTAAAGTTTATGCAGTTCGTGTTTTCATTTCAAGCAGAGGTAATGTTGATTTCAGTATTAACGATTAAAAAGTTGTGATTTCGAAATTGTATTTCAAGATAATGAAATGGGGAATTTTGTTTCTTGATAATGGCTTTCAATTGAAGTAAAAGTTGGGGCTTACAATTATTATTATTATTATTATTATTATTATTATTATTATTATTATTGTTGTTGTTGTTGTAGTTGTTGTTGTTGTTATTTATAACTTATTTATTTATTTATTTATTTATTTATTTATTATCATTGTATCTTATTATTTTATATGCTTTTTTGAATACACTTGTTCATAAAAGTTCTAGCCATGTTATGACTATACTCTCTATGCATAATTTATATGATAGACGTGCAATGTACTGGTGACGACAATCTTGTAAAAAAAATAATTAATTAAAGACATTTATAAATGATTTTTTAAATTATAAATCACAATTGTAAGTGAGAAACCAAATGTAAAAATGTGTGAACAAATAATGGACGATCAAGGACGTCGATCGAATATTTTTTCAAAGGATGAATTGAATTTTTCAATAGCTTTGAATTGATTTATATAGCATTATATTCAGGATAGTAAAATCATTTATATAGAAAGAGATTTTAATGAATACACTTAATATTTTTGTTTGTCAATACTGAGTAATGATAATATTTCGTGTTTAATAGTTTAACCTTTGTATTGTTTCTGAAATCGATGCATAGTAACGCTGCAATGTTTTGATATATGTGTAAATGTATATACATGTAGTTTATACCAACAGTAATTTTAAGGGGGCACTGGTAGCCAAATGGTCTCACAGCGCCTCTCCGGGTCCTCCGAGGTTCGAATCCCGCGTTGGAGAGAGCCTAGAACGAGAAAGTTTGTCAATTTGTCCGTGGTTTTCTGCGGGAACTCAGGTCTTCTCTGTCATGTCTAACATCCCAAAAACTTGACCGCTTTGATATAAGTAAATGAATCTTGACTGAGGTGTGAAATACTACTCCAACGTGATGTTAAGAATCACATGTGCGGTGTAACTGGTGAAAGTTTGCAATGAATGGAGGTGTTTAATGTCCTTTTTAAAATTATTTCACCTTTATCGAAGCTTCAGACTTGTAGTGGCCGCGGAGAATGAGTACACGGAGTAAACGCTTACCTGTGAACTGACGTAACAACTCAACCCTCACCCCCACCCCCATTAGTACATTAGTATTATACAGAGTGGAATTCGAATCGTACAGTAATTTAGAGATTTAATGCGTAAGTCGTTTCTAGGCTTATAACAGTCGTTTATATATAGATCCCCCCCCCCCCCGATTGAAGATGGGAGAAGGGTGAAATCATGACCTTAATAATTATGCTTTCAACATAAGAATAGTCTTTTTCAAATGAAGAATCATTTGAAAGCTGGTTATTTCAACAATAAAACTTCAGACCTGTGGATCCATTCAAAAAATGTTGAATAATGAAAAATTGGTCAAAACTACGACCAATTAAGTGATTTCAGCTAGTGATTTTAAGTGATTTCAGCTAGTGATTTTAAGTGATTTCAGCTAGTGATAAAGTGATTTCAGCTGGTGATTAAGTGATTTCAGCTGGTGATTAAGTGATTTCAGCTAGTGATTTTAAGTGATTTCAGCTAGTGATTAAGTGATTTCAGCTAGTGAATTTATGTGATTTCAGCTGGTGATTAAGTGATTTCAGCTGGTGATTAAGTGATTTCAGCTCGTGATTTTAATGATTTCAGCTAGTGATTAAATGATTTTAGCTAGTGATTAAGTGATTGCAGTTAGCATTACGCTATTCTAGAATAGTCAGGAGCTTCGAATAAGACAGTCATGTGCCTCGGTAAAGTTACTTTAACAATATACAAGCTGAGCTGTGCGGTAAGACAGATCAAGTTTATTATAATCAGCCGAAATAATAGGAATCATACGGTGGCTTATTTCTGACATCGACATAGTTTTATTCGAATCAGCAGTACTAATGCTGCCAGCACAAAACAGCGATAGACTAACGACCTGTTGGGGCGGGGGAGTGGGCTGTTTCAAGTCCCTAAAATCGAGGAAGGAGTTTATAGGATCCGAAGAAACTGGAACTTTAATATTATATATCATATACCAAATGAACTTGTCAATATGACGTAGATACGTATTCTAATCCGGGATTATCACAGATTAATGGATAAATTCAAAATAATCGATAGTTGATAAGGGATATTATTTAAGGTGCATTTCAATCTATCGGAAAACCGTTTATCGTGAAACTCCAACAAGTTACCTACAACCAAAATATCCAGTTTATTTTAAACCTAATTGATCTTTAGTGTAAACTCCCATTACAAATAACATTGACTTAAAACATAATTATAATACTGCACCAATTGATTTGTATTATTCGTAGGTACAAATGTTTTTCTGTAAATCTATAATTTACTAAGCCGAGTTTAATCCGGGTATTAGCAATTGAATTGAGAGAAAAATTATATCGGGGTCAAAATTAGATGCGTACGTATATGTATTATGTATAGGGAATCAAAGCTCGATTTTTGTTTACTGGTATTAAAAAAAATTGTTATGAAAATTTGGACAGAGCGAAAAAGGTGAATGGGGTTTTATTTTTTTTAGGAAATCAAAGCTAAGAGAATTATAATAATTGTAATGGAAATTTGGCCCGAGTTAATGGATGAATGGGGTGTTACTTTTTAGTAAATTTAATTTTACTTATATGTATATATTAAAACATCAAAGTCAGAAGTATATACAGTATATATATATCTGTGTGTGTGTGTGTGTGTGTGTGTGTGTGTGTGTGTATATATATATATATATATATATATATATATATATATATATATATATATATATATATATATATATATATATATATATATATATATATATATATGCGGCATGCTTATAGTTTTAACCTTTTTATTTGCAAAGGAATTAAGGAAATTTCAGAAAAATTTACCATATTTTTAATGCAAACTTTGGGACATTTGTAGTATTTTTTTTCGTTTTCACCACTCGTTCACTAATTGGATTATGACATACATATTATGAATGAAATTTTAAAGTGTTAAATGAAATTGACATATAATACAATGTTTATTAAATGACAGCATTTATTCCAATCTACGTCACTCATATAACAGACATGTCGATTTCAACAATACATGTTTATTTCACTTAAAAAGAATCAGAATTCAATCTATCTTCTTGGTGTGTACTAGGGTATACTTAAATTGAATAATTTTAATAATAAATTTATTTTCAAGTGATATGTAATGTTGTTTTTTTTTACAAGAATTTATCAAATTAAAGATAAGTATTTTTCATATAAATATTTAAATATATATAATTCTATGTATGTACTTACATGACATGACAAATCAATTTTTATTTCCTAACATTAAGAACCCACAATAGTAGACCAAGTTACTGGGGTATGAGAAATATTAATATATTGTACTAAATCTTTTTGGGTAGAATAATAGTCCAGCGGTAAGACACTAACTTTTAAAGTCGATTGCTATGGGTTCAAACCCTAATTGTAACTGTCAGTTTTTCAAATTCAATCTCCTGTTTTCACTAAAGCTATTCAAATGCCTTCTTTTTAATGAATCCCGTTCGTGTTTTCTTGCACATTCAAAATTTCTCTAGATTTTAAAAGAAAAGAGATCGCATGCGATCACTAAAGATGGCGTCTACACGACAAAAGGCGTGTTAGAGACAATGTTCTAAAGAGAGTTGAGTTGAGTAATGGTGTTTAACGTCCCAGTCAAGAATATTTCACTTATATCGAGACGTTGCCAGCTATAGGCGAAAGTGCATAAATTTTGCCTGTGCGTTGCGTTGATGGCATTATACAGCAGGGTTCTTTATCGTGCCATGCCTGCCATGACACGGGACCTCGTTTATTTTAAGTTCCCATCCGAAAGAACCATGACTTTCATTTTCATTTCGTAATGCCATGTGCTTGGCGAAGGAACAAACAGTCACTACCCACTTTCAAGTCTTGGGACAGACCCGGCCGGGGTTCGAACCCATGACCTTTCACTTACGGAGCGAGCACTCAATGCTCTAAAGACATCTTCACTCCTCTAAAACATTAGATAATAGTTCTATTCATTGTTTTCTACGGAGGCTTAGTAGTTGAACGTCCGCCTCGAAAACGGGAGGTCGTGGGTTCGAGTACCGACCCCGATGGTGGTGTTAGCCGTGTTGTGGTTGTGGTAAAGTTGTTTTCTTAAGATGTTCCTGGTTGATATATACATCCAAATGTTGTTGGTAAAATATGGTTATCATTTAATTTTTTTAATTGTAAATATCTATTCTATCCTTCGATGGTACTGTAACCACACCACTGGACATTTACAACAGTGCCCATTCAAAGTCGTCGAGAATTATATTATTAGTGTTCCGAGCATGTGTTTGTGGTTCCTGTCTAGTCTCATTTTGCTGTTTGTATTATTTACTTGTACTGTGCCATGTTCTTTGTGTGGCGGACCGGGCTTAATACATGACTGGGTGGCTCAGTCGGTAGAACGTCCCGCTGGTGTTGGGAAGGTCCCAGGGTCGGGTCCCGTTTTGGCAGCTGCATTTTCACCTTACTGTTATATTTGGGGCTTGTCAGACCCTGGGGAGTGGCACCATCAGTTAGAACCTAGAAGGGGAAATGTGCCGGACCGGGATTGATACATGCCTGGGTGGCTCAGCCTGTAGTGCGTCCCACTTGTGTTGGGAAGGTCCCGGTTTGACTGAGCACTGCATTTTCCCATGTTTTATGGCTCGCTCGACATTGGGAAGTGGCCGACCAACAGATTGGTCCAGGGTAGAACCTTGTAGTATTGATTCAAAGTAGTTGAATCGAAAAAAAGAAGGGAGGGATGTGCCGGGCCGGGCTTGATAGGTTGCCGAGTGGTTCAGTCTGTGGAGCTTCCCGATGGTGTTGGTAAGGCCCCTGTTCAGGTTTTTGGTTTGGCCGCTGTATTTTTCCTCTTCTTATAACATTTGTTTTATTGACTGTTCTTCTATTCATAATTATGCATATTTTAATTGTACTTATTTAAAAAATAGATTGACATTTCGCCATGTAACAATCGGAGTCCTTATTGCCATGGTTTACATAGTACCGGTAAATAACCTATTATTCTTCCAACAAGACAATTAACCCGAGTATATGCTGATAAATTATTGAATATGTTCGTGCTAAATTACAATAATTAAGATAGCATCTATGACCGGTAATCTATTGTACAAGTAACAACTTTTCTCAGGTCGTTACTTTTCAATAATAATTATCATGGCAGGAATGTCATATTTGTTGTTCGGAGAGTTTGATTTCCAATTAATAACGGCTTTTTGATTTGTACTTAAACTGTATAGAAATTTTTAAATGTCAAAATTACATGTTTGTTTGTTTGTTTAACATCTTGGCGATTGTTGTTGTTTAGCAATATAGTAACATTTGAATAATAGTAATAATAATAAAATCAACAACAACACTTATTATTATTATAATTATTATTATCATCATCATTTTATTATTATTATTATTATTATTATTATTATTATTATTATTATTATTATTATTATTATTATTATTATTATTATTATATACTTAAGTATGCTACATAATTATCAAGAATTAGTAAACAAAATAATGAATGCATTAAAATTACAAACCATTTAAAATCAAAATGTTTTTTTTTCGATTCGTTTAGTTTGAGGTCAAGTGCTTAATATAAAAAACCCAAATCTCATGATTTCGGCATTTATGCTTTAAATCCTGAAAATGTTTTACTTTTTTACAGTCAAAAGACATACATGTCTTAAGCAGGAGCTTTTTTTAACCACTGAGGTAGCTCAGTTGGTAGAGTGCTCGCTCTGTAAATAGGAGATTGTGAGTTTCGAACCCCGATCGGATCTAACCCAAGACTTGAAAGTGGGTGGTCACTGTTCTTTCGCCAAACACTCGGCATTACGAAATGAAAGTCACGGTCCTTTCGGATGCATGGGAAGTTAAAATAAACGAGGTCCCGTGTCACGCACGGTAGGCGTGTCACGTTTAAAATCCCTGCTTTATATGCCATCAGCGCAACAGCACAGGCAAAATTTCGGAAACTTCGCTTATAACTGGATACGTCTTGATATAAGTGAAATATTCTTTACTGGGACATGTAACACCATTACTTAACTCAAATTAGTAGTATTTTTTTAGGTTTTTAATAATTTGAAATTTGATTAAACGTTATTTGAAAAAAAATTGCGAAAACCAAATACATGGAACTAGACACTAGAAATTATCAGACATGGCGTCCTAGTGACATAACACGATGGAACTTCCAGTATCATGTAAGAAAAAAGTGTGTGTGTGTGTGTGTGTGTGTGTGTGTGTCTTGTTTTTTTTTCAGTTTGCTTCGTCTGGCAATAGAGTTACATTTATATCACTACGAACGCCATTTTATACAATTCAATGGAAAAATTTGACAAGTTTTTTTATTAGATTTAAGCAATGCAAGAAAAGTCATATCGAGGCGCATCCTTTTATAAAAATGTATATGTAAAATTTAATTTAAGTAATACATATCTAGCCAAGCGATACATTTATCATATATTGAATAGTTAATTAATTTGATAAGTACATTCTTGGGTAGTTTAACTTAAAAATACCTGTTGACAGGTACTCGAAATGCATATTAAATTGATTAGATCAAATTTTGAGATATGTTCGTTTTGCATATAATTAAAACCATTGCATGTTTATTTTGTAATACACCTGTCACAAGGTCAAAGTTCACGCTTGTACCGTTGTATACTGTTTGTGTTGTATACGATTTAAATTATATTTTCAGGTGGAATTAAGAGATATTTAAAAAGGGAATGAAATAATTCATGATAAGATACATATATTGTAAGTATGTTTTAGGTTGTTTTTTTTTAAATGTTTGATTTTAACTCAACAAATTTAAATTAATATTTTACGTGAAATCGTACACATTGATTTAAACCCTTTTCGCAATGGTCCCGAGTATATACTTGTTTTCAAATTGCATTTTAAATTTTAGGGACTTGCGTTTGGGATTAAAACCTGCTCTCCCAGAACCCAGTTTCATTTTGACAGTATAAATGCATACTTCTGATTCACTTTCAGAACAACAGTAAAAGAATAATAAAATCCTTTAAAAATAAAACATTGTGATTTAAAAAATGTTTCTAAAGAGCGTAATAACAATGTTTCTGAGCTACGGTATACATCATTTAACACAACAATGGTCTTTCCAAAGTAGAGAGTTTTGTTGTTGTTGTTGTTGTTCTTGTTGATGTCGTTGATGATGATGATGTCGCGCAGGAGGTGATGGTGGTGTTTAATGTCGCATCAGCAATTATTTCAGTTATTTGTGACTACAGCAAGGTTAATAATCTCTATGGTTTAATCTAAGAACGTTATTGTTTATGCCGTAAGTGTATTATGGTCTTTCGTGTACTATCGCGCACTCAAGGCAACTAAAAAGGCATTTGTGTTCACAGGTACTGGGAAACGGGTAACCCCCACCCCCCACCCCCACCCCCCCACCCCCGATATTTGTTAATTGTTTTCTGAGAAATTTAATAAAATATCTAGAATTTTTACTTTAAACATTTCCTTATGACCTAATAACTATATTACAACACTTTTTACCCGAGTTCGATCCGTTTTAAGAAACTCAAAAAAAATCGACCAAAAAGATGTTGATATGGTCGATTTTTATAGTTTCTTAAAACGGATCGAACTTGGGATAAAAAGTATTGTTATATAGTTGTGACATCATAAAGAAATATTTGAAAGTAAAAAAGTCTAGATATTTCATTAAATTGCTCAGAAAAAATTAACATAAATATCCGGGGGGGGGGGGTTACCCGTCCCCGAGTACTTGTATTGAGTTGAACTCGTCTTGTTCTCCAAGCTGCCCTAATATGTGCTATCTTGGTTTGTTTTTTAACTTGTCTTAATAAGTGTTAAACTTGTCTTGTTGTCTTTGTTATCGCATGTAGTTACCTTGTCCTTTTTTCTTACTGGTCTTTCTTGGCTTTTTCATTTTTTGTCTCAATATGTGTTTAACTTGTCCCATTTACTTAGATGTTTCATTATGTGTTTAACTTGACACTGTGTTCTCAATAACTTTAAATCGTCATATTTTCTACGTTGTCTCAATAAGTTTTTGTCTTATTTTCTAAATTGTCTCAATATGAATTTAACTTGTCTTGTTTACTTATTTTACTCAATATATGTTAAATTTGACTTGTTTTCTAAATTTTGTGTTAATATGGATTTTCTGATTTTTTAATTTTTTTGTCTTTATATCCACTGAACTTCGACAAGTACATGTTGCATTTTAAAATATCACTACAAGTTTTAAAAAACAAAAAATACATGTAATATCGGATTGTCTTTTTTTTTAATTGTCCGGTTCACCTGTCTTTTTGGTAGTTAATTAGGCAAAATGTTTATTGAAAATCCGATAACTTAAATAATGTTGTTCACTAACTGGAATCTTAAATGATAACTGAAAATCACTATATGCATTTTTTATGACCGTGAAATATATCTGTGCGAAAGGAAATAATGCCATCATTAGGATTTAACACCTTGAAAGTGGAGATGTCTACATGTAGCTCGCAAATGGTTTCTTTTGTGGTAATCATGACAAAGTATGTGCACAAAGTGCAATGAATTCGCTCTTCACTCTTGTAAAACACTTTTAATTCACTCCTTCAATCTTGTACGCGTTTATGTAAATTATTGTAGATAGGCGAGACATATATTTCCACGAAATTCTTGTTATCATAAAGAAGTTTTTCGAACACTTGGTTTTTTCTTTAAAGTGACTTTTCAAATTTTCCAGTCAGTCTAGCATTATATTGAATGTGTACATTTATTTTAATATATAACATGTTTTTGGTAATAAATTATTTGTATCAATACCATAGCGGGGTTTCCGTTCATGTTAGAATTACTTATATATTAAATGAGCCTTAACAAGATTGCATGTAAAGTTGCTATCATTTAATTACATTTACATGCCTAATTAAAATAATTGATTTCATAGAAAATCGTCGTGATTATATTAAAAAAATTGAAATAATAGCTTTAAAATGAGTTAATTTTCTCATTCCTAGTTTTCTATTTGTAACAATCGATTGTTTACTGAATAAAACCCGATCTAGTTTAATTATGCTGTTTATCCGTTAAATTGGTTAATTCGTACTGTAACCCAGTGATGGGGTTAAACATGAATTGGTGATCGATTAATTCACTCATGAAAAATGAAATAAGACTAATTTATAATTAAGATGTTTGTATGTAAGACATTGTTTTTGTTAATTCCGAGAGTTAAATGGTCCGGGATATCATAATGAGTGGTTTCTGACATGTACTATGAACTATGTTTACTACTCTCTCTCTCTCTCTCTCTCTCTCTCTCTCTCTCTCTCTCTCTCTCTCTCTCTCTCTCTCATATATTATTATTATTATTATTATTATTATTATTATTATTATTATGTTCAATATTTATCTATTTACTTATTTACAATATTTATTATTATTATTATTATTATTATTATTATTATTATTAACTTATTTATTTATTTATTTATTTATTTATTTATTTATTTATTTATTCATTTATTTTCCCCTATTATTTTTTTTCTTAAAAATAAGACAAAAGTTTTCTAATTTAAAATAGGTTGACAAGTGAAAGTTTAAAAGGTTTATATTCAATGATCGATAACCAATATTCACTTGAAAGGAAAATTGATTCCCCTTTCACATATCGATAATTGTCTTTTAACAATAAAAAACATAGATTTAAAATTTTAATTTTATTCCTTATATTGTATGCGTGTATTCATGTGTATACTAATATTTGCAATGAAAAATCATTTTTACATTAGTTCGAACAATTGGTAAATAAACAGAATATCTATCTCTATTGAATTTATTAACAACAGTGGATCAGTGGATTTCTCAAATTACAAGTCAGAAATAACGGGGGTCAACGAGATCTCTAATACTACCGTGTATATACCTTTGTGTGTATGTCTTAGGCTCGAATACTGTTTTAATCTCATATTCATAAAGTATGTATTGGAACCAGGGTCGTAACATATATGTGTAAAATATATATAAATGAGTTCTTTATGGATCTAGAGGCGGCATACACGTTCTAAATGAGTTCTTATTAGATCTTAAGGCGGTATACCAGTTCTGAATAAGTGTTTAATGGATCTAATGGCATCTTGCTAGTTCATAATAGGTGCTTAATGGATCTAAAGGCGGCATATAAGTTCTCAAAGGGCGTTTAGTGGATCTAGAGACAAAATTAGGCTTCTCTTGTGTTCTAAATAGGTCTAGTGGCATCATTCAAGTTCTAAAGGAGTGTTTAATGGATCTAGATAAAGCAATCGAGTTCTAAAAAGTGCTTAGTAGATCTGGAGACGGAATACAAGTTCTGAATGAGTGATTGATGGATCTAGAGGTGGCATTCAAATTCCGAATGAGAGTGCCTCATAGATCTAGATCTAGTACCGACGCACAAGTTCTCAATCAATATCTACTACATGTGCTACAAAATACATGATATTTTTAAAATGAAAATTTCGAAAATTTGATATTCATTTGTTATTAACGAATTGCACGAGTGTGTATTCGTTTCTTTTCGAGAAGAATACTATGTATTCGGTAGCCACTTAAAATTAAAGAGACCAAAGATAAAGGAAAGAAAAATGAGGGAAATTTAATTGAAAACTGTAAGTCATAAAAGTTCAATTTTTAAAACATTTTAAATTTTATCTGTGATATATTAAAAACATATTAAGTAGTTTATATAAATTTTTTTATTAACTTGATCAAGCTGGGTTTGTCACAAAATATTTTTTATAATTATGTGATAGGATCATAACGGTATTTAACCAAACAAAATAGTATATAGTCTTATATTATCCGCTTAAAACTACGCCAGAAAGAATTTTTTTAACTCGTATGATCGCTAGTATAGAAAAAGTAGTAAATTTATATCTCTCTCTCTCTCTCTCTCTCTCTCTCTCTCTCTCTCTCTCTCTCTCTCTCTCTCTCTCTCTAACAACCATGCACAGAGAAATAGAGAGAGAGAGAGAGAGAGAGAGAGAGAGAGAGAGATTCGTATATAACCTGTAACCAAACAATTAATCAGATATTAGAACTTGAGTCGGAGAGAGAGAGAGAGAGAGAGAGAGAGAGAGAGAGAGATTTTCTGATTAACGTGGCATACTTATTAAAGTATTTCTTTATTTACCAAGGTATTACAAGAATTAAAAAACAGAGTTAATATCATTCCTACAACAAAAAGCGGGTACACACACACACACACACACACACACACACACACACACATATATATATATATATATATATATATATATATATATATATATATATATATATATATATATATATATATATATATATAAACACCTGTATGTTTTTATATTGCACACTATGGATATAAACAATGTTGCTATCTGTGTATTAATTTTTAATATCAGAGCAAATTAAAAGATAAAAATAGTCACACTTGACGTATTATAAAAAGTTTATTATAAGCTTATATCTCTTTATGGTTATAAGTCGTGTGAAATAAAGTGCGCCGAATAAACATTCATATGTAATATTGACGACCTTTTCATCTAGAGGCCGCACTGTTCTCTTACATTAATCAGTTCGCCCCTTGAGAATAAACAAACCGGTACCTTCCTATTCATTCACATGTAATATTGGCGGTCTATTCATCTACAGCCGAGATGTTCTGTTACAACAATCAGTTCGTTCCATGAAATTAAGTGCACCGAATAAACATACCTACCTATTTATTTATAGGCAATATTGATGGTCTTTTCATCTACAAGCCGAGATGATCTGTTACAACAAAGAGTTCGGCCCATATAAATGATCACCAGTATGTTAACTTTGTGCACTTTTAGACTGTGCCAGAATTTGTGACTATAATTTTGAAGTAAAACTGCTTTACATTTTTCAATCTAATTACATCATATATATATATATAAACTTATTTCCTTAATAAAAACTTTTTATCATATTCATTACAATGACAGTGCGATATGTTTGGTAATGAAGTCAACTATTTCTTTAACCGATCATTAACATTTTCCCTTAAACTAAACTTAAAAACTGTGAATTTTAGAAAGTTATTTTTGATAATTTACAGATATTATTATCAGTTATTTTGTCAGTTATGACAAATTATTTTCACCACCAATACACATTTTTTTAAAAAACATGTACTACGTTTAAAGTATACCCTCACTATTTACATTTCAGTTTAGCTGATTTTTTTCTAAAACTTATACCAAACATGTATTATGGGAAGGCAGTGTGTTGCATATAAAATTTAGGTCCGAGCATTGAAGGTCAAGGTCACAGGTTGTGTTCAAAGGTCAAATAAGGACATAATGTAGAAAATGCAAGAACTTTTTTACTGTTCATTTAATTCTTTTCAAATTTGGTATGGATTTACAACAAGTAACAATGTTTAACATATAAAAAGGTTTTTGTATCGTATTTCAATTTTTGCAGAATTGTAGTTATGGTTCTTTGTATCTAGTTTCTAGTATCTTGTGTTTAATTTTCCTGTGGGTGCAACTCGTCTCACAGTTTTAGACTGATTATTTTGACATTTGGCATCTGTTATCGGGATCATAATATGATCAAAATATGAAGATGTACATATTTTTAAATGGAGACGCTGTATAAAATTTTTTATGAGTTATGGCCCTTGAAGTGCCGAATTGGGATATAATGTAGAAAATGCTAAAACTTTTTTATTTTTTCATTTTATTCCTTTCATATTTGGTATGGTTCCACAAGAAGCAGTAATGTTTAACATATAAAAATGTTTTTATTTTACATGTCAACTTTCCACAAAATTGTGGCTATGGTTCTCTGCATCCAGTTTCTTGTATCTTGTGTTCAATTTTCTTGTGTACGCAACTTGTCCCAAAGCTTGTGCAGTCAGGCTTTTTTGCTAGTCTTCTGACAGCTCTTGTTATAATTGTTCAAATATATGATCTTGACTCTCACCAATAATTGACATTTCCAATAGATTTTACCTCCTCTTATTATTCTGCTTACATTGTAGATATTTGCAGTACATTGTCCAGCTCAGCGGTGCTTTTGTTTAAATTACCGTATAAAATTTTTTTGACTTTGTTTATTTTCAGATATATTTCAAAAGATGTCTTCAGAATAAACAACAATTTTTTAAAAAATGTTGGTAGTGTTTCGTGTACCATGCGGTAGTATTCGCAGTTGGTTACAATGTTAAAATATACTAGGGCCAGTGACGAAGGATCATTTTCGCCCACTCATCTTGCAGAGAAAGAACAATTTACACATAAACAGACACCTGTAGATCATAAATTAGATTCAGGTTCAAAAATGGTCATGAAGAAACGGACCAATAAACGCATTACTGACTTTCCGTTGTTCCCGCCCATCAATCAGTCAACCACGCCCCTGAATCACAGAAGAGACTTAGCCACGCCTTATTTGGACCATACAGTTCGACATGAAACAGAATCGCCTTATATTGGCGGTTTTAGTCGAGCACACGGGGTTACCACGCCATATGTTGCACCTAGTCATTATTCAAAACAGGACATGTATTCCCCTCTTCCTACAAAAGATTACCCACATCGTTTGTCACAAATGTCACATGCAAATGTAGTTGAATTAGGACGTATTCGCAAAGAATCTTCGTTTAACAATGAAAATTATAATAAACTAGGTGCTTCCTCGCCTTATATAGAAAGAAGGACTAGAACTGATAAGAAAATGCATAAAAAGCAAAATGAGGACGATTCAAATTCGGATAAAAATTTAAACTTGCATATACGCAGTAACCAAATAGGGTTAGTTGATAGGCAGGATAAGTTTAGGTATAGGGATAGCAGAGGTTTCCGATATGATGAACCGTTCTCGATTAGGAAAAAAATAGAGCAGTTCCGAAGGTGGCATGAGGAACAATATAGAGAAAAAATTAGAAAATTAAAAGTAGAAGTTGACAATCAATATGAAGCAGATCACATGAGAATAACAAAAGCAACACTAGCAAAACATTCTGCCAGAAATAGACTAACTGAGGAAAATAAAGACAACAAACAAAAGGAAGAAACTAAAGATGTAAAAGAAGAAAAGGATGAAAATGGAAACTACAAACGTGAAAAAGAAAATGTGTATAGAGAAAATACCGAAAACGATAAAATTGACAAGGAAAATAAAGAATCGAAAAATATGGATGTTAAAAATGAACAGAATGAAAAAACGGATAATGTTCCGGAAAAAGCGCTTTCAGATAAAACGTGGAAAACATGGCGAGGTGTGAATGAATCTTATGCTTATACTGATGTTAAAAAATACATCGAGGAAAACGAACTTATGTCAAAGGAAAAAGAGGACCATATACGGAAGTGGGTTTTGGAGGTAGAAAAAGCTTTGACGATAGATCCTCCAACACTTAGTGCAGATAAAGGATGATATAGTTTTAAAAAAAAAACAAACATTATTTATATTTATATGATAATTTATTTGAAAATGAGTTTTTGTTGATAACATTTTATTTAATATTTTTGATACTTGTGTTTTTGGCCTTAATTTTGTTGGTCATATTATGATGTTTCACCGGTGCAATTTATCAGTGCTCAATGAGCGGGAAAAATTTGGCGGGAAACTAAAACGAGGCTTTGGCGTCTGCTGAAGTATTGATTTGTTTTGTTGTTTTAACGTCAAAAAGAAACCCCAAAAGTCTAATATTTAAACGTGGTGAAGTTGCTACTCATTCTGTTGATAATTTATCTGGAACACGCCTAGCAGCGAAAAGCTGCAATAATGTTGAAACCGTGAATTCCCTCAATTACTGGAGCACCTTTGTATGATTGTTATCTTTACAAATCCCCTTTCTTAAGTCTCCACTGAATATTTTTCGAACACATAGGAAACTCGGATAATGTTCTGATGAGTTTGTTTGTTGCCAAGTGTCTAACCAAATTGAACCTCGAAATAATTGCATTCTGTTCGCTAAATTGGCGTTGGAGAATTGTTGAGTTCATGTTGAATCCCCACAGTATTAATTTTATAAATCAGGGAAATAATTAATATAGCCAATGGGGTTATCAAGTGAATTGAATTTTCTTACATTTTTTTAATCTCGATGATTTCTCCTTCATGCCTGATTTCTATTTTAACCACTGGAAATTGAAACGCCGTAACATTCTGTTTTTATTTATCATCTCTCTCTCTCTCTCTCTCTCTCTCTCTCTCTCTCTCTCTCTCTCTCTCTCTCTCTCACAGAATATAAACTTGTAAGACGTGACTGATCACTAGTAATCAAGGAAACACAGACAGTGACAACAATTTTGGGCATTAAAAATTAAAAATAAATACTTTTTTTAATGGTCGTTGTGATTTTGTAGTTTTGTTTTGTAAAACATGATTTTGTCTACATTTAATTAAAAAATAATTCGATTTTATTTGATTATATTTTATATATAGGGGCAAGTAATGAAAAATTTCAAGATGCAACAAAATCGATTTATTTCTTTTTCTAATAGCCAGAACTGTTGGACGATAACGGATAATAAATAAATAAAGACTACTTTCACGCCCGGTTAACGCATTTTTGTTGGCAACTAAATCGTTGTCGACTTTCGTTTCTTTTTTGTTCCTCGAAAAAAAACTTTAAGGAAAACCATAGCGACCAAGTCAGTCTAGTGTCTGAACATCGTCGGTGACTCACGGGTGATTCACATCTATTCACTATATTATCACGGGTTTGATTGAGAAAGCTTGCGAACTCAAAACCGTGGTTTGCGACATTTTGCCAGAATAAGTGAGTTACATTTTACCTGCCGACTCTCCCCCTCCAATAATCATAACAACAACATATATAAAATTTTAAAAATTCGTTTGTATTCTTTTAGAATTCTGTATTACTTTGTTGTACATTAATATCATTTTTGTATCTACATTTAATCATTTAATGAACTTTGTAATTTAGCCAATACATTTTGGAAAGAATCCTGTCCCATATAATCTATTTCATTTCTCTCCCATCGTCGCCTCCTTTCATCGTCATTATTTGATTGAGTGAAACTAGATTCGCCGAGTTCCGGGCGCTCTGAATTTGACAGTTCATTTGTAATCCACTCTGGATTCTCTGAAAGTCTAACCCCACTGTCGTAGGAATTCCATTCCATGCGGTCAGGATTTTCCAGTGCATTGTCATTTCTACTCAATGCTGATTGTTTGGAATATGTATGAGTGGACCCACCGCCATATGAATGCCATTCCACTGAGCTCAGAATTTCTAATTGCGCTGTAATTGGAGTTTGATTCCGGGCATTCTGGAAATCCAACATCATTTAAATTCAATTCAAAACATTCTTGAACATCCATTTTGTTGTTATCTGAGGATTCTATATCCTGTAACATGAATTGAAGTATGTGTAAATAAAATAAATAAATATAAAGTAAATAAATAAATAAGTAAATAAAAATGTTACCTGATGCAAAATTACCGTTGCGGTAGCTCAGTTGGTAGTGATCAGTGGTAGTCAGTGATCGCTCCGTTAGTGGGAGGTCGTGGGTTCGAATCCCGACCGGGTCTGACACAAGACTTGAAAGTGGGTAGTGACTGTTATTTCGCATAGCACTCGCCATTACGAAATATTCTTGACTGGGTCTCTAATCTCAACTAAGCTTCTAAAATTTCAATTATTTAAATAAGTTTTAACTAGAGCATTTGGCTGATTATTTAATTATTTTTTGGCGCTAATTCAAAATAGAAACTTTTGGAGAGAGAGAGAGAGAGAGAGAGAGAGAGAGAGAGAGAGAGAGAGAGAGAGAGAGAGAGAGTAAAACATACCGTCCTGGGTACCTCATATGGTGTCAGGTTGTCAATAACATATAAAACTTGTGATGTAGGTACTCTTGTTTGTTTCATTTCAACTTTTACTATTTCTCTTCCTGATACTGTTATAATAACGAAAAACAAGAAGTCAGATTATTTATTTATCTTTCAATTATGAACATATCAAGTCTGAAAAATCAATAACAACAACAACAACAATAATAATAATAAGTAATTTGGAAGACAAATCATCTATTTGTCGATCGAGGTTAGAAATTGGCCGTGCTTCCACTCACCACTGAAGACAAGTGAGACCGCATACCTTCCGACACCACATGGTATAGAAAAATCCCGGGTTTTTAATATAAAAATTGTTTTGACCCTATACACAGTTGTCAGAGAAAATTCATATTGGACTTTCCTATACCAGCTCGATGCGCTTTGGCGACTCGTCATCGAATCCGGTCCACCACATTTTGTCCTATGTAGAATCGAAACCCCTACATTTGGCTCAAAAATTTTTTGCACAACAATTTCCCAAGTACCACTGATACCTACCAGCTAACCCTGGCGTTCTCAAGTCCCGGTACCAATAAACAAGCTGGGTTATCAATGTTAATCCGATCATTGTTCGAATCTGAAATAAATAAATAAATAAATAAACAAATGAATTAATGAATGAATAATAAATAAATAATTAATTAATATTAATGATTTAACAATAATAAAATTGATTGAATGAATGAATAAATAAATCAATCAATCAATCAATAACTCAATCAATCAATCAATCAATATATAAATAACTATAGATTTTTGTAGATCTTTTTATATTTTACCCATTTGCATCATTATAAAATACATTGCTTCCCTGAGCCAAATTATTATTGCATAAAGATTGACAACAGAAAAATTGGTTTTGGATCAAACATTTATAATTTTTTAACCTAAAAAATTTCAACATTGAAAAAACGTATTATGACTTTTAAAATTTTGTATCAACTTACTATGATATTCAGCACTAAATTTTAAACTTTTCAATCTATTTTTCCAAAGCAAAAGAAACACTTCTTCTCAACAAAGCAACCATAAGCAAACTGGTTGTTAGAGAAGCTTACTGTGACGTCATTGATACCACTATCCAATCAAATTGTTTTCCTCGAACACATGATCACAGGAAAACACGCGTTTTCACGTATTACTGCGAGTTACAATATTTTATTCAGTTTCCAAGTGCTATATTTTAAAACATCATGTGATAATTATATATTTAATTTATACTTTTTTTTCCAAAACAAAAGAAACAATTTTACTACAAATCACCCAGAAAGAAACTGGTCGTCAGAGCAATTTTACTATGACGTCACTAATAACATTATCCAATCAAATTACTTTTACCTAACATTATGGAAAACTTTTAACATTCAGTTTTTAGACGTGAAATATTAATTTATGATGTTTGTTCGATATATCATGTTAGATAAAGAGAATCTATTACGAGTTTGAGGTCCAGATGCGGAAAATCCGATCGAGTGGTCAGATTTTTCATCTAAATAGGCCTCGTTTGAGATTTAAAAAAATCTGACCACGAGGTCGGAATTTCCCCATCTCGACCTCAGTCGAGTAATTGATTATTTTTGTCGCCTTTTTACCAAAAATATCGTAATCCCTAACTTAACGATGCAAGAAGTTTTGCTAGCGGATGAATACAAAACATGCAACGATAACGGTTCAGTCACAGCAGAATGTGAACCTACGTGACAAAACAAAACTATTTTTTTTCTTCAAACATACATATCTATTAGTAAAAATAACATTATTCATCTTCGTTCTTTTCGATGTATCGGATAAGATAATTTGTATTAAAGAATCAGTCACAATGCTGTTTTTCTTCCTTAAGTATAACGGCCCAACGGTAATTATTCACCAAGTCAGTATGCCGTTAGAAAACAAACCACCGCTCCCGAGTCTTGGCATCTATTTCAGCTTAAACTATCTTAGCACTCAGTGAAAACAGGCTATAAAACTGACCTTCTAATGTCGAGAGCCAGCAAAATCTCACATTTTTGTCTTAGGTATGACCTGGTCGGAATTCAAGCCTGCGACCTTCTGTTCTAAAGGATGACAATAAGCCACTGGGCCAAGTTTCTTGATTATGAAAAAATTGTCAGTCATTAAAAACTTACTTTCTTTTAAAATTAAAATACCATACATCTGTTTACTGTTGTATTAATGTAAAAACTTTTTTTTAAAACTTTTTTTTCTGACAACAAATCAAGCATGAATGAATGTCTTCTTAAGATTAAGCACCACGTTCTCCAATCAAATTGCCGCTTTAGAGTTTTCATGATATGCGTTTTCTCGACAAAAATCGGTTCCAGGGTTAATTTATATTGTTTTGAAAAGAAGAACATGATAATTGAAGGAATAATAATTCAGAATAAAGGAAAATGGAGAAGAGTTAATTTCTCGAATCAAAAAAAAAATTTCACTTATATCGAGATGTCCAGTCACTTCAGCGATTGTGGAGATAACCAGGGTCCCCAGACCAGAGTAGAAGTAGAGTTTACTTCGTGAGTCAAGATTATTTCACTTATATCAAGACAGGTATTGTGGAGATAACCAGGGTCCCCAGACCAGAGTAGAAGTAGAGTTTACCTCCTGATTCAAGATTATTTCACTTATATCAAGACAGGGATTGTGGAGATAACCAGGGTCCCCAGACTAGAGTAGAAGTAGAGTTTACCTCGTCAGTCAAGATTATTTCACTTATATCAAGACAGGGATTGTGGAGATAACCAGAGTCCCCAGACTAGAGTAGAAGTAGAGTTTACCTCGTGAGTCAAGATTATTTCACTTATATTAAGACAGGGATTGTAGAGATAACCAGAGTCCCCAGACTAGAGTAGAATTAGAGTTTACCTCGTGAGTCAAGACTATTTCACTTATATCAAGACAGGTATTGTGGAGATAACCAGGGTCCCCAGACTAGAGTAGAAGTAGAGTTTACCTCGTGATTCAAGATTATTTCACTTATATCAAGACAGGGATTGTGGAGATAACCAGGGTCCCCAGACTAGAGTAGAAGTAGAGTTTACCTCGTCAGTCAAGATTATTTCACTTATATCAAAACAGGGATTGTGGAGATAACCAGAGTCCCCAGACTAGAGTAGAAGTAGAGTTTACCTCGTGAGTCAAGATTATTTCACTTATATTAAGACAGGGATTGTAGAGATAACCAGAGTCCCCAGACTAGAGTAGAATTAGAGTTTACCTAGTGAGTCAAGATTATTTCACTTATATCAAGACAGGGATTGTGGAGATAACCAGGGTCCCCAGACTAGAGTAGAAGTAGAGTTTACCTCGTGAGTCAAGATTATTTCACTTATATCAAGACAGGGATTGTGGAGATAAACAGGGTCCCCAGACCAGAGTAGAAGTAGAGTTTACCTAGTGAGTCAAGATTATTTCACTTATATCAAGACAGGGATTGTGGAGATAACCAGAGTCCCCAGACTAGAGTAGAAGTAGAGTTTACCTCCTGAGTCAAGATTATTTCACTTATATCAAGACAGGGATTGTGGAGATAACCAGGGTCCCCAGACCAGAGTAGAAATAGAGTTTACCTGGTGAGTCAAGATTATTTCACTTATATCAAGACAGGGATTGTGGAGATAACCAGGGTCCCCAGACCAGAGTAGAAGTAGAGTTTACCTAGTGAGTCAAGATTATTTCACTTATATCAAGACGGGGATTGTGGAGATAACCAAGGTCCCCGGACCAGAGTAGAAATAGAGTTTACCTCGTGAGTCAAGATTATTTCACTTATATCAAGACAGGGATTGTGGAGATAACCAGGGTCCCCAGACCAGAGTAGAAGTAGAGTTTACCTTGTGAGTCAAGATTATTTCACTTATATCAAGACAGGGATTGTGGAGATAACCAGGGTCCCCAGACCAGAGTAGAAGTAGAGTTTACCTCGTGAGTCAAGATTATTTCACTTATATCAAGACAGGGATTGTGGAGATAACCAGGGTCCCACGACCAGAGTAGAAGTAGAGTTTACCTTGTGAGTCAAGATTATTTCACTTATATCAAGACAGGGATTGTGGAGATAACCAGGGTCTCCAGACTAGAGTAGAAGTAGAGTTTACCTCCTGAGTCAAGATAATTTCACTTATATCAAGACAGGGATTGTGGAGATAACCAGGGTCCCCAGACCAGAGTAGAAGTAGAGTTTACCTCGTGAGTCAAGATTATTTCACTTATATCAAGACAGGGATTGTGGAGATAACCAAGGTCCCCAGACCAGAGTAGAAGTAGAGATTACCTGGTGAGTCAAGATAATTTCACTTATATCAAGACGGGGATTGTGGAGATCACTAGGGTCCCCAGACTAGAGTAGAAGTAGAGTTTACCTCGTGAGTCAAGATTATTTCACTTATATCAAGACAGGGATTGTGGAGATAACCAGGGTCCCCAGACCAGAGTAGAAGTTAAGTTTACCTAGTGAGTCAAGATTATTTCACTTATATCAAGACAGGGATTGTGCAGATAACCAGAGTCCCCAGACCAGAGTAGAAGTAGAGTTTACCTCGTGAGTCAAGATTATTTCACTTATATCAAGACAGGGATTGTGCAGATAACCAGGGTCCCCAGACTAGAGTAGAAATAGAGTTTACCTCGTGAGTCAAGATTATTTCACTTATATCAAGACAGGGATTGTGGAGATAACCAGAGTCCCCAGACTAGAGTAGAAGTAGAGTTTACCTCGTGAGTCAAGATTATTTCACTTATATCAAGACAGGGATTGTGGAGATAACCAGGGTCCCCAGACTAGAGTAGAAGTAAAGTTTACCTCGTGAGTCAAGATTATTTCACTTATATCAAGACAGGGATTGTAGAGATAACCAGGGTCCCCAGACTTGAGTAGAAGTAGAGTTTTCCTCGTGAGTCAAGATTATTTCACTTATATTAAGACAGGGATTGTAGAGATAACCAGGGTCCCCAGACTAGAGTAGAAGTAGAGTTTACCTCCTGAGTCAAGATTATTTCACTTATATCAAGACAGGGATTGTGGAGATAACCAGAGTCCCCAGACCAGAGTTGAAGTAGAGTTTACCTCGTGAGTCAAGACTATTTCACTTATATCAAGACAGGGATTGTGGAGATAACCGGGGTCCCCAGACCAGAGTAGAAGTAGAGTTTACCTCCTGAGTCAAGATTATTTCACTTATATCAAGACAGGGATTGTGGAGATACCCGGGGTCCCCAGACTAGAGTAGAAGTAGAGATTACCTCGTGAGTCAAGATTATTTCACTTATATCAAGACAGGGATTGTGGAGATAACCAGAGTCCCCAGACTAGAGTAGAAGTAGAGTTTACCTCGTCAGTCAAGATTATTTCACTTATATCAAGACAGGGATTGTGGAGATAACCAGAGTCCCCAGACTAGAGTAGAAATAGAGTTTACCTAGTGAGTCAAGATTATTTCACTTATATCAAGACAGGGATTGTGGAGATAACCAGAGTCCCCAGACTAGAGTAGAAGTAGAGTTTACCTAGTGAGTCAAGATTATTTCACTTATATCAAGACAGGGATTGTGGAGATAACCAGGGTCCCCAGACCAGAGTAGAAGTAGAGTTTACCTCGTGAGTCAAGATTATTTCACTTATATCAAGACAGGGATTGTGGAGATAACCAGAGTCCCCAGACCAGAGTAGAAGTAGAGTTTACCTCGTGAGTCAAGATTATTTCACTTATATCAAGACAGGGATTGTGGAGATAACCAGAGTCCCCAGACTAGAGTAGAAGTAGAGTTTACCTCGTGAGTCAAGATTATTTCACTTATATCAAGACAGCGATTGTGGAGATAACCAGAATCCCAAAACTAGAGTAGAAGTAGAGTTTACCTCCTGAGTCAAGATTATTTCACTTATATCAAGACAGGGATTGTGGAGATAACCAGGGTCCCCAGACTAGAGTAGAAGTAGAGTTTACCTCGTGAGTCAAGATTATATCACTTATATCAAGACAGGGATTGTGGAGATAACCAGAGTCCCCAGACTAGAGTAGAAGTAGAGTTTTCCCCGTGAGTCAAGATTATTTCACTTATATCAAGACAGGGATTGTGGAGATAACCAGAGTCCCCAGACCAGGTTCCACCGACATTTTGCAAGGGAACTGACAAAATTTCACTCACAGTCTGATTGGGATTCCAAACTTGGAGGCGAGAGACACTATGATCCGTTGATTATACCACTATGCCACCGAGGTCTTAATGTACTTTAGAGATGGAACATTAGAATTAAAATGTTATATTTCAGAGTTACAACAATGATGTAATTCAAAGTAACAACTTGATAATTAACAAGAGGCCCATGAGCCTTAACGCTCACCTGAAGATCTGTCCAATATTGTTTGCAAAGTGCAATAGACAATATATTTAGAACAGAAACTTGAAAAGTTTTCTCAAATGAAGAACTCCCACAAAACTTAATCAGAAATATATCCACTCACATTTCATTTATAAGAAGCTTATATAATATGCATGAAGTAACTGCAGTGCAATGAATAATTTCCAAATCATTAATCAATTTCAGTATACTTATGCAGCTATGTCCTTGACCTTTGAACATATATGATCTCGAACCATATATGATTGTCATGTCAATACCTTCAATATTCTAATATACATGCCTATGCATGAAATTAATAGTTTTCAAGATCATTAATAATTTTAGTATTCCTATGTTGATATGACCTTGACCTTTGAACATATAACCTTGAACCATATATCAAAATGATCGCCATGCCAATACCTACAATATTCTAATATACATGTCTATACAAAAAGTTAAATGGTTTTTAAGATAATTAGCAATTTAAGTCATCTTCTGCAGCTGTGACCTTGACGTTTCAACATATGACCTTGACCCATGTATCAAAATGATCCTCATGTCAATACTTAAAATATGCTAATATACATGCCTGTACAAAAAGTTAATAGTTTTTAAGATAATTAGCAATTTACGTCTTCTTCTGCAGCTGTGACCTTGACCTTTGAACATATAACCTTGACCCATGTATCAAAATGATCCTCATGTCAATACTTAAAATATTCCAATATACATGTCTATACAAAAATTTAATAGTTTTCAAGATAATTAATAATTTAAGTATTCCTATGTTAATATGACCTTGACCTTTGAACATATAACTAATATAATTGTCTTTACAAAAAGTTAATGGTTTTTAAGATAATTAGCAATTAATTCATCTTCTGCAGCTGTGACCTTGACGTTTCAACATATGACCTTGACCCATATATCAAATTGATCGTCATGTCAATAGCTACAATATTCCAGTATACATGCCTATACAAAAAATTAATAGTTTTGAAGATAATTAGCCATTTAAATCTTCTTTTGCTGTTGTGACCTTGACCTTTCAACACATGACCTTGAACCATATATCAAAATGATCGCCATGTCAATACCTACAATATTCTTATATACATGCCTATACAAAAATTTAAAGGTTTTCAAGATAATTAGCAATTTAATTCTTCTTCTGCAGCTGTGACCTTGACCTTTCAACATATGACCTTGACTCATATATCAAAATGATCGTTGCCGCAGTACCTACAATATTCTAATATACATGCCTATACAAAAGGTTAATAGTTTTCAAGATATTTAGCAATTTAAGTTTTCTTTTGCAGCTGTGACCTTGACCTTTGATCATATAACCTTGAACCATAAATGGAAGTGATCATAATGTCAATACTTACAATATTCTAATATACATGCCTATACAAAAAGTTAATAGTTTTCAAGATAATTAGACATTTAAGTTTTGTTTTGCAGCTGTGACCTTGACCTTTCAACATATGACCTTGAACCATATATCAAAATGATCGTCATGTCAATACCTACAATATTTTAAACAAATGCCTATACAAAAAGTTAATAGTTTTCAAGATATAGTGACAAATATATAATTTTTAGCAATTTCCCCACTGAGTGCCTTACAATTTTCCCATTTTGAGCCCCATGGCTACCATTTGTGCAAATCTGAAAAAAGGTGACCAAAGGATGTTATAATTGAAATAACTTAGGTATATCTCTTGTAGATTCAGAGGAGAAGATTTTTAAAGTTTTTCACTATTTCCCTCTTATGGGGCCCCAAGGGGACATAACTCCTTTATTTGTGCAAATCTGAAAGGGCTTCACCTAGGCATGATGGTTACCAAGTTTCATTAAATTTGGCCCAGTGGTTTTGGAGAAGAAGATTAAAATGTAAACAGTTTACGCACGACGGACGACGGACGACACACGACGCACGACGGACGAAGATGGATAGCAATAGCTCATCTGAGCTTTCAGCTCAGGTGAGCTAAAAATCAATCAATCAATCAATCAATCGAAATATATGAACATATCAACGTCAATTTTTTGTTTATTTTTTTAAAGTCTGTTCAAGAGATGTTAGTAACTTTAGCTAAAACTGTATTCAATTCTTCTAAGATGCAAGGGAGGGGTAGGTCGGCGGCCAAGTACATTCAGTTTCCAAGAGGGTTTTATTTTTTTTATTTTTTTTTTTTTTTTTTTGTCGTTTGCTAGTTAGCTCACCCGAGCTTTAGCTCAGATGAGCTATTGCTATCCATCTTCGTCCGTCGTGCGTCGTCCGTCGTCGAGACATGTATATTAGAGTATTGTAGGTATTGACATGACAATCATTTTGATATATGATTCAAGGTCATATGTTGAAAGGTCAAGGTCACAGCTGCAAAAAAAAGACATAAATTGCTAATTATCTGGAAAAATATTAACTTTTTGTATAGGCATGTATAAAAGAATATTGTAGGTATTGCGACAACAATCATTTTGATATATGGATCGAATTCATATGTTGAAAGGTCAAGGTCACAGCTGCAAAAAGAAGACTTAAATTGCTAACTATCTTGAAAACTATTAACTTTTTGTATAGACATGTATATAAGAATATTGTAGCTATTGCAACAACGATCATTTTAATATATGGTTCGAGGTCATATGTTGAAAGGTCAAGGCCACAACAGCAAAAGAAGATTTAAATGGCTATTTATCTTCAAAACTATTAACTTTTTGTATAGGCATGTATATTAGAATATTGTAGCTATTGTCATGACGATCATTTTGATATATTGTTCAAGGTCATATGTTGAAAGGTCAAGGTCATAGCTGCAAAAGAAGTCTTAAATTGCTAATTGTCTTGAAAACTGTTAACTTTTTGTATAGACATATATATTGGAATATTGTAGGTATTGCGACAACGATCATTTTGATATATTGATCAAGGTCATATGTTGAAAGTTCAAGGTCACAGCTGCAAAAGAAGATTTAAATTGCTAATTATCTTGAAAACTATTAACTTTTTGTATAAACATATATATTAAAATATTGTAGGTATTGACATGACAATCATTTTGATATATGACTCAAGACCATATGTTGAAAGGTCAAGGTCACAGCTGCAAAAGAAGACACAAATTGCTAACTATCCTGGAAACTATAACTTGTTTTATTGGCATGTATATTAGAATATTGTAGGTATTGCGACAACAATCATTTTGATATATGGTTCAAGGTCATATGTTGAAACGTCAAGGTCACAGCTGCAAAATGACTTAAATTGCTAATTATCTTGAAAACTATTAACTTTTTGTATAGGCATGTATATTAGAATATTGTAGGTATTGGCATGGCGATCATTTTGATATATGGTTCAAGGTTATATGTTCAAAGGTCAAGGTCATATCAACATAGGAATACTAAAATTATAAATTATCTTGAAAGCTATTTATTTCATGCATTGGCATGTATATTAGAATATTGAAGGTATTGACATGACAATCATGTATGGTTTGAGGTTATATATGTTCAAAGGTCAAGGACATAGCTGCATAAGTATACTGAAATTGTTAATGATTTGGAAATTATTCATTGCACTACAGTTACTTCATGCATATTATATAAGCTACTTTTAAATGAAATGTGAGTGGATATATCTCTGATTAAGTGTTGTGGGAGTTCTTGATTTGAGAAAACTTTTCAAGTTTCTGTACTTAATATATTGTCTATTGTACTTTGCAAACAATATTGGACATATCCTCAGGTGAGCGTCGTGGCCCATGGGCCTCTTGTTATATCATGCTAGATAAGCAGAGGTATGTCATAGTTTCAATTCATATCGTAATTTAACTGATGTATCATATTGAAAGTCATCGACTTTTCTTTAAGTACAGGGGTCTCACTTTTCGAGATGTCAAAAGCGACGAATAAGTCCATACTCTGTCCTCTAAGTGTAGCAATCAAGGCGAGGAACCAGTATTTTAATTTTTTAAGTTTAATGTTTGACCGGTCAGAGTTCGAATCTACTCCCTCCAGCTCAAAAGGCGGATATTTACCAATGGTACCACAGTGCAAAATACAGAAATCATATTAAGGGCAACACATTTAGTCAAAATACAGAAAGAAAACTGTTTTAGGTAACCTTTGAAAACCATGTTTAGAACAACCTTCAAAAATCATGTATAGGAAAAAATACCGAAAGAACAATCACCTAGACCGATATTCATTCGGACGGAACATCGCTCGGCCTTTTCCGTCGTACCTTACAAACTGACAACTCAGATTGGCGTTTTCTGCCCCAAAATGTCAAGGTTGATGCGATAATTAAACAGATAAAAAAAAACCCCAGTAACATTACTTCCATTAGTGAATTTATAAGTGAAAATTAAATATGTTGCTGTATTCAACAAAACTGTTGAAAATAAAATTGTCAGCATTTAATTAGAATAACTTTTTTTTATCTTCTTTGTTCTTGTCATGCTTATTCAAGTTGGCGACATCCGAACTTTTAAAGCGTGATTATCAATACTCAAACTCAACATTGACTTCGATTTAAAACAAAAACAAATCGATGCCTTGATTTCCCCTATAGTATTAGAGATACTCCTGCTGGATTACCCACTGGCTATGGCAGGAGTATGTTTTTCCAGCTATTGCTGTTTCGCAAGTAAGCGGCCTTGAAAGGCGCGGGCATTTTGTCACATCACGTGGTCAAAAGTATTTTTGTGAGGCACGACGGAAAAGGCCGAACGATGTTCCCGCGCGTATTGTTAGATACTAAGTATTTTTAAAGTCGAGTCAATCGTAGTCCTGATTTTAAAAGCATTTCAGTAACACGTAAAAAATAAAAAATAATAAATAAATAAATAAATAAATAAATAAATAAATAAATAAATAAATAAATAAATAAACTTATTGAATTAATTCCTTCTGCTTGGTGCTAGATTGTTTATGGATATAACACACGCATGACGTAAAAGTGCCGAGTCTGTTGCTCATTTCGGCCCTTCGTTATCTTTTCATTTATCTAGAAAAACATTCGGCAACTTCTATTTTTATTTTGGTAACTTTTCGCCCGCTTGACCACACCATTCTGACGCCGACGGTAGGCTTTTCGCCGCTTGGTCCACCGTTAAACTAAGACACTCGATCGCTTATCTAGCTTTTTCAACTGTTCGACTCTTTGTTAGTCTTTTTTGCATATCCCCTCGTTAATCTTTTCGCTTGCTTATCTCCTCGTTTGGTCCCTCAAAAATATGTTTCGACATTCGATCTCTCGTTAGCATTTTCGGTCGCTCGATCACCTGTGAAACCCCTCGTTAGCTTTTTCGATCGTTTGGCTCTTCGTCGGCATTTTCGGTTGCTTCTCCAAGTTCGTTAGTCTTTTCGGTTCTTGGTCCTTCGTTAGGCTTTTCGGTCGCTCTGCCCTTTATGTGCCTTTTTGGCCACTTAATCTCTTGTTAGAAATTTTTCCGCTTAATAACCCGTTAACTTTGTCCGCAACCGCCCGACTCGTTAGGGATTTTGCTCCCTTGTCCCCTCGTTAAATTTTTCGGTTGTTTGTCACCTTGTTAGCATTTTCGGCCGCTTGACCACTCTAGTCTTTTCAGTCGCTAGGTTCCTAAGGCTTTCGGACGCTTTGTCCCATATATATATATATACATGTGTTTTGTTCCTTATATACTAGTATATATATTTTTAAAGGGACACACACATATATATGTATATATCTTTTCTTTTTTTTTTTTTTACTTTTATATATATATGGATGTCAAAGATAAAAATATTTATATTCACAGGGAAATATAACCTTTTGCCTTCGGTAGCATTAGTGCTCCAAATATATGAGGAACTTCTGGGGTCGATAAAAATCCGAATGAGGAAGAAATCCGACGTGATCCGAAAGCTTGCTTTTGCAAGGGAGAGAAAATGGCAGCTGTCCGCAGATACAAACTATTTAATATTTCACTTGTATCATATTCTTTCCGTGAACTATTTGTCTAAGTGTTTTTCCAAGTCAACAAAATGGTAATGTTTATGCAAATGATGCGCATGTGTTGTCATGACATTTCGTCTATGTTTGATTATGTTTACATAAGTCATAACATTCTGATGCCGACTTGTGAACTTTTCACCAGAATGTAGGCTAGATCTACTGTGTAAAGTTTTATTATGTTTTCATTGAAATTGATTTGTCGTTTAAAATATACATTATCACATACTTTTATACTGTAACCCCATCAACGCTCATTTTTTCTACTTTACAAATAGGTGATGAAACGCAAAGATTAACTTCCTGCCAGATAAGCCCAGGCCTACTGTCTGATTCACGCCTGCCGTAGCACTAGTTTTTCAAGGTTTTAGAAGAGATATCAAAAAATTTTGTAGAATGCCACATACCGTTATGACGTATGCATTTTGTCGTAATTAACTGACACCAAACTAAATGCCATCTTAGCTGGAGTATAAAATGCAGAGCTTTTTAAAATCCTTACGGGGATTTAATATGGGAAAAGAGACAAACACTCATTCCGGAAATATATTGCTGTAATAATCATGCGGGTTAGGGTAGAAAATTCTTGAATAGTTCATTCAGCTGTAGGTAAGATCGCTGTTGTTAGGCCTACAGTATTACTAGCAAGTATATATTCCTTTTGCTGTCAAGTTGCAGACGATATTACCTGGCCAGCGAAAATGGGTTAGTCTGTCATGCGCAATTCTATTTTCTTAACCCGCATGATTTTTCAGCGATATATTTCCGGAATGAGTGTTTGTGTCTTTTCCCATATTAAATCCCCGTAAGGATTTTAAAAAAAACTGCATTTTTTACTCCAGCTAAGATGGCATTTAGTTTGGTGTCAGTTAATTACGACAAAATGCATACGTCATAACGGTATGTAACATGCTACAAAATTTTTTTATATCTCTTCTAAAACCTTAAAAAACTATTGCTACGGCAGACGTGAATCAGACAGTAGTTTCACAATCATTCACTCAATTGAGTGTACATTACACTCAAATTGGGGAATATTTCAATGTAAATTTTTAAAATATAATACAGTTAAAATTGAATTTCAATGTTATACATAAATTGTTTAGTCTTATAAAACCAAATATTGTCTCACAAACTTATAATTTTTAAAATATTGATGAGAAAAAAATGGGAATATTTGAGTTGAGTGTACTCTCAATTGAGTGAATATTTGTGAAACTGGGGCCTGATCTAAGAAGGGCTACATTTAATATTTTGGCGTTTTCTGCCCCAAAATGTCAAGGTTGAAAAAAAAAGGCCTTCGTAGTCTCTACAGTGTAGGCTACCTCCCCATGTGCATAAGCTGGGATTCAAACCTGGTCCTACCAACTTACAAGCTTGCACCTTACCACAAGGCAGTAAATATTTCTATATATACATCTTTGATGGGCCAAGTGTGATGGGTGGCTGGGTAGCTCTGTCATTATTGTTCAATTTGCCATGATCAGCTAGGCTCTAATGCAAAGCATCCGTTAGGCCATAGTCAATTTGGGTATTAGATCCAAAAATACAAATTTTAAAGACCAAGGAAGAAAATAGCAGTGTAAAATCCTGATAATTCAAAAAAATTATATACTTTGGTTAAAGTTTGTTTTATTTATAAGTCAAGTATAGTCTTAAAATTTTACAATGATTAAAGTATCGCCAAAATAAGTCATTCTTTTCTTTTTAAACATTAATAATAAAAATGATTCAAACTGAATAATATTTTTAAAATTTCATTTTAAAATAATTGCATCTGAAATTAATACTTTGGATTCAGTATCAGATTTGATACATGAAACAATTCTGGAGATATAGTCAACATGTTCGCCAATATTTTTGTAACTTTTTTTTTCTAGCAGTCTTTTTAGTAAATCTAATATATATTGATATGTGAGGTGTCCAACCATTTTTGGTTTATGACTCTTAAGAATGTGATTGGATCACTACTAACAATTGATCAACTGACCATCCAACACTTAATATTCTTGTTTAAACAACAGTAATTCCATTCATTTTGACCTCCGTTTTAAGATAACTCCAATAAGGGATGTAATGCTAGATTGTACCTTAAAACTTGTAGGATAACGAAGTTATAATACCTCGTATTGAAGATGAAATCAAAGAGGCAGAGGAAGAGGAGCCACCAGATGATCTAGAATATCAGTTAGAGGACTTCCGTAGTCAATGGCAACAGGAGTTAAACAATCAGAATAGTAATGAAGGTCGGGTTCGGAATAAAAGACAAAGTCAAGGTTGTGAAAATGAAAATGAAGAAAAGGCAAGTGAAATTTACTATTTAGTACAGTTTGTTGCTTTATATTCAAAACAGTCCTAATTAAGAGTAACTAAATTTTTGGGAGTCCTAAAACATTTTTTAGAGAGGTAATTCATCTAGGAAAAATGCTGCCTACCCCTTGAAACTCTGATTCCCTCTTCCCTTCCAGTGTTTAAAAGGTATCTTTTAGCATAGGAAGTATGTTGGCATACAACAAGAACATTTTGAAAAATGATGTAATCTGAAATAGTTAAGTGGGGTTTTCTTATTCATTTAATCAGTCAGTAAAGGTTTGTAATTTATGTAACAAACAGACATTATATGTAATGGTATCTGACTTCTCAGAGTGTCAAATACTGTTAACAGCATTGTTAACCTTGTCTGTTAACCATCCATTTTGTACTGAGTGGCATGTCATTACTCTAACTTTGATGATTTATATATTTTAAACAAGTCACTTTTACTCTAAAATCTGTAAGAATTACAATTCTGTTTTATATTTTGTGTACCGTAATCCTTCTATGTTTTTGGACAAATTTTTATAATTTCATTTTCAAGTATCTGGGAATTTAGAGGAAATTTGAAAATTAAATATCTTGAAAATTAGGGGTGTCTGAATATTGATAGTTTCTGATAAATAAGGGACATTTTGGAGCTGATTTTGGGTCCTGGTTCCCTCCCGGTATTGTAAGACACTATCAACAGCGATAACCACACATGTATCAATTATAGTTACCGTAAATTTTTTAATATTAAGATTCAAGTAAAAATTACCTTCTGTGTTGTTTATTAGCTCAACTGGCTATAGCCAGCTGAGCTTATGGCATGGTTTTGCGTGCGTCCGTGCGTGCGTGCGTGCGTGCGTGCGTAAACTTTAATCTTCTCCTCTGAAACCACTGGGCCAATTGGAACCAAATTTGGTGTGGAAGGTCCCTAGGTGGGGTAGACCAAAGTTTGTACCAGGCGACCCCGCCCGACATCCAAGATGGCCGCTGTTACTATAAATAGCAAAAACACATAAATAGCCATTGCTGAGTTATTTTTTAACCGTTTTTGTTCAAATTTGGAATGTAGAGAGTAGATAGCGGGGCATTTAACATATGTAACGGGTTTTTATGAGAAATTTTTCGTTGACCCGATTTTTACGAATTATGCAAATGAGGTGTAATATTTAATCAATTCTTTGAAAATCTTCTCCTCTGAAACCACTGGGCCAATTGGAACCAGATTTGGTGTGGAAGGTCCCTAGTTGGGGTAGACCAAAGTTTGTACCAGGCGACCCCGCCCGACATCCAAGATGGCTGCTGTTACTATAAATAGCAAAAACACATAAATAGCCATTGCTGAGTTATTTTTTAACCGTTTTTGTTCAAATTTGAAATGTAGAGAGTAGATAGCGGGGCATTCAACATATGTAACGGGTTTTTATGAGAAATTTTTCGTTGACCCGATTTTTACGAATTATGCAAATGAGGTGTAATATTTAATCAATTCTTTGAAAATCTTCTCCTCTGAAACCACTGGGCCAATTGGAACCAAATTTGGTGTGGAAGGTCCCTAGTTGGGGTAGACCAAAGTTTGTACCAGGCGACCCCGCCTGACATCCAAGATGGCCGCTGTTACTATAAATAGCAAAAACACATAAATAGCCATTGCTGAGTCATTTTTTAACCGTTTTTGTTCAAATTTGAAATGTAGAGAGTAGATAGCGGGGCATTCAACATATGTGTCGGGTTTTAATGAGAAATTTTTCGTTGACCCGATTTTTACGAATTATGCAAATGAGGTGTAATATTTAATCAATTCTTTGAAAATCTTCTCCTCTGAAACCACTGGGCCAGTTGGAACCAAATTTGGTGTGGAAGGTCCCTAGGTGGGGTAGACCAAAGTTTGTACCAGGCGACCCCGCCCGACATCCAAGATGGCCGCTGTTACTATAAATAGCAAAAACACATAAATAGCCATTGCTGAGTTATTTTTTAACCGTTTTTGTTCAAATTTGAAATGTAGAGAGTAGATAGCGGGGCATTCAACATATGTGTCGGGTTTTTATGAGAAATTTTTCGTTGACCCGATTTTTACGAATTATGCAAATGAGGTGTAATATTTAATCAATTCTTTGAAAATCTTCTCCTCTGAAACCACTGGGCCAATTGGAACCAAATTTGGTGTGGAAGGTCCCTAGGTGGGGTAGACCAAAGTTTGTACCAGGCTACCCCGCCCGACATCCAAGATGGCCGCTGTTACTATAAATAGCAAAAACACATAAATAGCCATTGCTGAGTCATTTTTAACCGTTTTTGTTCAAATTTGAAATGTAGAGAGTAGATAGCGGGGCATTCAACATATGTAACGGGTTTTTATGAGTATTTTTTGTTGACCCGATTTTTACGAATTATGCAAATGAGGTGTAATATTTAATCAATTCTTTGAAAATCTTCTCCTCTGAAACCACTGGGCCAATTGGAACCAAATTTGGTGTGGAAGGTCCCTAGGTGGGGTAGACTAAAGTTTGTACCAGGCGACCCCGCCTGACATCCAAGATGGCCGCTATAGCAAAAACACGTAAATAGCCATTGCTGAGTCATTTTTTAACTGTTTTTGTTCAAATTTGAAATGTAGATGGTAGATAGCGGGGCAATTAACATATATAACGGGTTTTTATGAGAAATTTTTCGTTGACCTGATTTTAACGAATTATGCAAATGAGGTGTAATATTTAATCAATTCTTTGAAAATCTTCTCCTCTGAAACCACTGGGCCAATTGGAACCAAATTTGGTGTGGAAGGTCCCTAGTTGGGGTAGACTAAAGTTTGTACCAGGCGACCCCGCCCGACATCCAAGATGGCCGCTGTAGATAGCGGGGCATTCAACATATTTAACGGGTTTTTATGAGAACTTTTTCGTTGACCCAATTTTCAAGAATTATGCTTAAGGTGTAATATTTAGTGAAATCTTTGAAAATCTTCTCCTCTGAAACAACTGGGCCAATTGGAATGAAATTTTGTGTGGAAGGTCCAAATGTCAGCCTGACTAAAGGTGGTACCAGGCAACCCGGCCTGACATCCAAGATGGCCGTCATAACTAAAAATAGAAAAAAGACCATTGTTGATCTTTTTTCCCCCAAATGAGCTCAAATTTTTTAATATAGAAAGTATACTTTATGGGATTTAAAATATATAATATTCTTTTCTGAGAAAATTTTTATTGACCCAATTTTCAAGAAATATGCAAATTAGGTGTAATATTTAGTAAAAATATTTTCCTCTAAAATCATTGGGCGAATTGGAACCAAACTTCCTGTGGGAAGGTTCCTACATCGGCCTAAAACAAGTTTGAACCAGTCTAAGATGCCTGTTGTTACTAGATATATATATATATATATAAAAGCCATTGTGGATCCATTCTAAGCTCAACTGGCTAAACCCAGCTGAGTTTATGGCATAGTGAAGCATGCCTGCATGTGTGTGTTGCAAAGTAGGCTTCATTGAAGCAAAAATGGTAATAAGCTCAATTTATTTTCCATCTTAAGCTGATGAACCAATTATGGTAACCACATCACATTGTCTTATAGGCACCACAGTGGCTGTGTGGTCTTAAACATTCGATGTTACGAATCACAGCACCATTCACCCCTGACATTGTGCATTAATGCCAAGTGGGCTAGCACTTCATCTTTGAAAGTTTGTCAGTTAACTTGCTGCTTGGTCGTGGTTTTCTCCTAAAATCCAGTGTCCTCCACCATTTCCAAAATTGACAGTCTCCATATAAGTGAAATATTCTTGAGTTGAACGTTAAACAGCATTTCAATCGAAAACAAACATTGTCTTACATATGCAGCCAGTTGAGCATCACAGGCCCTATTGGGCCTCTTGTTTCATTAATAAGTATTTTGTAAGGTGTTTGTTGATCAATAATCATGATTCTTTGAGTAAATACACATCACCAGACAAGGACACCGTTTTGTTTACAAGTACAGAGTTTTCTCATTCACTCCCAATGTTTGAGATGCACCAACATGCCACTTTTTTATTTGTAACTTTCTGTAGTCAAAATTATTTCATATTAATAATATTTGTTATGCATTGCATTATTTGTGGATCGAGTTAAGAGTACTGGTATTTTGTTTTAGTCAAATTCAATATTGTAAATACATGACACATCACCTGTTTTACGTTACAATGCAAGACTCCATGGAGCCAATACACAATGAAACAAACATGTGAAAACAACATAATTTATATGTAAAATAATTGAAAACAACAAAGTTTCGTCTTGGTTTTATTAAATATTTATTTAAAGCATTCTCCATTACACACTTAGGCTCAGTTTTAGCCAAAATGTGTCCATATTTAGGGGTAAAAATTGCTGTCCAAAATAAGAGAAAATTGAAAAGTTATTGAAAAGTAACAGTTTAGTGGCCACTGTGTCTCTCAGAAGTAATGGACTGACAATATCTGGCCATATAAAGTCCATTCGAGGAAATTTAGGGTGAGATTTCCCATAGAACCATGGGAAACTCAAGTATAACAGGGGAGGAATGTAGCAGTCTGGGTGCTCAGTTGGCAGAGCACTCCCCTATAGTGCAGGAGGTCCCGGGTTTGATCCCCAAGTCTGACCCTGCATTTTTTCTTTCTCTTGTTATACTTTATATTGAGCACATCCAAATATTTACACCATGATCAAGTTGTTACAGAAATGTGACTTATCTAATTAAATAAAAAGTATTTTAATTACAATTAAGACTAATTCAGGAAATATTTCATGCCTTATCAAATCCATACTAGGGATGTATTTTAATTACAATTAAGACTAATAATAATAATAATAAACTTTATTCCGTAAGTTTTACAACTTATAGGATATATAAATAATAATAATGATGAAATACATGAGTACATACAGATAGGCAGTGGTACAATAATAATAATAATAATAATAATAATAACAATACAGTGGTACAATAATAATACCGAATGATTAATACGCAAGTAGAAAAATAGAACGGGACTGTAGAAATATACGGAGAGATGTCCAAGAGATAAATTAAATGAGACCTCATATAACAGCTCTTAACTTGAATGCATGAGACAAATATTTCCCTAAATTTGACAGTTGTTTGACGTTGTTAACACGTAATAATTCTATAAATTTAAACATGGAAGGCCTACGCCAGTAGTATGGTTTGATAAACTTATTTCTAAGACATACATATTTTTGACATATTAATACAAAATGAAATTCATCTTCAACTTCATCAATACAAAAAGGACAACACCTGTTACTTCTTGATACATTATTATAACGACCTGTTTCAATTGCTAAACAGTGCGAAGACAACCTGATTTTGCTGATATATTTTTTAAAACGAGTAGTAATTGGTTTGGTTAAGTAGTACTGTAGAGTAAAATGATCAATTAAATATTTATATATAATGCATTTGGACGAATTATTTATTTCAGCTAGGAGAGACTGCTTACAGCAGTCTTGTAAACGATGTCTGATGACAGACATATACAAATCTGACATATACTGACTAATTCAGGAAATATTTCATGCCTTATCAAATCCATACTAGGGATTATCCCTGGACTGTAATTAGCACCCTCATAAGGGGCTTAACTCTGTTTGAACTTGTATTTTTGTTAGGAAGTCTTTGATGATATAATCTTACATTATAATTAATTAATAAATACAATCAATATCTTGGGGTGTGTCTAGAAAAGATTTACTTATTAATCTTTTAATAAAAAAAAAAGGGGGGTCTCTTTTAATAAAAAAGGGGGGGGGGGTCTTTTGGTTGAACAGGGAGAAAAAGAGATAAAAAAGAAAAGGGAACAACTTTTAGTATTCAGTTTGGAATTGTATTTTTCTAAATTAAAAATTTTAGTTATTTAGTTAGGATTTAATTATATTTTTGGTTAATATCTAGTCATCAATAATCAACACACCTTGATCATTGTATGTGGACATTTTATTAGAAAAATAATGCAATATTTATATTCAACAAAATGTTTTAAAAAAAAAAAAAAAAAACAAAACAGTTGTACTTCTGAAATTTATTTATTAAATGAAACACCTTGATCATTGTATGTGGACTTTTTATTAGAAAAATGATGCAACATTTATATTGGACAAAATAAAAACAAAGTTGTAGTTCTACAATTTATAATGGTGACTTAACTATTGTATATCGGTATTACTTAGTGTATATAAACAATAAGTGACAAATTTGAGTGATAATTACATAATAAGTGATCAAGTTAATGAATATTGGATTCATACAGCTAATTCCACAAACAACAAACTTAGCTAAACAGGTCATTCAGGGTCACCAGTGGCAGAACCTAATCCGAAACCCAGAGGGCCTGGTGACCTGTATGACACACACATATAGTCTTATGCAGGGATGGGGTCAATTACTTTCAAATGTTATCAATTAAATTACAATTACATTCTCAATAACCTCAAAATTACACCAATTTTCACAAAGAAATTAATTAAATTACCATTTCTTCACAAAAGTAATTAATTAAATTACCATTTCTTTGCAAAAGTAATTAATTAAATTACAATTTCTTCACAAAAGTAATTAATTAAATTACAAATTACACTGTACATTTTGCATCAATTTTAATGCGAATACAACTTTTATACAAGTATAATTAAAGTAGTCATGTTATATGATATTGTCCCAGTCATGTTAATTTATGATATATTTTTGGCATTGCATTTAATCATTATTAGAATTTCAAAAGTTTTATCCCCCAATTTACATCTGTCCAGTCAGAAACTTTTACCTGTGACATAAAACATTCTCTCTACAGGAGCAGAGGTCGCAGGAATGGATAGAACCTTACAAGCAAGTTTAGCCAAATTAGCTTTTCACTTTCCAGAATGAGAATGTGAATCTTTTGGCATCTAAAAATGTTTAAATACTCTGTTGGATGTCAGGACTAACAGATAAACATGTTATTTCTGACAGGTTTCAAATCACACTAATATAAACAGTGATCACAATTAAATAACTTACTAACTGTCTACTATAAAGTGACTATAAATGCCTAGGGCAACAACTTCTGGTTCAGTAATCTATACCAGTATTAAGGGATTAAGAATCTCATACCTGTAAGTTAATTAGTTAATTGTCAGGTGTGTTATACCTTAATTCAATGGATGTTGTAATTGTAAGTTATTTTATTTTTATAAACTAGCATGTTTAAATAAGGACCACTTTTAAAATATGACTTTTTAGACCAACCCCAAAAAAAAAAAAAAATCCCATGGAAACTGTCATGGATGCTAAACACCATATTATGAATGTAAGTTACATAGATTAATTACTTCCTGCAATTATTGTTTTTCTAACAAGAAAAGTTAGATTATTTCATTTTTTGTATTTTAAAAAAGTATTATTTTCAAAGTGGCTAATCAATTGTTTTGTCAAAAATGATAAAACAAACTTTCAGTAATATTTTGTGACTCTTTTTTTTAATGTTAATAATCAAATTACAATTACAAGTACATGTAATTGAAAAAGGGTTCAATTACACGTTACATTAAATTACTCGAAAAATTGTTATTAATTAAGGTTAATTACAATTACATTTTTAATTACCCCATCCCTGGTCTTGTGTATGCCAGTAAGCATGGTACTAGATGTTAAACTGAAACTTGTTTAAGCTTGTAGAAGTCCATACTGAGTGTGGTACTAATAATGCCTTGTTCTGGCTTGGACTAGTTTCTTTGTACTTAGAGACAATTGATGTCTTATGGGCTTGGTAGTGAGTTGCACTAAAGTGCTAATATATAGCCATTTACAGTTACCACTCACCTCAAGTAACTAAAGAATATCAAAAATTACTGATATTAAGACTTGAGATTTATCGGATGACCTTTTATGAATCTTTGGCTTAATTCATTGTCAAGAAAACCGTAATTTTGATAAGTAAATTTTTAGTATGGAAGTAATAGATACGTCCGTTTTTCAGGCTAAAATGCTGTTTTTACAAGGAGTATCATCTGAACAGAATGGAATGTTATATGAAGGTAACTATAAAACTTTTATATATAAAACCAGGTGTCAAAATAAATTGCTGTCTCTAAATGGTTTTAGACAACGTCCGTCTTGTATGTATAATATTCAGAGATCTTTTGCTGTTAGATTGAAGATTTTAGATTCATTTATACATGCCATGGTGACAATTATTTATTATACTAGTTTGAAATAATGTATATGTTGTAACAAAGAGACCATATGATAGAAATATATGTCATTTCTCTCTCAATTATGAGCAATAATTTTATTTCCCTTACCAGTAATTTGAAAAACTGGATAAAAAAGGAATAAAATACCTTTAGAGCTAGATTTTGAAAACATTTGGTCCAGAAGTTCTGGAGTGTTTGCCATTTTAAGTTTTTGACAAACTAGACAGTAGCCAAGTGGCATGTCATTTAGGTTGTGGGTCCAAACTCTGATTATTTCTGTGAAATAGTTAGAATTGATTTTTTCTTCAATTTTTGGTTCATACTGATGCTTTAAAATGCTAAGTTACTAGGAGAATTATTCAGATATCTTAAAAATGCCATCTTGTGTCTCAGCACATGCTAAAAATGCCTTGCCAGGTCTGACCAAGAAATGAAAATGGAAAAAGATTGTTCTTTCCAGCACTCAGCATTTAGAAATGGAAGTCACTTGATCTTTGTAGAAGAGACTTTAAAAGACCAATGCCCTGTGTTCACAAGGCATGGCTTGCTAAAGATACTTCACTGCACATTACCCTGAGTGCATTGCAAAGGTCAAATTCTATTACTTTACATTTAGTTGGTGTTGTCCCCATTTCAGTGAAATTTTCTTGACTTGGATGTACATGTAAAACCATTATCCAGTCAATCAATCAATCAATCAATCAATCAATCAATCAATCAATCAATCTGTCAGTCAGTCAGTCAGTCAATCAATCAGTCTTATCCACTGCCAGATGTTGTTTTTCATACCTGTTGTAATGTTGCTTTATTTTTTTTATTTAACTATAGCCATTGAATATTACCGCCGTGCTATGCAGATCGTTCCAGACATCGAAAGAAAAATTGATTTTCAGGCTGTACGGAGTCCAAGAGGTAAATTTCTTTATGATAAATTGATGGTTAAATATAATCGTACATCTGATATCTCAAAAACAAAATTTAAAGTTTTTGATAATTCATTAAGTATATTATATTTTATGTATATACTGTCTCTATCATGGCTTTACTAAGCAGTTTTAATTTCAATTTATACCTTTAACTGTAGAACCATTAATATCCGATGAGTTAAAATTTTGTGTTTTTGTCATTTAAAAAAAAAATTCTGAAATCAAAGAGGCACAAACAGATTGTGGAATTGATTTTTGTGAAAATTAATTCCATTGGGGGCAATGGTAATTGAAAATTTTCAATGACATTTAATTTCATTGTTTTCACTAACTCACAAAAATAGCAAATTTAAATCCCCTGTGAATAATTGTGATTTAACAGTTTACATAAAACAAAATTACCTGGCTTTGTTTGTCTAAAATAACTACCAAATAAAGGTACGTGTAGTTTTCTCTGGAGAAATATGATTAAAATGTACCAAATTTACTATCAGTGGGCCTTGGTGGCCAAGTGGTCTAAAACGTGCACTTACAGATCACAGTGCCTCTCACCGCCTGGATTCGAATCCCATTCGGGACAGATCCTAGAGTGAGAAAGTTTGTCAGTTCACTTGGCGAAGGTGGGTTGTTTTCTCCGGGCACTCTGGTTTCCTCCACCATTCCAGAACTGACTGCCTCGAAATAAGTGAAAGATTCTTGACTGGGGGTGTAAAACACCATTCCCTCCCACTCCAATTTGACTATCACAATTTCCCAAAAGCCAACAGTAACACATAATCAAATAGTTTAAGTCGGTTGTCTTCTGTCCTAGCCTACCAAAATTGTCAGACAATGTCACAAGATAAATCTTTGCAATGAACTTCAAAATTCTGAGCATATAAGTGTCCCAGTATTTTCCGAGTCTGAAACGTAGAAGGTAGTTATCAACATCCATGACAAAAGCACTGGTTATAAAAGTTAGTTGGTCGTAATGTTGTGATTAGAGAAAGGATATTGACCTCTGAGGTCTTATTTAAAAGCAAGTTCATGTATGTGTGAGATTTGCAAGTATGTGTTATGGTCTGCCTTGGCTACACATATGGCTACTTTTTGGTAAGATGCTAGCTCACTCAATCATTATGCCACAAATGAGCAGTTGTGACATTACATGTATCATATTTGACTACAGAGAAACTTTCTGCTCGAACCGATTTTCATTTTGGTTCATTGTGTATTTCAGGTAGAACTGAAAGTGAAAGTTCAGTAAACAGGTATGCAATTTTTATCAGATATACACAACATTCTTTTATAAGAACATGAATGTTTCATAAAGAATGGAAGCAACTACACATCCCCTATGACTACAAACCCCCTACACGATCCCTGCAACTACACATGCAACCTTTTTATGCCCCTAACAACTAAACACCCCTACAACTGCACACCTCATACAACTACAAACCCCCTATAACTACACACAACCTCTACACACACAGTACAACTACACACTCCCTACAACTACATGACCCCTTACAACTAAACATCCTTACAACTACATGCCCCTATGACACCTGATACAACTATACACCCCCATAACTAAACACCTCATACAACTAAATACCCCCACAACTACACACCCTGTACAACTACAAACCCCTACAACTACACACCCTTGCAACTACATGACCCCTACAACTACACAACTTATTCAACTACACACCCCTACAAATACACACCTCATACAACTACACACTTCATACAACTATATATCCCCTACAACAACACACTCTGTACAACTACAAACCCCTACAACTACACAACTTATTCAACTACACACCCCTACAAATACACACCTCATACAACTACACACTTCATACAACTATATATCCCCTACAACAACACACTCTGTACAACTACAAACCCCTACAACTACACAACTTATTCAACTACACACCCCTACAAATACACACCTCATACAACTACACACTTCATACAACTATATATCCCCTACAACAACACACTCTGTACAACTACAAACCCCTACAACTACACAACTTATTCAACTACACACCCCTACAAATACACACCTCATACAACTACACACTTCATACAACTATATATCCCCTACAACAACACACTCTGTACAACTACAAACCCCTACAACTACACACCCTTGCAACTACAAACCCCTACAACTACACACCCTTGCAACTACATGACCCCTACAACTACACAACTTATTCAACTACACACCCCTACAACTACACACCTCATACACTACACACTTCATACAACTGTGTATCCCCTCAGTGGTTTTGTTTGCCTAAAATTGCTACCGAATAAAGGTAGTTTCCCCTTGAGAAAGACTTAAAATTTCCCAATTTGACAACTAAAATTCCCAAAAGGCAAAAGTGAAACACATTCAAATAGTTTAAGTTAAATCCAGTTGTCCAAAACTGTTCTGACAGACAAATAATGTTAGATATTGTCACAATATAAAATCTTTGCAATGAATTTCAAAATTCTGAGCGTAATGTTGACATAAAAAGGGTCCAAATTTTCCCAATCTGAAAGGTGGAAGGTAGTTTTTAAAAACCATAGCAAAATCACTGCCCCTACAACTACACACCCTGTACAACTACAAACCCCTACAACTACACACCCTTGCAACTACATGACCCCTACAACTACACATCTTATTCAACTACACACTCCTACAAATACACAACTCATTAAACTACACACCCCTACAATTACACACCTCATACAACTACACACACTAGCTATGTAGGCCAAGTTTTGTTCAGATTTTTCGATGCAGCCATGTAGGGCATTATTTTTATTATTAATTTTACAGATTATTTAGTAATGTATTTGTATTGTACACTAGGTACATATATAACTTAAAAAAAAACAAAGAAAATAATGTTGTTGTGATTTTTTTTAATTCAATAGTTTTTTATGGTATATGTTTTTTTAACAGTTTGGATGCTGACGATTTTGATGCAGATGAAGATCTTGTTAAACACTTTCAGAAGTTACAAATGAATAACAACGCAAATGGTACATGTCAACCATTGTACACACAAACAGTAAGTGTCATTAGCTAGTAAAATTCACATGAATTATATTTTCTTTAATTATGCTACAATTTATGGAACTTATACAATCTTTTGTATTGAAATTTTATCTTGATTCACTTTTCATGGAGTCGACCTGTTGTATAACAGAATGAGTTTGTCCCAGTAAAAGGTATATACATGTTTTTCATACTGATACATTGAACTATAATTGTGAACAATGCCAGTTATCTTGCCAAAGTTTGTAATATTTTCTGGGCACTCCAGTTTTCTCGATCATCCCTGAAATGACCATCAGTAATATACATATTAGTTAAAGAATTTTTACTTGGGTGAAAAACACCTATAATCTAGGAACTTTTGTGGCTGAAATTGTGCTTTTTCAGATCACAGTGCCTCTCACACCTAGATTCAAATCTTGCTAGGGCAAAATCATAGTGAGAAAGCTAGTCAATTTGCTTACTGAAGGTCGGTGGTTGGTTTATCTGGGTACTCAGGTTGCCTTCACTATTCCAGAACTGTTGTATAAGTTAGGGAATCTTGACTGGGAAGTTAAACACCATTACTCAACACAACTCACCCAACTCAACACAACTCAACTCAACTCAATTGTTAATCAAATCCAATCCAATTATTACAATGACAATTACAACTGCTATGACTTGTACTTTGAAAGAAGTTCAAACTAAATGAGAAATTTTATTCAAAAATCTTGATTATATAAATGAAATTACATGCACGTGCTAATGTTTTCGGTGCTTTTTCTGTTCTTAGAACAAATTTTATAATTTATTGCATTTTTTTAAATTTCAGAACACCCACTTTTCTGCTCTACCAGTTGAGTTAGTGATTTATATCTTCAAGTGGGTTGTCTCCCCTGACCTTGATATGAAGTCATTGGAAAACCTGTCCCAGGTAAGAATTATTTGATTTTTATATCACACCATGTCATTCTTTATGTTTTATTTATCCATCCCTCTGTCCATCTATCCATTCATTCCATCTGTCGATCCATCCAACCACCAATCTCTCCAACCATTTATTCATTCACTTTGTCAATGTAACTATCCACTCCATCAATCAATTTCCCCATCCATCCATCCTCTGTTCATTTATCCATCATCATCTATCCATCCATCCATTTATCAAACTTTAGTTCCAAAGCAATCAATTTTGATGTTTTTATTGACCGTAAATTTACCATTGATAGGGAAAAGGATATATTGACAAAATATGTTTTACACTTCCCAATTAACACAGCCCCATCATAACTATAGACTAAAAGTAAGTCTGTTTTCAATCCTATGTTACTTGGCAGTAGTAGGCTCATAGATTAGTGGTTCAAATAGATTTATGCACATGTATATTGGGGATCTAGATTGATTTGTTCTTTTTTTAACAGGTTTGTCGAGGATTTTACCTCTGTAGCAGAGATGAAGAAATTTGGAGATTGGCTTGCCTGAAGTAAGAACTTGTTTTTAAATTGTGTATGTGCAAAGAAAAAGTGTATGTTCATTATGAAAATATTCTATGTCACACAAAAGACAATTTTATTAAGAATTTTTGATGATTGCTTGCATGAATTTTCATACCTAACTTTAATGTTGCACAGGTGCAGCACACACACACACACACACACACACACACACACACACACACACATTCATGAAATATTTGAATATTTAACATAAATTCTACATTTTTTATGGTTTAAAAAAAGACAGAAAGAAAATACGGTACTACAAAATAAATAAAAATCGTTCTGAATTGATATTATAAACTTGTGTTCTTATATTCACACTTGCTGTAAAATTTGAACAGGGTTTGGAATTTAAATGTTGGTAAAGCAAAGAAATTTGGAGGCTGGAGAAATATGTACATAGACAGACCACACCTACAGTTTAATGGTAAATATATACTTTTTCAATGATTTTGTTCTAAAAATCTCATTTTGTTTATATGTTGATTGGTTGAAATGTTGTTTAACATTGCATCAGCAAGTTTTCAGTTTATCCTGGCAAGATCAAGATCATTATTGTCCAAGAATACATTATACATGTATACAGCATTTCTCGCATATGCGATAGATTTGTCTCACTGAATTGGTGGTACAATATTTTTTCCATATTTCACCCTGCATACACACATGTAGCCTATCTCAGTTGAATGGGTCTTTTTTTCAATTGGCAAGGGTCATAATTTAGTGGATGAAAATTATATAAAAAACAACAAAAATAAATATATTAAAAATATATATAAATTATATTGGTTTTTCTAAAAGATTTTTATATAAAGAGAAAAATCATTGTTTTGTTTTGTCACATAGGTTCACATTCTGCTGTGAGTGAAAAGTTATTTGTTATTGTTGCATGTCTTGCAGTAATCAAATTACTCAACTTAGGTCGAGATCGGGAAATCTCAACCTTGTGGTCAGATTTTTTCATCTGAAAAAATCTGACCATTCAATCGAAATTTCCCTTTCTCGACCTCAGACTCGCAATAGATTCTCTTTATCTCACACATACCCAAGTTTGTGTATTTGTGAGATATTCGAGTGTGTAATTTGGTCTGCCTTATACTACTAGTACACACTCAGGGCATCTTTTGTTATTGTGCTAGCTCACCAAGTCAGTATGTCCGCAGACCAGCATACCACCCCTCCTATCACATAATCTTGGCACTGGATTAAACAATCAATTTTCTGTCCTCATAATGTTGAGCGCCAGACAAGAAAGAAATATCTCAAATTTTAAATTCCTATGAATGACCCATCTAGGATTTAAACCCCAGACACCCCCAGACTTGTATGTCATAAGCAACAGTAATTGAAATTTCTTTAATTGATAAAAAACAAAATGAGATTTTTTTTAAAATCAGAATGTAAATTAAAGCATAGATCTATATAGAAATGGCATTTATAGCATTATAACTTCAACTGCTGCACAAAGAAAAGAAAACAATGCACTTTTAAGTGTTTTAAGGTTGCTTAGCAACACAGTGGAAGTAATAGAAATATAAACATATTTTTAGCTCACCTGAGCTGAAAGCTCAGATGAGCTATTGCTATCCATCTTCGTCCGTCGTGCGTCGTCCGCCGTGCGTCGTGCGTAAACTTTTTACATTTTAATCTTCTCCTCCAAAACCACTGGGCCAAATTTAATGAAACTTGGTAACCATCATGCCTGGGTGAAGCCCTTTCAGATTTGCACAAATGAAGGAGTTATGTCCCCTTGGGGCCCCATAAGGGGGGAAAAAGTGAAAAAATTTAAAAAATCTTCTCCTCTGAATCTACAAGAGATATACCTTAGTTATTTCATTTATAACATCCTTAGGTCATCTATTTTCAGATTTGCACAAATGGTAGCCATGGGGCTCAAAATGGGGAAATTGTAAGGCACTGAGTGGGGAAATTGCTAAAAATTATATATTTGTCACTATATCTTGAAAACTATCAACTTTTTGTATAGGCATGTATATTGGAATATTGTAGGTATTGACATGATGATCATTTTGATATATGGTTCAAGGTCATATGTTGAAAGGTCAAGGTCACAGCTGCAAAAGAAGGCTTTAATTGCTAATTATCTTGAAAACTTTTAATTTTTTGTAGAGAGGCATGTATATTTAAATATTGTAGGTATTGATATGACGGTCATTTTGATATATGGTTCAAGGTCTTATGTTGAAAGGTCAAGGTCACAGCTGCAAAAGAAGACTTAAATTGCAAATTATGTTGAAAACTATTAACTTTTATTATAGGCATGTATATTAAAATATTGTAGGTATTGATATGACAATCATTTTGATATATGGTTCAAGGTCATATGTTGAAAGGTCAAGGTCACAGCTGCAAAAGATGACTTTAATTACTAATTATCTTGAAAACTATTAACTTTTTGTAAAGGCAATGTATATTAGAATATTGTGAGTATTGACATGACAATCCAAGCTCATATATGTTCAAAGGTCAAGGACATAGTTGCATAAGTATACTGAAATTGGTTAATGATTTGGAAATTACTCGCAGTACAGTTACTTCATGCACATTATATAAGCTACTTATAAATGAAATGATACTGGATATATTTCTGATTAAGTTTTGTGGGAGTTCTTAACTTGAGAAAACTTGTAAAGTTTCTGTACTGAATATATTGTCTATTGCACTTTGCAAACACTTTTGGACATATCCTCAGGTGAGCGTTAAGGCCCATGGGCCTCTTGTTTAGACAATTCAGTGGTTAAACATTTAAAGTGTCATTTATTTATATGCTTTCTAGGTGAAGGTTGCATTTAAATCCATAACCATTATCTGATTTTATATGAATGATTATAAAATTCGGTATTCATACTTACAAATGTTATGATAATTGAGTTAAATAGTCCTCCAAGTTTTAACCCCATGACACTGTTCTTTTAAAAGACAACATTTGCATGTCATAATCAGCTAAATTTCCTTTTAGAGTTAAGAAATTTTTTTAAAAAAAAAAGGTGAAAAATAATTAAAAAATTACAACACTTATTTTTCAAATAAATCAGTAAAAGGTTGACCCCTTTTGAAAAACCTGCCCCTTTTTTCGAGGGCTTGGTTTAGGATGGCCCCACTAAGCTCAGTTCTAGATTTAAGAGAGGATATTTAATTTAATAAATAACTGCATTTTGAGTTATCTGTTTTAGATTGAACCTACGGTCCGGTAGTTTTCAAAAAAAAAAATTGTTTGATTTCGAGTTATTTGACAGTGATCTTGTATAATTTTATTTTTCTAGGGTGTTACATGTGTAAGTGCACATATTACAGATCGGGAGAGAAGAGTTAAGATGGATTTTACAGACCTATATACATTGTATAATTTTATTTTTCTAGGATGTTACATGTGTAAGTGCACATATTACAGATCGGGAGTTAAGAGTTTAGACGGATTTTACAGACCTATATACATTGTATAATTTTATTTTTCTAGGATGTTACATGTGTAAGTGCACATATTACAGATCGGGAGTTAAGAGTTTAGACGGATTTTACAGACCTATATACATTGTATAATTTTATTTTTCTAGGATGTTACATGTGTAAGTGCACATATTACAGATCGGGAGTTAAGAGTTTAGACGGATTGTACAGACCTATATACATTGTATAATTTTATTTTTCTAGGATGTTACATGTGTAAGTGCACATATTACAGATCGGGAGAGAAGAGTTTAGACGGATTTTACAGACCTATACACATTGTATAATTTTATTTTTGTAGGGTGTTACATGTGTAAGTGCACATATTACAGATCGAGAGAGAAGAGTTAAGACGGATTTTACAGACCTATACACATTGTATAATTTTATTTTTCTAGGATGTTACATGTGTAAGTGCACATATTACAGATCGAGAGAGAAGAGTTAAGACGGATTTTACAGACCTATACACATTGTATAATTTTATTTTTCTAGGGTGTTACATGTGTAAGTGCACATATTACAGATCGAGAGAGAAGAGTTAAGACGGATTTTACAGACCTATACACATTGTATAATTTTATTTTTCTAGGATGTTACATGTGTAAGTGCACATATTACAGATCGGGAGAGAAGAGTTTAGACGGATTTTACAGACCTATACACATTGTATAATTTTATTTTTCTAGGATGTTACATGTGTAAGTGCACATATTACAGATCGGGAGAGAAGAGTTTAGACGGATTTTACAGACCTATACACATTGTATAATTTTATTTTTCTAGGATGTTACATGTGTAAGTGCACATATTACAGATCGGGAGAGAAGAGTTTAGATGGATTTTATAGACCTATACACATTGTATAATTTTATTTTTCTAGGGTGTTACATGTGTAAGTGCACATATTACAGATCGGGAGAGAAGAGTTTAGACGGATTTTATAGACCTATACACATTGTATAATTTTATTTTTGTAGGGTGTTACATGTGTAAGTGCACATATTACAGATCGAGAGAGAAGAGTTAAGACGGATTTTACAGACCTATACACATTGTATAATTTTATTTTTCTAGGATGTTACATGTGTAAGTGCACATATTACAGATCGGGAGAGAGGAGTTAAGACGGATTTTACAGACCTATACACATTGTATAATTTTATTTTTCTAGGATGTTACATGTGTAAGTGCACATATTACAGATCGGGAGAGAAGAGTTTAGATGGATTTTATAGACCTATACACATTGTATAATTTTATTTTTCTAGGGTGTTACATGTGTAAGTGCACATATTACAGATCGGGAGAGAAGAGTTTAGACGGATTTTATAGACCTATACACATTGTATAATTTTATTTTTGTAGGGTGTTACATGTGTAAGTGCACATATTACAGATCAGGAGAGAAGAGTTTAGATGGATTTTACAGACCTATACACATTGTATAATTTTATTTTTCTAGGGTGTTACATGTGTAAGTGCACATATTACAGATCGGGAGAGAAGAGTTTAGACGGATTTTATAGACCTATACACATTGTATAATTTTATTTTTGTAGGGTGTTACATGTGTAAGTGCACATATTACAGATCGGGAGAGAAGAGTTTAGACGGATTTTATAGACCTATACACATTGTATAATTTTATTTTTGTAGGGTGTTACATGTGTAAGTGCACATATTACAGATCGGGAGAGAAGAGTTTAGACGGATTTTATAGACCTATACACATTGTATAATTTTATTTTTCTAGGGTGTTACATGTGTAAGTGCACATATTACAGATCGGGAGAGAAGAGTTTAGATGGATTGTACAGACCTATACACATTGTATAATTTTATTTTTCTAGGATGTTACATGTGTAAGTGCACATATTACAGATCGGGAGAGAAGAGTTTAGACGGATTTTACAGACCTATACACATTGTTGAATACTACAGATATACCAGATTTTTTCCTGATGGTAACTCATTTTATCATACTCATCCTTGTTTTATTTCAATGTCATAATGTCATATCACTTTCTTTTTTTTTTTTTTTTTTTTTTTTTGTTGTGGTGGTGCTGGAGGTCGAATGGGAGGCGGGATTCACTTTTTTGGGGGGGATCAGAGAAAACTGCAAAATGAAATGTCAGGGAATTTTTTCAGTTATTAATTACCAAGGCTCTACTGTGATTTATTTTCACAAAGCAGAATTCCACAAATTTTTCTCCCAAAAAATTTATACTTACAAAATTAATAAATTTAAACCCAATGAATATTAATGATTCTACAATTTTAAATTGATATATTACCTGAATATTCAAAGCTTACCACAATTGACCACTTAGTAACTGTGTCACTATAACCCAAGTTTTATTTTTAACTGATGAACTTTTTTATTTCACATGGAATATGAAATCAGGAATGACAACTGTTAGTAATTAAAAAAAAATTCAAAAATAATTTAAAAAAGATAGATGTATTACTAACATTAATATAATTAATAAATTTGCCATAAATGTTTGATGTACCGTAAGTAACAGCTTGTTTTATAAGAATGATGCAACCAAGAGTTCAGTTTAGGGATGGTGGAGGAAACCGGATTTCTTTGAGAAAAACATGATCTTTGGCAAGCAAACGAACAAATTATTAATCAGGTCCACCAAAGTACAGCGCCGCCTCATAAGTATTCGCGAAAACAAGATGGCGGACACAATACAAAGGGTTGTATCAAAATATTCATGCAACAGAAAAATGAAAAATAAAGGAACCTTACCTTGATTCTGGATAGTCTGATGGGATCATTAATATTTAGTGAGATATCCCTTTGATCGTATGCATGCTGAAATTCTCCTGGGAATTGAATTATATAGTGTTTGTATATATTCCGGAGTAAAGCTAGTCCAAATGTTCGTGATGACATCAAACAGCTGATCTGCAGTTGTGATGTTATGGCATCTATATTTCAGTCGGCGCTTTATCCGCTGCCACAGATTTTCAATAATATTCAAGTCTGGAGACTGGGCAGGCCATGTCATGCCGTTTATATTATTATCTCTTTTCCATTCTTCCACTACACGCGCTCGATGTACGGGGGCGTTGTCATCTTGGAAACGGTACGGTCTGTTTGTGAAATGACGTGCTAAAACTGGCCAGAGATAATTATCCAGTATCCCACAGTATTTTACTCCAGTAATGTTCCCTTCAACATGATACAAAGTTCCAACACCCCACCAGGAAATGCAGCCCCATATCATAATTGACACCTTGCGCTGTGAAAGAGGACACATGCATTCGGGACAAAATGCTTCTTCGGTCGTTCTCCAGACATACACACGGGAATTTTCTCCAATAACTACCTTTGATTTGTCGCTGAATATAACAGAATTCCAGTTGTTTTCCACAGTCCATCTCCTTCGCTCCAGACACCACAAAAGACGTTTTCTTTTATTTTCTGTTCTAATTACCATTTTCTTTCTAACAACTCGTCTAAAAAGTTTATTTTTATGTAAATAACGCTGAATCGTCTTATGATGAACGGGCACATTATTAGCATTATTATATTCTGCAGTAACATCATTTAAAGGTAACCAGCGGTTTCTTTTTACATTCCGAATCAAAAGCGCTTCACTCCGAATACTAACTTTTCTAGGAGCCCCTTTTCTCGGCCTGTTTTCTGTAGTCCCCGTTGTTAAAAATTTCTTCCAAACCGATCGAATGGTAGATTCAGGAATACTCAGTATTTCTACTATTTCACAATTTCTTCTGCCACCTCTTTTTAAATTTACGATTAACTGTTTAGTCTCCTCACTTAATTCCATAGATTTGCGACCCATTGTTTACAAACAGTATTTCCGTGACCTATTTAGAGCAGACGACGATTATGACGTCACAAAATGAAGGGAAATAAACTTACCTTTAACTGGGGACCGACTCAAAATACTTTATATACAATTGAATACGAATGAAACATAAAATAACGTCGTGTTTTCAAATAACATTCCGCCATTTTGTATTTTCGCGAATACTTATGAGGCGGCGCTGTAGACTTGAAACCTTGTTGATTTTTATTTATTTAAAGGTACAATGTTGATGCTGACCAGCCCAGAAGATCCCATGGTTAGCATATCTAAACTGAGATCTCCCCACAACAGAGTTGAGGGAATGCTAAAAGGTTTTTACCGCTTAGCAAATGACACAGTAAGTTCTTTGATTTTAAAATTCTGTGTGCACAGATTTCCCAATAACAGTCCATGAGATGAGAGATTGATAATATTTTTCCATAATTGAACATAGTTTTTCCAAAATTTAAAAGGCATAATTCCATAAAACAATTAACCATTATGATAGCTCAACTGGAAGAATACGCTTCGAACGTGGGAGGTCAGGATTCCAACCCTAGTCTGGTCGGACTAGGACTTGAAAATTGGACTGTTTTTTCACCAAGCACTCAGCAATAGAAATTAAATTTATTAAATATATATGAGGTATTTCAGATGAGACCTTAAAAACAGATGCCCAGTGTCATGGCAGGTGTGGCATGCTAAAGAACCCTTCCTGCACATTGCACTTCATCTATAGCTGGTGAGGTCTCAATATAAATGAAATATTCTTGACTGGAATGTAAAACTCCATTTAATCAATCAACCAGTCTGTAAAACAATTGTGGCTAAAACTGCAAAATTGCAACTTTAAACATGAACTTGCTAACTCTATAAAACAATTCATTTATGCAGGGAATTTCAATATTGATTAATCATGCAAAACAAAAAAAAATCAGTACAGTTGAATCTCGTTATCTCGAACTCCGCGGGGAAATGCAAAAAGTTCGACTTAACCAAAGTTCGAGATAAACGATGTGAAAAAAAAAAAAACGGCAAAAAGGGGAAGTAACTCGTACAGTCCTATCGGAAGTCACTTCCGGTATTATGTAATGCTTATGTCGACAAAATTCTCAGTATTTACCGATGCCTCTGTATCTCTTTTAATACGTGATAAACAAGTCGGTTACAAAATAGTGTCGACATTGTTCATTTTCAAGCATTGTGAGATAGTATTAAGTACAATTTTATTCATAAGTATATCTGTATACCGCTGACAAGTACATGGACTATGTTGCTTTCCAGCTACAAAATATTGTTTACTGTTTTTTGGTTTTTTTTTAATAAAAGTGAAATACGTGTGTTAAGTACATTTGTTTTCAGCTACAATGTTGCAGCTGTTAGAATGAAAATTAAAAAAAAAAATAAAGTAAATATTGTTTATTACACAAAATATCAATAAATTAATATCAAAACAATTCAACCATACAATCATCACTTTAATCCATAAATAATCATGAAAAGAATAAAAGAATGTCAATGTTCATTTCATTAACATCATGTAAACTTTTCACGCATTAGCACTATACTTTCAATAAGGTTAATTACAAGAGCACTAATTTTAAAAATTTTTTATAGACGTTTGTTCCGCATTCTGGTTTCGCTTTGTGTACTTTAATCACCCCAAGCTTCCGGTTGTTTTGATTGATGTTCACATCACACAACCACTATGTTAAGCTTGGCAGTAATTAAAACACCCGTTAATCTTCTTGATGGTTTATTTGTTTATGCAATGATAATAATTAACGGATTAAAGAAATCAGAAGGCCAGTGCAGTTTAATAATAATGAATGTTTTGGTTTTAAATCAACAGTGCCGACAGTCACTAGATTTTTAAAATTAATTAAATCTACCAAAAAATATTTTCTTAAAATTTTTGTTCGAGTTTACGAATGTTATTTTTCTAGGATTTTCATTCATGGGGACGAAAAATTTGTTCGACATATCCGGAAATTCGAGATATCCGAGTTCGAGATAACCGGAGTTATTTTAGTTAAATAAAGAACAACTCTGTCCGGACTTTTTCTAAAAGTTCGACTTATCCGAAAGTTCGAGATATCCGTGTTCGAGATAACGAGATTCAACTGTATTATATATTTTGCTTGTTTATCTTATCTAAGAAATTGATTGTAAAAATAGCATGAAAATATTGGGTACTGCTTGACTTTAAAAATTAAATCTGACCAGAATCTCCAAATTTTTTTTTTCATTCTTGGCTTTTACATTTGTGGATGTAACTCGTGGAACCACTGTGGTAGCTCAGTTGGTAGAGTGTTTGCTCCGTAAGTGGGATGTCGTGGGTTCGAACTCCAACTGGGTCTTACCCAAGACTTGAAAGTGGGTAGTGACTGTTCTTTCACCAAGCACTTGTCATTATGAAGTAAAAGTCATCATTCTTTCGCATGAAAACTTAAAATAAACAAGTCTCGTGTCATGGTAGGTGTGGCACAATTAAAAACCCTGTTGTATAATGTGCATCAGCACAACACACAGACAAAATTTCTGCACTTTCACCTATAGCTAGCGACATCTTTATATAAAAAAAATCTTGACTGGGACGTCAAAACACCTTTTCCTTCTTCAACTCATTATCCATGGCTAAAAGGGAAAGTGGCTCAGACTAATGATTACTCTTTAGTCATCCGAAGTATTAATCAAGGGTTCACTGTAATAAGTTGTATGATTCTGGCCCATCAGATCATGATTTTTGAGAATTTTTTTTCCATATTTACAGGTGACTGGAGTATTGAAAAGAAACAAACAATATGACAATTCTAAGTCATACTACAGATACAAACGTAACCAACGACAACAGAATCAGAATGAGTCAGAACAGACATTTCATGTTGTATGTATTCTAACTTTTATCTGTTGATTCATCAAAGACCATTTACAGTCATTTTTTTAAAGGCTCCTCCCTTACAGTCATTTTTTGAAAGCCCCCTCCCTGTTTATTACCAACCACATCCTATATATATGCTATATGTACCTCCCAAAAAAGCTAAGTTTTGGGGTATGTGTCTGGATCTGTGTCTGACAAATTGTCCTTCTGTTGGCTTTGTCAGAGCTGTATTCTTTAAATTTTATCAAGTTAATTTACATCATAAAACAATCAGGGATCACAACCCTGTATGTACAGAGTTATGGTCCTTTGTCAGTAGGGGACAGACAGGGGGATTTGTGTGTCTCATTCAGACAGTTCTAGTTCAAAGTCTGTCCAGAGTCTTGGAACTTTTGGCAATGGAACTGACAAACTCTCACACAAGGATTTGAGCAGATGGAATTTTAACCTGTGTATTGAGAGGTGCCATGGTTTATAATTCAGTACTTTAACCTATTGAACAACAAGACCAATAATAATGTAAAGTTTAACTTTATTCAACATGTGTATATATAAAATGAAACTTGGGTGTATACCAGCCTAAACATAGTATGGAACAACTTACATCATAGCTGTCAAAAATGCATGTGACACAATCACATTGCATGTGACTTGACAGGTATGCATACATGTATGTCATTGTCCTGATTTGAGTATCTGTATCAGGTGTCAGGACTTCAGTATAATGTTTTTATAGGCTATATGTACAGGTGAGCTACACCTTTTTTCTGACATTACTTGTTTTATTTATAGGAGTTGCAGATTATGAATGTTGGAGACAGAAAACATGTTAAACTAGCCTGGAAGTCTTTCTTCATCTCAACAGTATATCGGTAATTATCATAAACTCTGCTGATTTCTCTGTGATTTGTTTGTGTCAACAGTTTTCCTGTTAATGTTATAAACCCTGCTACTTCCTTGATGGTTTGTTGATATAGAAAAGTTTACTGATAATTTTTATGATTCTTGATGGTTTCTTTGTATCAACAAAATATTAATATAAAATCCTGATTATTCCTTCTTGTTGTTTTTTTTTTTTTTTTTGTTAATTTTGTATCAACAGTATACAAATATAATGGAATGTCTGAACTTAAGACAGCTAATTTACTTTGCAAATTTTTAAATAAAGAAATGAAAAATTACTTTTTTCTTAAACAAGTGTATTTATATACTAGTATTTGTTTTACAAATATGCATGTAACTTCTGTAAGATTATTTCATAATTTAAATGATAGTTTAATATTGATGCTGGTACATCCCATTGGTATGTCCACAGTGTCTTGTCATTTGAGGGGGATTCAGTGGTCGAGTGATCTAAAGCGTGCACTTATGGATCACAGCGCCTCTCACCACCTGGGTTCGAATCCCACTCTGGACATATCCTAGTGTGAGAAAGTTTGTCAGTTTGCTTGCTGAAGGTTGTTGGTTTTTCTTTGGGTACTCTGGTTTTCTCCAGCATTCCAGAACTGACAGCCTCAATATGAGTGAAAAAATCTTGACTGGGGCATAAAACACCATTACTTCACTCCACTCTTGTCATTTGAGGTGTGTGACTCATTATCTCATTAACATCATAATAGAGAAACATTTTCTAATGCTTTTTTGATTCCACAAAACTTAATAGTATAAATCTGACCTTATGCAGCATATCAGGATGGTTTTTTGCTGGTTTCCACAGGGCAGAGGGTATTGCTAGTAAAAAACTGATTGCCCCATAAGTAAAACAGGGGTCCAGTTATTCACCTATTTATACAGTAAAATGCTATAATCATAATGACCCTCTCTCTCACAAAAGACCACCTTTCAATTAAGTCCACCAGTATACAAAGTCCATATTTCTTAGGTCCCATGGAGGATTTTTATACACAAGTTTTACTTATCAAATATCTTGCAGAAGGATATGCCAGACAGTCTGGTTGAATCTTGAATCTACAACTTCAACCAGGATGTCTTAATCTTCTTGCATTGTCTAATTGTACATGTATCATCTTCTGGTTTGTTTTTCAGATCATCTACTGAAGAAAACATCAATCATTTTGAACTCAACAATGCAAGCTATCCACCACTAATATATTCCAGGGTGAAAAGTTATGCTGCTTTTTCCACAGCTCCACTTGAGTAATGAAGATTCAATTTTAACTGCTACACTGTGTGTTAGTTTTTCAGTTCAGTTTTTAAAAATTACAAATTTTTTGTGAGGTTTATCAGGGCATGTGTATAATACACTATTCAAAATCATTGGTTCATTTTTGTTTTGCTGAATATACTTTTGTAAAGAAAAACAGTTTTTTATTTTCACATTGAAACAGTACTAGTATCAGGATTCAGTATTAAGATTTTTTATTAGACTAGATGTACAGGTGAGCTACACTGTTTTGATGGCCCTTTCTTGACATTTGATTTCATATTTTTTGATGATATCAGATCTCCCATGATATATATTGTACCACTTTGTGGTTGGTGATATTCTATCTATACATTGTATACTGACATTTACAAGGTACCTTGTAGTATAGTGTAAAAAAAACTGTAGATATAACTAGCATAATTTTTAAAGAATTTAGAGAGATTGTAAAAACAAATATTTATAGAAATATGTATTAGTTAAGTTCTTATCATTTGTTATAGACAAAACCATTTTAACATTTAAAACTTTGTTGAATGTGTTTCTATGGAAACCATTTTTGTATGTGTATACTTAAAGAAGAAACTGTTTTTTGATGTCAGATGAAATCAGAATTTTACCCAGATTTTTTATAGACTCGAAAATAATATATATACAGTTAAATGTTATTGTTATCCCAAATTCCAAAGACGGATTTTATAAAAATAGTATTGCTTTATCCAAGATTCACATTAAACAGAATGATGAATTAAAACTAATGGAATATTTAATGGGTTATTACGTAAATGTGGTTGGTTAATCATAATCAATGAACTTGTTGTATCAAATGATTAAGGTATCCAAAAACTTTTGTTTAAATACATGTATTAAGTTGTAAATCAGTAATTCACAACTTTTAGATAAGTTAGGTTTTAAATTTTTTTTAAATGAAAATTTGAAATATTCTAAATTAAAATAGTAAGATTTAACTAGACTATAACTTTGAAGCGTTTATTCATTTTGAAAATAAAGAGTTTGTTAAGTGGTAGAAAGCAGAAAGTTGCTATGGTAACCATAATGGCATAATAGATATCGGGGAAATCTAGTGTCTTTAACTAGTTTTTATACTACACTACACCCCACATATTGGCAAAGTCATTTGTATTTGATACCTTCTATATCCATTGCTCTTCTTTTGCCTTTCTGTCTGTCTGTCAGCATGTTTTTTGTTTTGTTTTGTTTTTGTTTTTTTTTTTTTTTTTTTTTTTTTTTTGGGGGGGGGGGGGGGGGTGGGGGTGTGATACTTTGAAACAGATCAGGTGAATTTAAAGACCATAAAATACAAATCAAATAAGTTTCTTTAACACAATCTAATTTGCTAGAAATCAAAATTACTGATTTTTTGAAATTTAAAAATAAAAAAATTCTAAAAATATATAGATACCCTTCTTTCCCCCCCCCCTTTCCAATTAAATACATTTGCATAAATTTAAACTTGCTGTACAAGATAGCTGAGAATTATTTAATGCTGTATTTTTTAACCTATTTTTGTGGTAAAAAGTATTACAATATTTAATTAGGTAATTTGTATAGTTGGACTGTATACATACATGTATATATAGCAGCTTAATTTGAAAAAAAAATCATGAAGCGAGAAAACTTTGATATTTATTTGTTTTATAGATACAATATATATATAAATATATATATATATATGATTTTTGTGATTTAAATTTAAATTTGTACTTGAATTTGATTATTAGTTATCCTGCTGAAACCTTGACAAGCAAGTGTCTTCAGATTGAACCATGATTAGACAAATTGGATCGTGGAATTTTGACTGAGATAGTAATGTTATTTATGCAATTATGTGGTATTATACGATTATTCAAGATTATTATATATGTATAATATATACACACCTCATCGAAAAAAAAAATTATCCAAAGTATCTTTGGAAAATAGTTTTATGAGATATTATTTGGAATATGTCATAATAGACTTTATCTGTGTATCCCATAATGTATGTGAAAAAATGTTTCAAATGGTGATGGTAATATTGTAGTTTTAGAATGGAAAAACAGTTTATTATAAATATTTATATAGGTAATGGAAATAATTTAAATCCTTTAATTCCTTGTTTAATCTTTAATTATCCACACAAGCATTATGGGATAAATAAATAAAAGCATTATGGGATACATAAATGAAAGCATTATGGGATATATGAATGACATCAAATGATGAAACACTATTTGTCTACTTATTTAAATTTATTTTTTTATCATTTTTATTTTCAAAAAATCTGTAATACAACATAAAATGTTATCATATACTGTACAATTCAGAAATGGTGGAAATCAGGTATATTCAACAAAATAATCCAGGACTTTCAAGTGAAAATATGGGACATTTTTCTGCCAAAGCTGAGGGACATTTATATCGGAAACAAAATCAGGTGTATCAACAGTTAATGTCATTTTAAGTGCATAAGAAATAAATTTAAGAAAAAGTAATAATTCTAAAATTTTTAACTCCATCGTACATTTTCAAAGACTGTACTTAAGAATTGCAAAAATTTATATCTGGCCATGCAGAACATCAGACTGTTTCAGTTGTCATCATCAGAACTTTGCTGTAACTGCGTATACCAATTTGTCCCATCTTATCGTCAGTAATATCTGACAAAATTTACATACTTTGAACAGACAATCATTCTTTATTTCAAAATTTTGGATGTCTTAGACAGTCAGAAACTTTTGACACATAGCTTGAAGAAATGAGGGTCTGTAGGTCTTGTGATGTGATCAGCCTGAATTTGTGATTTTCTGGTATAAAAACAATAGGCGTAATTAAAAACGCATCAATTGATGTCACTAAGAAATTGTTTATTTGTCATAAATAACACTAACATTTGTTCTCTAATATCAAATTGCGGAGAATATTTTTATAAATGGATACTAAATCAGAGCTCTCGGAGGAGACTTACATTTCCTTTTATACACATGTATTGTTTATATTTTGAGGTCATTTTCTGGGATTTTTTTACGTACTGGTATTATTGATACTTTGAGTGTTTATAGGGTTTTTTAAGCTTTTTTAAATAAAATTTTTCACTGATACATTATTTACATTTTAAGAACTAATGGTTTTGTAGATGTTAAAAAATTTATTCAGATTAATATTATTTGTTAAATGTAGTTGGATCTAGAAATAATCAAGACTTGAAAACAGCTTGCGACTTTTGGTGAAGCAAGTTTTTAATTCTAAAGCATGAAGCCTAATGTCTACAGTAGGGGCTAAGTTAACCTTAGCTTTTATCACAGTAGGTATGACATGATAAAAACAAAAAATTTAAAAATTTTTCCAGATAAAGCTGGGGAAATACTGATAAATATATCACATTAGTCACCGGTAGAAAAGAAAACCTTGTATTTTCATTGCCACAAAGAGGCTGTGTAGGTGTAATTTTCTGTAATTTCACTTTTATTTCTGCTGGTGGTGTCTCAATATAAATAATGAAAGTAAATCTATCCCATTGCAATTTATCCTCTTAATTCTGGCATACATATACCATACCTTTGTTGTAGTTTAAAAAAAAATGCAGTTTTTTTTGTTTTTTTTAATTGCACATTTTTTTATTCTTTTTAGCATTGATTAACTATATTTTTCTGTGTATTCTTGTATGGTTAAATATGCTTAATATTTAGTTAGTAATTAAACCATTCCCTTATCTTAGTGATGTAAATAGTTTAGAAACTGTATTTTACAATAGAACTTTTCATAAGTTGTGACTTAAATCTAGTATATGATTTCTACCCTATAGAAATGTTGTGTAGAGAAAGAGTTGAGAGTTGATATTGTTTTATGCCCCATTCAAGATTCTTTACTTATTTTGAGGTGATCAGTTCTAGGATGGTGGAGGAAACCACGAACTGATACACTTTCTCCTTCAAGTACCTGTCTGAGTGGGGTTTGAGCCTAGGTGTTTAGAGGCACAATGATTCATAGACATACACATTAGACCACTCTAGCCACTGAGACAGTGTATAGTGAGAGAGATTGTTAATAAATACAGGGACTGATTGAGAGATTATACACAGGTATACACACCATCTGGGTTTGAACCCAAGTCCAGCAGGTCCAAATGTGAAAGTGCAGAAGTTGAGTTATTTTGTGTTGGTACTCTGGTTTCCTCCACTATTTTAAACCTAATAACTTGTGAATTTTTTTACCTTAGAGTAAAATGACATTTCAACCAAGCAACCAGTTTAAGCAGCTTGCATGGTGCAGAAAAGTGAAATCTGTTTGGTAACATACAGTGTATTTGTTAAGATATTTTTAAGTTTTGTGTTGCAAAATATTATTAAGGTTTTTGTTAATTTTGTTATTTTCCAAGTATGATGTTACAATCATATTTGAAATCCATTTTAATTTTGTAGAGCCAATTGGGGTTGGTCTGCATATCATGTGATTAATATGCATAACATTTGTGTTGAATAATATAAAAACATGTAAATTACAATTCCTGGAATAATATCTTTTTATGCGAATATATATTTGTAAGAAATGGATTTCCATATCGATCTAAAATCACATGTTCAGAAAAAAACATTTGAACTACATGGAATCACGATTTTTTTACTAGAAAATGTCAACTTTAATTTATATGATTTTTTATTTAAAGAAAAATAAATTTCACATATTCATTTGAAATCAATTTTCTGCACAACATATGAAGCAAGTAAGCACATGGTATGGTGTTACCCCCAATTTTTTAGTTTTGTACCGTAATTATTAATATTAAGTTTGGAAAATGTTTTTTATGTTAAATATTTTATTGATTTTGGTTATTTGTGGGTTTTTCCCCATTTTTGTCTTTACTTACTAGTTTTCAAATGAAAAACTTTTGTGTCTGTATAATACAATTCAGGTTACAGAATATTTCGCACAATTTAAAAAATCAAAAAAGAAATTTATGTGTGTGAACAATCATAATTGTTTAAAGATCCAGGGATCCATTTATGATCCAGTTGTTCAAAGCTCTGCTAGATTGACCAGTTTGGTAGAAATTTGTTTTTACGCTTAATTTTATTTAAAATTCGCTGAAACATTTGGTAAGCGCAAATCTGAATATTAAAATTCTTGTTCATAAATTAATGCACAATTATTATTACCATAAAGAAACAATTTCAGTTAAATATGTTGGTCTATAATAAATGCATTTAACTTAACAACATTTTGAATTTTCAATATACACTGTAACAACATTTTGAATTTTCAATATGACAAATTTTGAATTTTCAGTATAACAACATTTGGAATTTTCAATATAACAAATTTTGAATTTTCAATATAACAGCATTTTGAATTTTCAATATAACAATTTTGAATTTTCTTTATAACAACATTTGGAATTTTCTTCATAACAACATTTGGAATTTTCAGTATAACAACATTTGGAATTTTCAGTATAACAGCATTTTGAATTTTCAATATAACTGCATTTTGAATTTCCAGTATAACAAAATTTGGAATTTTCTATTTAACAACATTTTCAATTTTATTAATTTATTCATTTTCTATTTCATTAATAATGAAAATTCAAAATTATTGAAAATTGAAATGTTGTTATATTGAAAATTCAAACTGTTGTTATAATTTTTAACAAAATTTGGTATTTTCTATTTAACAACATTTTCAATTTTCAATAATTTTGAATTTTCAATAGAACAACATTTTCAATTTTCAACAATCATTTGGTTAAACTAAAGAATCTTTGAACAGCTGGGTCAAATTAACTAGATTTTTAATGCAGGGAATTTTTTGCACTTGTTCACTAATTTGATTAGATTTATGTTTAACTGGATAGTAAATTCAACATGATGTTGGAAATGTTTCTTATTTTTAACAGTTTATAGTAAATATATTCATACATATAAGTAGAAACATTGTTTTATTTATAAACACATCTTAAACTCTATAAAACAATCAGAACAGTAAAACATTTACCTGTATAAAATCAACTTTTCAATTTTTTTTAAAGAATGATTTTTAGTAGGATTTACCAAATTTAATTTTTCAAGGTGTCTTCTTTAGACAGGTACTTACTCTTCAGTAAAACTATCAACCATTTGGCAAAATCATCCTACCATTTGGGAGTACTTGTTGTAATTATGTAATTTTGTGCCATATAAGTACATAGTATTTTGTATGATTTAAGTTTTTGTTTTTATTTTATTTGTTAATTTTGTATGTCAGTTTATCCTGTCTGTTAGGACCACCAAAACCTACATGTATTTGTAATATAAGGGTATAGCCTTTTTAATAATTATTGGGTATTAAAACAACTGTTTTTTTTATCAGATTATCTAACCTTACAACAGAAAACGAGCCTGTAGGCTTACCAGGCTTGTAATATAATATTGAGTCCATATGATTTTTAGGCAAGGCTAACAATGAGTCTGTAACTCTACAGGTTGGTCAAACAATTAGTTTATAGGCTCTCCAGGCTTGGCCAGTAATGAGTCTGTAGGCTTTACAGGCTTGGCCAATATTGAGCCTGTAGGATCTTAGCCTTGGCCAATAATGAGTTGGTAGGCTCTTTACACTGGACAAAAAATGAGTTTGTAAGCTTCCACTGCTGGACAAGCAATGACTCTACAGGTTCTCCAGTAATCTCAGTGCTAGGCCAGTAATGATTCTTACTGTTTAGTCTGTAGGCTTTCCAGATCAAATCTTATTATCCTTTCAATTGCACGATTTGTTTATGTGCATTCATGTGCCAGCCAAGGTGGACTACAGAAATCAGAATGCTTTGCTAAAAAAAAAAAAAAAACGTAACATGCAGCTTGGATCATTTTGCTGTAAAAACAACTGTTTTGTACAAACAATACTTAATTTAAATTTACGCTATCAGATTTTTTTCCCCTCTCATAATTAAATGGTTTTTGATGGCAGGTAGGTTTGACTTTGTATACTTAACATGATACATGTTTTACACACACACACACATACATACACACACACACACACACACAGAGTTTTTATAACTTGTTTGTTTTGATCCTTTTTAAGTCATACTTTTGACATTTATATATAATTTTGATGTTTATTTCACACCTTTTAGCTGATAAATGTATATTTCATAATATTTATATCATGTAACAAGTTTGATCTTGTCATAAGACCTTTGACCCAATGTTTTGATTTGACCTTTTAATCAATCCTTTGATTTGACCTTTGTCCCAATACTTTTATTTGACCTTTGAACTTGACTTGATCTTTTTTCCTGTTATCTCGAGAAAACTAACCAGTCTTACCCAAAAGTTAACAGAGAAGAACTTGCAGAAAATCCACAGATCATTTATGTGATTTTTAGGAAATATTTAAATGTTTGTATATACACCCAAAACGTGTTTATATACTAAAGTTAGAGAATCTGTTGATTTGCGGTTTTCTTCATCATTCCAAAAATCGTGGCCTTGATGTATACCTGATAAAAAAAAATTTTTGGTTGAGGTATAAAACTTCACTGCAACTTATGTACAAATTTTCTACTTTATGCAAAAAAAAAAAAAAAAAAAAAAAAAAAAAAACAGGTTTTGTTGATAAAAGTTCCAATAAACAATGCTGACATTTTGCTGTTAGCGTCTCCGCAATTTTATTTACCCTATCTTTTTCGTCCAGAAATAATCTAAAGAGAGGTTGAGAGAGACATAAAAGGTCAGGTTTGTTACATGGTATATATTATATTTGTGGGAAGTTATTAATGTTTGATTGAGATTTTGTAATAAAAAATGTCAAAAATACAGAATATAGTTTACTGTTTGTTCCTCATTACACTGCTCAGGGTCTTCTTGACCCACTTGAGAAAGTTTGTTTGCTGAAGACTGTGGTTTTTAGCTCACCTGGCAAAGCCAGTGAACTTAAGTATTATTCTCTCAAACCATTTGTCCAATTAAAATGAAATTTGATATTAATGGTCCTTGGTTTGATAAACATTAAAAATTGTATCTGACATGTCTTTTTAAAAATCATGAGGTGGCTGCCGTTGCTATAGAAACTAAAAACCTATAAATTGCCTTTACGGTTTCATTTATTAAATTATTATTATTATTATGAATAAATAACAAGATGGAGATAAAACATAAGTAACAGGTTTTCCTGTACAATTTTGTGTTTGTGCAATAATTATGCAATATGCAAATAAAGTGTATTTTTGGCCTAAATGTTTTGAAAATCTCTGAAAGCACTTGGCCAAGTAAGTTTTATGTATAAATGTTTATAAAAATATTTTTATTGATATATCAGAAAAGCGAGATATTACTACTGAAGTTTATGATTTGATTATTTTCAAGTTTGGGACAAATTATTGATGCTTTAAAACAAACAAAATGGCATTACAGGTGAGTGATACAGGCTAATCAAGGCTTTTTTAGCTCACCTGAGCCGAAGGCTCAAGTGAGCTTTTCTGATCAAAATTTGTCTGTCGTCGTCGTCGTGGTCGTCGTCGTCGTCCGTGGCGTAAACTTTTACATTTTCGACTTCTTTTCTGAAACTACAAGGTGGATTTCAATGAAACTTGGTCAGATGCATATATGGGCCAGTGCAATTCAGATTTGTTCATGACGTTGTCCTAGCTCCCAAAACTAGGTCAAGGTGACCTATGGTTAAAAAAAACTTAAAAAATCTTCTTCTCCGAAAGCGAAGATGGTAGAAAAAATCTAATGTGATATTTGGCTTCTCTAGGGTCTTAAGCTTATAAATTGTTCATTTCGTGAAATTTGGTAAAAAATTAGGTTACGCGTTTTTGCGTTTAATTTTAAAAATTTCGTAAAATAGCTTCAAATTGTTATAACTTGACTATATGAATAGATATTGACATGGGATTTTCAGTTTTGACTTTTTCTTGAAATAACCTTCAAAATGGGGTCAAGGTCAAAGTTCAAGGTCATGACCTAGTTTGTAATTTGTGCAGTTTTAGGCTATTTTCTTCAAAATTTTAAGAGATATATAATATCAAAACATTGTTAAAATGTTCAGCATGACAAAATGTAAAGAGATACAAAGTTTCGTAACTGTATGATAATACGTGTAGGAGTTGTTGCCCCTGAAATGTTATTTTTCTGCCAATGAAAACTAAAATTGTGCATTAGCTTGAAAACTATAAACTTTTTGTATAGACATGTATTTTAGAATATTGTAGGTATTGACATGACGAACATTTTGATATATGGCTCAAGGTCATACATTCAAAGGTCAAGGTCATAGGTGCATAAAAAGACTGAAATTGTTAATTATCTTGGAAACTATTAACTTTTTGTATTGGCATGTATATTAGAATATTGTAGGAATTGATATGGTAATCATTCTGTTATGATATATTCTCAGGTTGGCCATATCCTCAGGTGAGCGTTAAGGCCCATGGGCCTCTTGTCTTTTATCCCCTTTCCTTCGTTGTTCCAGACTGATTGCATGATGGCCCTTCCTCTTTACACTGTCTGGAGTCTTAATGACCCATTTGATAGCTTGTTTGCTGAAGTGTTCCCTCCGCCATTCCAAAACTGATGGCTTCAATATAAGTGTAGGAGTCATGACTGGGGTGTAAAATAACACCACTTCACTCAATTGTTTAAATTGACCACTTTTCATTTGCTTGACCGTCCTTGCAACTATAAATTGTGGTCGAGATTTCTGGCTTTAAACATCTGGAATCTTGCTGCTGCATGTTTGACCATATTAAGTTTGGTTAACAATCTCAACCTAACTTATGTCAGTCTGCAATGCTAATACTCTCTCTATATATATTTATGAGAGAGAGAGTGTGTGCGTGTGTAAGCTGTGGTCTTATTAAAATTTATCATACTTGGGATAGATGTTAATTACAGATTAAAACAAACAATACAACATTTAGCGAAAATTATGGTCATTTTCAAAAAAAAAATAAATAAATGGTTCAAATTTATAAATCCATATGCATACAAATATCATTCACAAAATTTTGTTAAGGTTAAAAGTGTCATTACTGTAATATTTTGTAACAACTAAACACAACAGGTGTTTTGTTTAAATCTCATAATCTTATTTAATTGACATGCTTAGTCATAAACCATATACAAGTTAATTTAAGATACCAGTACCCTGTATATGTTTGGTCATTTGTGTTCTAATGAAAAAGGGATAAAGTCTTCCATGACACAAGCGGCCTCTTGTTCTGACTAACTGTTGTGTTAATTTTGAAGTTTTTTTTATATATACAATTAAGTATGCAAAAAATTTCCACTTGGTTAAAATTCAAAATTTTGCACATGGCAAAATTAAATATTTTAAAAATTAGCATATGATGACTGAACAAAAATTGACCGTTTTAATAATATAATCAATTCTGTAAGTCGAAAAAATTTCGCGAGTGTCCAATTTTCGTGTAAATTTGCGAGAGAAATAACTTAATAGTATAGTTTAAACACTTAAATATCTTCATCTGTCGAATTTCATCAATTAATATCTAACAAAGATATCAGTTAGCTATGATGTGCCATACGTTTGAAAATTAATGAAACCAAATTTCCAAAATCAGTATTTTAGAATATTTGGACGGACACCAAACATAATACCAAAACGGCTCACGTTTAATTTGGTACTACAATAGAAAACAATCAAAATAATTTCGAAATATTACGATATCGCATTAATAAAAACAAATTAAATGAATGGTTAATGTAAGGTTTAATAAGCTCTGTGTACAGAATGTGTATAATGCGCACGGGACATTTCCATGCGTGCTTTAGTGTCAAATCACGGGCAATTTTATCCGCTCGTCGAGCCAAAAGGTAGCTTTTTATAAGTTCAATATTTAACACAAGAAAAAAGAGGTGCCACTCACGTGTTTTTGGTGTGAAAGTTCATTTTTAAAAAAAATATTTTGCAAAAAAAAATGAAACATAAATTTTACAAAACCGTATGTGCCCGTGATTCTGGAGGCCATTTTGTGACGTCATATTTTGATAAACGATCTACAATTTCGTGAACTTGTTCAGCTGTACATTTTTTCACTTTGATCATTGATTGTCTCGGTAAAACGGAAACAACAGTCGGGTTTATGCGTTTAGAATCCGCGGGTTTTTTTTTCCATATCAAATTCCGACAGTCGTTTTACAATCCCTTGTATTTCATCTTCAGTATACTTTTTCTTGTAAACGATTGGTGTAGGCAGTTTCACGTGATATCCACGTGATTCAGGAACTTTTTCTGGATCATACGTAGAGAGTCTCTCGACAATTTTTAACACATCCCCTTTTGTATACCGTGTATTTGGGGTGTTTGGAAGTGACTTGGAAACTGGGGGCAGGCGAAGATCGTTCTCCTGTTTTATCTCGTGGTGACCGTCTAGGAGAATAAAGCCGTTGGGATAAAGTAATAATGTCCTGCTTTGATGACATTTTTTGTCCTCCAGAAAATAGTTTCATATACATCCGTTGCCTGTAAAGAATTTTCTTTGCAGATTCCAAACTTTGAACATCTTCGCGGATTTCTCTTGGCAGAAGACGTTTCGTGACATTTTTGTGTAAATTAACTTGCATTCCCGTGTCCGTATGAGTAGGTAAAACTGATTTATAATGCATGTTTAATTTACAAGAGTCCCAAGCTATTGGTGCGGAAGTCGCCATGTTGATATCCTTCACAAATGTAATGAACACGGTCAAAGATCACTGAATTAACATCTATTTCTGTAAGTTATAAAAAAATATCAACTCACACAACTAGTAATTCTTAACTGTATATATTCACCATTGTTGTCTTTCTCCCTCTAAGGCTTCGGTTTTTAGACCAGTTTAACCAACAACAAAAACTGTCTAATGTCAGCGGTCTGATCCAAAGAATGAATGGTGTCTTCCGTAAGGTCCGTATCAAAATGCAAATGATGTAATGCTGTCTTCTATGAGGTCCGACTTCTCAGCACTAATTAATATCCTTAAAATTAATGAATAATGTACTGCTGCATGTAACCGATTTAACAACGGAAACAAATTGATTTTGTTCACGTTAAACTAATATAAATTATTTTCCCAATAATATTTACATGATTAAATTTACACACTTTTAAATGAAACAATAAATGTATACTTTCACATAACAACCATTGTGCGTTTTATGACCGCACGAGGTAACATAACTTAATTTCAAACTTTAAATTAATATTTTTAAATTAGAAGGGGATTATGAACTTATTAAGCCTTGACCGATGTGTTAGGTGGGTATTAAATTTGGTTGATTTTAATCCATTATAACCGGAGAATTAAGTATTTATATAAGTAATATATATGTATATAATTCATTTTGGTATATAGTTACGCGTTGACAATCTGTTCTTTTAAAGTGTATTGGATCGTTAAATAGACGCATTGTTAAAAATCAATAATGATAATAAGCCAAATAGAAACTTCTATTTGTTGTACATGCATATAATGTATTAAACTCTCGGTTGTACATGTTTGAAAATACATGTATATTAATGATATTAATTTTGAATATGGGAATGGGTTACATAGAACAAAGCTGTTTTAAACCTCAAGTCAACAATCTTCCACTTATGTCGAAGCAGCAACTCTTGTCGTTGCATGTATAAAATATGTTAAAATATTAATTCTGGATATGGGAATAGTTTACATAGAACAAAGATGTTCCACTTATGTCGAAGCAGTATGTTCTATGATGGCCGAGAAAACCGGAGTATCTTAAGAAACCAACCCTCCTTTGATAAGCAAAGTGACATTCGTTCTTGCACTGGGATCTGCCCGAGTTTGATTCCAACCTGAGCAGTGAGAGGCGCTGGGTCCGTATTTCGTAGTTGAGCCGCTGAGACAATTACATTAACAATAGAATGATGACAACAAATTTTATTCAAACTATTTACATTTTACCAAAGTTATCGAGTAAGATATAAACAAACACTGTGTTTTCTATTTCTCTTTTCATGAGTTCAATAGGGCTTCGTTGGCCAAGTGATCTAAAGCGCCCCCCACCCTTACGGTACACATTGTCTCTCGCCGCCTAGGTTCGATTTCAACTAGGGCAGATTCTTGTGTAAGAAAGTTTGTTAATTCGTTCGTCGAAACCGGTGGTTTTCTCCGGGTCCTCGGTTTTCTCCACCACTCCATAACTTACTGTATCGATATAAGTTAAAAAATCGTGATTGGGGCGTAAACTCTATTTAACTAAGTACTACGCTTGCTGTGGCGCTGTATCACTCACATAATCAACAAAGCCCAGTTCCTTCTTAGTCAAGAATTGACATGGTCTTTACGTGGACCCTTAAGTGAAACAAAATATTTTTTTTTGCATATATACACAGAGTATTTTACTAGTATGTTCTATCATCAGTTGGTTTGGTGTAACGTCGCACCAGCAATTTTCAGCTATTCGCGACAAAATTAAGGTTATTTATTCTAAGGATTCATCTTGGAGCATTTTCCTGTATGCCTGTGATGTGCGAGTGTGTAGTATGGTCTGCCTTGTACCACTGCACACTCGGGTTACTTTTTGTAAGGGTGCTAGCACACCAAGTCAGTATGCCGCAAACAGGCGTACCACTCCTTCAGTCACATTAACTTGGCACCGGTGGACTCGTCGATATTCTGTCCTCCAAATGCCGAGCGCCAGGCAAGGAAGCTGTATCCAAAATTTTAAAGTTTTTTGTATGACCCGGTCTGGGTCCGAACTCACGAATTCCCGCTACTTAGGCAGACGATCTCCAACTGGGTCACTGTTATTAAACAAATAAAAAAAAAGAAAAAAGAACGTGGGTGTAATAGGAAACACTGGGTCCAGGGTTACCCTTTACAGTGCCTCATCGATCGATGTGACTATAAAGAACATAATCTGATGACATATCTTTATCTTAGGTTAATTAATTAATTATATAAAAATTTAAATCGTATAATTCAAAATTATTTATGCATTAGATAGATCTAGACACGTTAAATAATTGTCGGTGTACCGACTTTAAAAAAATGTGCTGCTAGCGAAATAAAGTATTCAAAAATTAGCCCATATATGACAAAAATACGGTTATTACTTATTTTAGAAGTATCTCCCCATTGGTACGGGCTACGGAGAGAGCAGGGTCTATATCGAGGCAGTCAGTTCTAGGGATGTTGGAGGAAACCTGGAATATCCAGAGAAAATCACAGACCTTCGGAAGCTTACTGACAATCTTACTTTCACAAAAATCTGCACGAGCGGAATTTGAGCCTAGTCGATGAGAGGCTCTGTGTTCAATAAACGTGCGCTTTAGACCAATGTGCTGAGTTCATTAGGTGTGAGCGCTTGCCCATTTAACATTGCGATTTATTTCATCAGGCCATTTGTCTCCGACTTTTCATGCCTTAGTAAACTTTTTAGTCTGATGATTGTAATTTATGGGTGGACCCCTTAAAAATTGTGTAACCACGCCGTAAAACATCATTTTTCATATTATCAAGCGCCCTTTCAAAGTCGAGGGTATAACTAATTAGTGGTCCCAATACAAATATTGTCAGGTCGTGTTTGCTCGTTTTGTTCAGCTGTTTCCTGTTCTTGGATGCCACAGCTAATGACGAATATCGGCTTCTTTTTCAAATGCAAGTACTGGTTGGTTATCAAATCGCAGTATACAGACTTGATTGTATTACATGTAAGTTGACCTACTTCAGAAATTCTGATAATTTCGGTCTACATTTCATTATCACGACTATGCACCCTGCTATCTCATCAAATCGCGTACATGGGTTTTTCGACGTTTCACGTTTCAAAATATTGTCTCTATTTATTGAGCTAATTAATGTTGCGCAAAAAAATTGTATGTCAGAAATTATCCAGCATTCTTTGGTTTTATGAAGGGTATCTTTTAACATCAAATTTACATTAAAATACACAGAATTCTATGATATGAGAGCAGAAGATGTTAATAGTTTAATTCAGAACCGGCTGTTTTGTTATATAGTTTTATAATTTTGTACGTTTAATGTTTTTTTCTAAATAATACAGTGGTCAAAAATTATCTCATTTATTGATAGAAACTGAAAAAATGACACGATTTCGCCATTTTAAAACTAAAAACACTTTTATACACAATAACCTGCAAATATCACAATTACAAAAGTAAAATAGAAGTTTGTATATATACTGACGTCACAAAAGTTTCAAATTTCCTTAAAATTGATTTAAATCGTGTAAATTCACTTTCAGTTTGTTCTACCAGCGACATTTAAAAGGTTTAAATACCTTTTAAATGTCGCTGGTTCCGCGTAAACTGATCAATGTTTTTATACTCCGCTGTTTTAAAAAAAGATCTCTCAGCTAAATAAATAAAATAAAATAAAATAAATAGATATATAAATCACCTTTTTAGAAAAAAAAATTGACGAGTTCTAATGTATACATTGTGTCATATAAAATTTGTATATTTTGCCCCTATGAAGTGGAAGATGAAATTCACTTTAAACTATTTTGTAATAAATATACCAGACATATATTGAAAAAATATCAATTATAACTCATCTACTAATAATATTTTTAACTGTTGAAAACTATAAACTTTTTGTATAAGAATGTATATAAGAATATTGTAGGTATTGATATGATGATCATTTTGATATATGGATCAAGATCATATGTTGAAGGTGCAAGGTCATAGCTGCAGAAAAAGACTGAATGAAAACTATGAACTTTTTGTATAGGCATGTATATTAGAATATTGTAAGTATTGTTGTGACGATCATTTTGATGTATGGTTCAAGGTCATATGTTCAAAGGACAATATCATATCTGTAGAAGAAGACTGAAATTGTGAATTATCTTGAAAACTTTTATCTTTTTGCATAGGCATGTATAATAATAAATTTATATTAGAATATTGTAAGTATTGATATGATCATCTTTTTAATATATGGTTCAAGGTCAGTATGTTCGAATGTCAAGGCCATAGCTGTAGAAGAAGAATAAAATTGTGAATTATCTAGAAAATTATTATCTTTTGTATAGGCATGTATATTAGAATATTGTATTTATTGATATTACGACCATTTTGTATAGGGTTCAATGTCAGATATGTTTAAAGGTCAAAATCATGGCTCAGCGCGGCATAAGTATACTGGAATGATTTTGGAAATTATTCTCACATACTACATTTTGTATAATTAAATCATGCATATTAGCTATTTATGAATGAAATGTGACTAGATATTTCTTATTAATTATTGGGGCATTTCCAAACTTGAGGAATGTTGTAAAGTTTTTGTAATTAAGTTCTTTGCAAGTTTATGGACATTTCCTCAGGCGAGCGTTAAAGCCCCTGGGCCTCTTGTTTGAAATATGCTTTTGAGTAGAGGAATAGTTAATGTCAGTAAATATTATTTATTTATTTATTTATTTGTTTGTTTGTTTGTTTGTTTGTTCGTTTTGAATTGCTGCAATAACTACCTTAGGCTTGAAAATTGTTTTTTTAAACGTGTGTGGTTCCAGAAGATCTAGATCTATATACGAGATTGAGTGTATGCTGGTGCGGCTAAGAAACTACCAAAGGAAAACGACTTCCGTAATTAACAAATCCGGACGTCACTCAAAATTGTAAATACCATTAGATTAATGAAAATGTGACAACATTGTAAGCATGTTAAGTTCCTAAATGATTCTCCTGGACGTGACTAACTAATAGGTCGATGGTGAGTCTCTGACAAACTATAAATCAGAAAATTCTTTAGCGATAAAACAAGTTGAAGTTCGTTCAAACAGCGCGGCAAAATCAAAAACAAACACCAGCTTCTAACAGCGGCTAATATTCGGATTTTTAACGGCTAGAACCTGTTTCGTACTTTATAGTATAAGTTCTTCTTACACAAGCTTATACTACTTCGCACTAACATAGACCTGGTTGAGTAAATCTCGGATCGATGTCATATCTATGGTGGCTTATTTTTGACAGTTTGACATCGACATAATTTTAGTCGACATGAAATTATCATAACATGTCGACTTATTATATTGACAAGTCAAGATATTATCATGGAAAGTTGTGATACCAAAATAAAAAGTTAAGATAAGTAACACGACATGCTGCGATACTTATGTTGACCAGTCATGATAATTATCTTGAAATCTCAACTTATTTTCATTGCGGCAAGTGGTGTTACTTATCTTAACTTTGTATTGTCAAGATATTAAGTCGACATGTCAAGATAATTTTATGTCGACTTAAATTATGTGGATATCAGAAATAAGCCACCATACATATCCTTATTTCATGTTGCCCATATTTTGATCAGTCTAAATCAAAACTACCATTACCGTATTCCTGTTAGAAGAGTGTTCGCTTTGTATATAAAAGCTTAGAGTTCGAACCCAGCCGGGTCTGACCAAGACTTGAAAACTGGTAGTGATTGTTCTTTGCCAAGCACTTGGCATTTAGAAATGAAAGTAAAGGGGTCCTTTGCAATTGGAAGAGACCTTACAAACCAATGCCTTGTGTAACAGCAGGCATGGCATGTTAAAGAACCCTCCCAGCACATTGTCCTTAGCACATTGCAAAGAACAAAATTTTTACAGCTTCACCTATAATTGGTGACATGTCATATAAGTGAAAAATTCTTGACTTGGACATAAAATCTTATTAAATTAAATCTAATTGAAAACACATTTGTTACTGCCAATTATTAAACCTTTGTCATTATCAAAAGGCTGTATTTCCATAGTTTGTTATAATTTTCTTACCTTTGTAGCAAATTAGGATTGTAGGTGGCGAGGTAGCTCAGTCAGTAGAGCATCCCGTTAGTATGAGAAGGTCCCAGGTTTGTGTCCCGGTTTGGCCGCTACTTTTTTCTCTTTCCTGTTACATTTGGAGGCTTGTCAGACCCTTGGAAATGGTTGATTAACTAGTTGGTCCCAGGATAGATCCTGGTAGATTCATTTAAACTAGTTGAATTTTTAAAAAAAAATGGAGAAAGGTAGTGCATCCTGCAATTATGTAGAAGGTCCCAGGTTTGAATATTGGTTTTGATGCTCTCTCCTGTTACACCTTTATCTCTGAGTTGGTCAGGTTAGTTGTGATAAGCTGACAACCAACACAAATTACCCATTCAAAATTTATAATCTTTTATATAGTTCAGTATTGTCATGATGATAGATTGGTGAGGCGCAACACTTGCAAATGAAGTCTTGGTAAGCTAGTGCAACGATTCATCCTTAAAAAATTGTTAGTACATTGAACTGATGATTGAAGACAAATTATTAACTGACCGCCAGTCATGGACTCTTGGGTTAGCCTAGTGTGATTTGACTGGGGTTAGAAGTAAAGTGTAATAGTGTATGATACCCAAAAATGAGTCCTTTACTGCATTAGAAAAGAAACAAGATTGAGCCCTGTGAAACATTTATATACTTTATTAATTTTTTTTTTTTTTCTGTTTCATTGTAGGATACGCCCAGCTTTTATTCATCATATATGCAGTGTTTGGTTCTGTGGAATATTTAGATTTTGTGATGTGATAGAATTTTTAAGAATGAATCAGTTTGGTTATCGTCAATGAATTAAGGTTGGTTATGACTCAAGAACTAAAGCTTCCATTAAATGCTTCAATTCTGGGGGACAAACCTTATGAACATAAAAGATTCTACCTTGAAGTTTGGTATCAAATTCAATTCCAATCAAAGTCGAAACAAAGTCTCTCAGAGTTAATTGTATGAATTTATGATATTAATTTTCTAATATTTTTAATTACATGTATATGGTAACTCATGCACTAATATAAAAAGTAATACAGTAAAACTTCGATCGATCAAACGTCGTTACCTCAAATACCCCGGATAACTCAAAGTCATCTGTTGGTCCCGACCAATTTCCTATAATATCCTATGTAAATAAACCTCAATGGCTTGAACTTCGTTAACTCGAATACCCCTGCTCGCTCGAACAATAAATATTTTTCAAAAGTATAAAATTGGTGAAAATTCAACTTCTTTCACTCGAAATACAATTTTTGTCAGAACGACATGGTCTGCGTCATTGTAAACACAACACAAGCTGAAGCCATATTACAGATTTCATCAAAAGTAATAGAATGGAACGAAACAATTAGTCTAGACAGTTACCTAACAATTAATTAACTAATTAACTAATCAATTATTAATTAACCTACTTAGAGAATTGTAGATATACTAGTTCTTTAATCTTTTAATCCAATTACAACACGCGGTAGTGTTTGATCGGTACTTTTAAACACTTCAGTCGCTCATGTGTGATGATTGTACAACAGGATTCTGTAATTTACATGTTCTTGAAGTATGTATATTAATGTGTATTATTGGTATTTCCACTGATTAAAATGACCGGTAATAACATCGCCTTGTTTAGTCTTATATGTGCAATTTGAGTAAAGTAAGCTTATTTTGTTTCATTACCTGTTGAAATTAAAATAATGTGCCATATTCTAACCCCGTAACCATATATCATCGTACGACAGATTGCAGGTCAGCATTTATAAGTTGAAATGAATTCTGTATTTTTAATTGGGACATTTCATTCTCCTTGATTTTCCAAAAAAAAAATGTTTCAGTGATAAATAATGGAATTTAATTCTGACATTTCATTGTTTGACCTTTTATTTCATTTACATGTATACCAAATTTAAAGATTCTTTGATCATCGATAAACATGGAAACCTGAAATCTCCGATCATATCTTGATGTTCGATCCGCTGGAACCCACCGATGGCTCGAATATTTGGTCGAAGTCCCTTGGACTTTGAGCCATCGAAGTTCTACTGTATTTCAAAGTAAAAACAAAATCTTTTACAACACTCTTTTGTTTGTGGAAAGTTTGTTCAAAAAATTCTACCTTGCAAAAAAATAAGTCAAAAGAAGCCATATTTTGTTGTCACCTATTTGAAAAAAAAATCATCACATTTAGCACCATTGTTAATGTCCTGAGCTTATACTGTTTAATGATCCTTGGAAAATCCTTGGAAAGTCCATAATTTGTTTTATATTTAAAACATCAGACATTAGAAAAGATCTGGTTATTGAATTGATACAAGAACATGACAAAAGCTATTATAGTTCTAATGCATATAGCTTCTGGTTTTTCACAGCTACTGTGTTGACAATTACATTCAAGCATAACATCAATTATTTATCTATTTTTTTCAGAATCAAAATGGCTGACAGTATTATACAGCTGTTTTCTGACCTTTGTGAGTCACACATCAAGGACAACCGACGAGCGTTTTTGTGTCAGCCTAAACTCACAAGAACTTCAGTAAAATTGAGATTAAAAACAGCAGCTTATGATGCATTGTTTGGTTATTTATTAGGTCCCCTGAGGTAGGTAATTGATGATACGAGTCACTGCTTGGCAATGTGTTAATGTCGCTAGCCTTTTCTAGTCTAGTATTTTGGGTTCAAACCCCATTGCTGTTGTAGCTTTGATGGATTAGATTAATGGAGTTTTATGCCCCAGTCAAGATTCTTTTACTTATTTTAAAGCTGTCTGCTGTGGAATTGGTGGAGGAAACTGGAGTGTCTTGAGAAAACAATCAACCTTAGGCTAGCTTACTGGCACACTTTCTTGTCTTCCAGGATCTTCATATGTGGGAGGTAGGAGTTTCGAACCCTGCCGGGTCTGATCAAGGCTTGAAAATAGTTCTTTCGCTAAGCATTCAGCATTTAGAAATGAAATTCACAGATTCCTTCGAACGAGACCTTAAAAACCAATACCCTTGTGTCACTGCAGGCATGGCTTATTAAATAACACTCCCTGCACATGACTCTAAGCAAAAGTTAAAATTTCTGCCCCTTCACCTATAGTTGGTGATGTCTCCATATAAGTGAAATATTCTTGACTGAGATGTAAATCCCCATTAAATCAATCAGTCGATCACCTCAGGATCTACACAAGTAGGATTCGAACCTAAGCAATGAAAGGCAATGTGATCTGTAGGATTGCCCTTTAGACCACTTGGTCACTGAAGCACCTACCGTTGTAAAGTCAATTTAGTTATGTGGTAAAAAAATAAGCCTTTTTTACAAAATGATTATATCTGTGTCAATTTTAACTGATGTCTACTGTATTTGAGAAAACATTTTCCTTGTCACGGGCCTCTTCTGATTGGCTTCTTACTTTTTGAATGGACTGAGTGGCTTGATGGCACAAAGCTGATTAGAAGCACTTTAACAAAATTTATGTAACACATAAAAAAAATTATCTTCTCAAAAATTACTGATGTGATGTAAACTACATTCAACCACACATTGCTGCTTTGAAACTGTTTAAGGTGATTTCTATTTCTTGTCCAAACTTTTGCCTATTTCAGTAAGATCTTGAAATGATGTCCTCTTGTGACCTTAGTCATTGTACAAAAACACCGCTGACATGCTAGTACAAGGCGCACCATAAAATACACTCACACATCTCACATACACAGATTTGTTCTTAGATCGAATTCACAGAGATTTGTCAACTTGCGTTTGTACAGAAATAGAAGAAGAATTGCTGATAGGAAGTTTAAACAACATGAACAATTAATTACCGGTAACTGGCAATTTTGATACACATATTAATAGCCTCTGAGTACTTTAACTACTGACTGTTACGTTTTGAACATTGCATTTTTGAATACATAAACTCTTCATGATATCCTTTGTGCTACACTACTGCAGATATTAAAACGATTTAACAAAATTTGCGGACAATAAAGTTACTAGAGATTTCATTTGATTTAGGTCGCAGATACCAGCTTTGAAAATGATGAGGAAATTATAAAGATTTTAGGTTTTGTTTATCAACTGAGATTGTCACGTAGATTTGATGATGCAGACCGATTAGAGAAATTACTCGGAGAACTTGTGGACATTGGTGCCAACAGCGGTTTGTAGATTTTATTCATTTTCAGGACTTGGCTTTAGATTTATATAAAAAATTTTCATGAATAAAGGTGAAATTCTTTGACCTTCACGAAGACCTTTCTATTCCAGTGTAGATTTTATATTTTGTCACAGATTATTAAAAATACTCTGCATTGAAGCGTTTGGACTGACCTCATAAATCATAATATTGAAGTAATTGAAAGTCAAGAAAATGTTACATACATGTATTAGTAATTCCCTTTAAAGTTAGAGTTGAGTTGAGTTGAGTAATGGTGTTTATCGTCCCAGTCAAGAATATTTCACTTATATCAAGACATTGCCAGCTATAGGCAAAAGTGCAGAAATTTTGCCTGTGCGTTGCGCTGATGGCATTATACAGCAGGGTTCTTTATCGTGCCACGCCATGACAGGGACCTTGTTTATTTTAAGTTCCCATCCGAAAGAACCGCGACTTTCATTTCGTAATGCCGAGTGCTTGGTGAAAGAACAGTCACTACCCACTTTCAAGTCTTGGGTCAGACCCGGCCAGGGTTCGAACCCATGACCTTCCACTTATGGAGCGAGCACTCTACCAACTGAGGCAACCGCAGTGGCTATTTTAAAGTTAGAAATATATTACAAATTCTTTATATTCATCTACAGAGATTTAAAATATACATGTATAAAAAAGAAGGAATGTAACATTTTATGGATTTGGTGGATTTCTTTTGGCCAAAACACTAAAAATAAATCAATCTTTTCAGATTTTTTAAAATGGAATTTAATTATGTTTAGATATTGAAATGTGTTTGATGGACCAGAACATTGAATCAGTACAGTTTATAATTAACAATTCCTGATCTGTTGGTGATGTTAATTTAGTAACTATGAAATCTTCAGTGCGCTGATTTCCCTTTGTTCAGCTAGATAAGTTTGGTTCAGGAATAATTTTTTTTTGTAACTCAACTTTTATTTCCAGACATGTACATATAATCAATTCTATAATATCTTTAATATGTTAATATAAATTATAAATGTGTACAAGCATGTTAACAGCATTCATTAAAATAATTCTGTCTTTCTTTTTTTCTTTGTGTGTGTGTGTTGCATTTACTCAATCAGCTCTATTGACTGTAACATTAATAACATTCAATGATCTAACATAAATATACTGATCGATGTTCGATTATACCGACGACACTGTATTTAAAATGAGGTATCTGCATCAGTTATCAAAAAATGCAACAAGATAGATGTTAATGTCAGTGTAGTTTTATATACTTTGCAGAATGCAGAGAAAAGTATGATGGTATAAGTTCAGTGTTAAAATTACTGGTATTACTGGCGGGGACTGGACCCAAGAAAGATGAGCCTCTAGTAGGATATAAAGACAAAGCTTTACCAATACAAGACAATTATCAGGTAATTTGAAGTTTTATGTTTGAAATACTTTAAAAATAGGAAATAAATTTTGCATCAGTTTCCTTGAGAATCGTGATCTCAAGAAATTCATTTGTTTTTATTTTCACTTTGTCAGATTATGTGTTGTGCAAAATGAAAGAGAATAATATTAAAAATTAATAATAATTAAAAATAATTATTAACAATAATTAAAAATTAATAATTTATTAATATTGATAATATTAAAAAAATAGAATGATTGGAAAAGTTTTATTTATGTGTCTTGTTACTTTTGCCACTTTATGCGATTTTAAAGTGATCAGAAAAAATTCTTGATTTATACTCTAAAATCACAAATATTCGTGGGGGATTAAATTTCGTTATTTTCGTATGTTACTGAAAACCACAAAATTAAATGTCATTGAAAATTTTTAATTTTCATTGCCCTCAATGGGATTTATTTTCACAAAACTGAATTCCAGGAAAATTTCTACCAATAGAATTTTTTTAAAATGTAAAACCACGAAATTTTAACCCAACGAATATTAATGATTCTACAGTAGTATTAATCTATCACTACATTACTGGTTAAATTTTAACTCCTTTTTCAAAACACAACAAAAAAATTTAAATTACAGATTCAGATGTGTTCAAGCTCAAATTTGCATGTTTTTCTCAGCAAAGATGCAAGCAGTGAATTTTTTATGTTCAGGCATATCTTAACAGGGGCCTCGGTGGTTGAGTGGTCTAAAGCGCATGCTTATGGATCACAGAGCCTCTCACCACCTGGGTTCAAATCCCACTGGGGACAGAACCTAGTGTGAGAAAGTTTGTCATTTTGCTTGCCGAAGGTCGGTTTACCCCAGGCATTCCTGTTTCCTCCACCATTCCAGAACTGACCACCTCGAAATAAGTGAAAAAATCTTGACTGGGTTGTAAACCACCATTACTCTACTCTTCTCTCCTTATCTTAACATTGTTAATAATTGTTACAGATTTTATTTCCTGTTCAATAACACTTAAATGTGTCGTTATTTTAAGAGTCTTGTATGTTGGATGTATTTAAGAGTTCCTTGTCTTTTTAATTTACATGTAAGTCAGATTTAGTCTATTTCTAAATTTTGCTAAAATTTTTATTTTATTTTATTTTATTTTATTTTATTTTATTTTATTTTATTTTATTTTATTTTATTTATTTATTTTTTATTTTATTTTATTTTATTTTATTATTTATTTATTTATTCAATTATTTATTTATTTATTTTATACAGGATGATATGTTGATTCTTCCATCAGGTCCCCTATGGTATGGAGACACTAAAATAATCCGTCCTGATGACAGTTTTTATATGCACTATAGCAGGTATGGAAAAATCCGCTTTATTTAATACATAAAAATACAGTTAAAACCATAATACCTAGAAGTCAATTAGGATTTTGTATTTTTGATGTGAAGTTATTTTTCATTGACTAATATGGTGGTTATGGTGCTCAAAAGCTATAAAACAATCTAATGTTATGGTATGGTTAAGCCAGTGTCTAATTATCCATGTTTGTGTTTGTTTGCATGTGTGGTCTACTCCTCTAAAACCATGTTGCCAATTTTTACCAAAGTTGGTTTGGAAAATTCATGGCCAATGATGGTTAAAAATTTTTAACAGCAGTGTCAGATATACATGCATAGAAAGATGTATATTGTAAGAGATTTAACTTATATATGTATTATTTGTCAGTGGTTTTGTTTGCCAAAAATTACTACCAAATAAAGATAGTTTCCCTGGAGAATTTCCCTAAAGTAAACAGTGACACACAATCAAATAATTGAAGTTAAATCCAATTTTCAAAACTGTCCTGGCTAATAAATAATGTCAGATATTATAACAATATAAGATCTTTGTAATGAACTTCAAAATTCTGAGCATATAAAAACGGTTCAAATTTACTCAATCTGAAAGGTAGAAGGTAGTTTTTAACAGCCATGGCAAAATCACTGTTTCAGAGAAATTTTTTTATTGATTCAATTTTCATAGAATTTGCAAAAGAGTTTAATAAGCTAGTTCTTTCAAAATCTTCATTGATTGTTACAATTTGAAGTTAGTATTTTATATGTTTTCTATTGCACATGACTGACTTTTTCTTGGTTTTAGGGACTTGTTTGAAGTTGAACCTTTGAAACAAGATAGCAAGTCTTTGAAGGTAAGTTTTTGAACAAAAAGTATATTTGATAAGAAAGTAACTAAAATTTTATAAACACCTTCACCACCACCTACACCAACACTACCACCTACATCACCATCAACTCCACCTAAACCCCAACAATTAAAACAACTACAATGTCAACACCTTTACCACCTCAATCTCTTACACCATCTTAAACAACACAGCAAGCTACACCAAAAAAAAAAACCTAACCACCATTACCACCTTCAACACCACTACCACATACAACACCACCACATTTATCACCCCAACCACTGTTACCACCTTCAACACCACTACCACCTACAACACCACCACATACATCACCCGCAACCACCATTACCACCTTCAACACCACTACCACCTACAACACCACCACATACATCACCCCAACCACCGTTACCACCTTCAACACCACTACCACATACAACACCACCACATACGTCACCCCAACCACCGTTACCACCTTCAACACCAATACCACCTACCACCACCACATATATCACCCCATCCACCATTACCACCTTCAACACCACTACCACTTACAACACCACCACATACATCACCCCCAACCACCATTACCGCCTTCAACACCACTACCACCTACAACACCACCACATACATCACCCCAACCACCGTTACCACCTTCAACACCACTACCACATACAACACCACCACATACGTCACCCCAACCACCGTTACCACCTTCAACACCAATACCACCTACCACCACCACATATATCACCCCATCCACCATTACCACCTTCAACACCAATACCACCTACAACACCACCACATACATCACCCCAACCACCATTACCACCTTCAACACCACTACCACCTACAACACCACCACATACATCACCCCATCCACCATTACCACCTTCAACACCAATACCACCTACCACCACCACATATATCACCCCATCCACCATTACCACCTTCAACACCACTACCACTTACAACACCACCACATTTATCACCCCAACCACCGTTACTACCTTCAACACCAATACCACCTACCACCACCACATATATCACCCCATCCACCATTACCACCTTCAACACCAATACCACCTACAACACCACTACATATATCACCCCAACCACCGTTACCACCTTCAACACCACTACCACCTACAACACCACCACATATATCACCCCAACCACCATTACCACCTTCAACACCACTACCACATACAACACCACCACATACATCACCCCAACCACCATTACCACCTTCAACACCACTATCACCTACAACACCACCACATACATCACCCCAACCACCATTACCACCTTAGAATTCAACACCACCACCACCTACACCATCATAACATCCTGTTGTCAAGGCTATGATATTACAAATTTGCATAAATAAGTACTTACATATGAAGAAAATTTTACAAATTTTTACTCGGGTGGCTTTTTACCTTGTTTAATGTTTGGTGATTTTGTTTGAGAGACAAAATTGTTAGTCACCCTGTCCCTGTTATTCATCTTACGGTTACTCAAAAATGAAGTGTGAACTCTAACCAAAAAGTATGGAAAAGTTAATCTGTTTGTAGTTTGAAAATATGTTTTTTTATGAAATAAAATCAAATTTAAGACACATACAGATATTTGTTTTTCCATTTTTTGATAGACAAAATATACATGTACATGTTATGCTTAATAGTTGATTTATTGTACTTGTTGAGAAGAAATCACTTAAGACTTTTTCTAAATTCATCATTTTTAGTGACGATGGCTTGATAATTTTATTCTTTGTCTTTTTATTTTAGTTATTTGAAGCAACCCCAGGCTTTGACTTAGATGGTATTGGTCTGTTCAATGTCACAGTAAGTATAAAGTAATTGGATTAACTATTGAGACAGTGTTTTTCTCAAGGCTGTACTAGTTCGGAATTCCGAAAATTACATTAAATCCGAATAACAATGGAACATTGAGAGTTGTCATTTATACATATCATTATACGGATTTATACTTTGATATACATTTCTTAGTCTTCATTTGAGATACAAGGTTAGAAGCATGTTTGACTAATGTTATGGTTTTACCAAAGTATTTGTTTGACTAATGTTATGGTTTTACCAAAGTATTTGTTTGACTAATGTTATGGTTTTACCAAAGTATTTGTTTGACTAATGTTATGGTTTTACCAAAGTATTTGTTTGACTAAGGTTATGGTTTTACCAAAGTATTTGTTTGACTAATGTAATAGTTTTACCAAAGTATTTGTTTGACTAATGTTATGATTTTACCAAAGTATTTGTTTGACTAATGTTATGGTTTTACCAAAGTATTTGTTTGACTAAGGTTATGGTTTTACCAAAGTATTGTTTGACTAATGTTATGGTTTTACCAAAGTATTTGTTTGACTAAGGTTATGGTTTTACCAAAGTATTTGTTTGACTAATGTTATGGTTTTACCAAAGTATTTGTTTGACTAATGTAATGGTTTTACCAAAGTATTTGTTTGACTAATGTAATGGTTTTACCAAAGTATTTGTTTGACTAATGTTATGGTTTTACCAAAGTATTTGTTTGACTAATGTTATGGTTTTACCAAAGTATTTGTTTGACTAATGTTATGGTTTTACCAAAGTATTTGTTTGACTAATGTAATGGTTTTACCAAAGTATTTGTTTGACTAATGTTATGGTTTTACCAAAGTATTTGTTTGACTAAGGTTATGGTTTTACCAAAGTATTTGTTTGACTAAGGTTATGGTTTTACCAAAGTATTTGTTTGACTAATGTTATAGTTTTACCAAAGTATTTGTTTGACTAATGTTATGGTTTTACCAAAGTATTTGTTTGACTAATGTTATAGTTTTACCAAAGTATTTGTTTGACTAATGGGGGGGGGGGGGGGTAGGGGTAGCTATATAGCTTCAATAAGTTCACTAAGACTTTTTGTTTTTGTTTAGTGATTTAATTTTGCCTGAAATTGTTTTAGTGTAAAGCAGACAGGTCTCATCTAAATGATTTTTATAGCTGAAGGACCCAAAGAAACCCACATATGAATCACATTGCTTATTTCTTATTTCTATAAGTCAGTGACCTGCTTTCATTACTTATAGTACTTTGATTATGTTTATTTCTTATAGAATATATCTTTATTTCCCTTAATTATAGGGTTATCTGAATGATACACATGAAAAATTTACCAAAGGATCTTTATTTGGAGCATTGGTACAAGGCAGATTTACCTCCCTTGAAGTGAAATTGGATCTTCCTGACTTGCCAGATGAGACGGACATGAAGTGAGTTATATTTGGACCTGAATTTTATGTTACACATCTTTGTTTGTTTTTTTAAAATAATTTTTTAAATACCATTTATGTCACAGGCAGGATGTCACAAACAATGGGGCACATTGGTAGGCACGACTCAATTAGGTGATTCCAGTATTACCCCCCCCCCCCCCCCCCCATCAAAGTTCTTGGGGGGGATATACTGGAATCACCTTGTCTGTGTGTATATCTGTCCATAGACACAATTTTTAAGTAGTTTAATTCGCTTACGTATGATCTAATTTTTCTGAAACTTTGCACAGATGTTGGGAAGCATAAAAACCTGACAGGTGCACCTGACAATTATCAGTTGATTGGATGAATTTTGTGCATTTATTGCCATTTCCAGACTTAGAATATTTCTCACTTACAATTTGGCCATACATAGAATGACTGTATCAATCTGCAACAATCAATCATTTTTATCTTTTGGCTATATACATAAAGCACCTTTACTAAAGTTACTTGTTTTCATTGGTTTCAACAATGGTAGGGAGAAGAGCAGGAAAATTTTGCTTTCTATAAATGAATTAAATTTGAAGAATTAAAGAAAGACCGGATGCTTCTGGTTCCAAAAGAACTATAAAGTGAGGCATCCAGTATCCATTTATTTTGCAAATTCTTTGTTATTTTAATTAATAATTTTTTTTGTAGAGTGATGGAGTACAGAATACCTAAAGTTCCTTCTGAAATAAGTCAGGTAGGGTATAAATGTTAATGATTTATCTACCTTTTTATATTGCTGTGTTGCTAACAGCAAAAAAAAAAAAAAAAAAAAAAAAAAAAAATTGGTAAATTTCAGTCAGATAATAAAATAAACTTTATTCGAATTAATGTTTCATATTGCTTACTTACTTAGATATTTGTGGTCAAAACACAATGAAATAAACAGTAACTAAAGCTTTGCAACAAACAAACAAAAAAAAGGGACAACTTTATGTTTACAGAATTAGACACAAACCCTTTTTATATCATAGCTGCCTCCGAAATTTCATAATTGACACCACTATGTTAATTAAAGAATTTTGACTGGGATTTAAAACATTGTTATTTCTCTCCATTCAATATATCTGTCTACCAGTCTTATTTTGGTTTCCAAGCAATCACTTTTGTTATCAACAATTAATTTTAATGGTCAATATTGGTACAATACAGGACTGAAATGCTGGCTTATTCACCATAGTGCAGCTTGTTTCAAATTCATTTGGTAGTATCCGAGTGTGAGAATGTTGGTCAGTTCAGTTGCCAAGGATCCATTGTTTTCTTTGGGTGCTCTGGTTTCCTCCACCACAAGGTTAGACCTGGCTTCAAATTATTCGATATTGATATTAATAAAAGCTGAATTTGTCCATTGTTTGTATATTTTGATGCCAAATTCCTCCTAATTTTTTTTTTTATTTGGATTAGTAAAAGGATTAGTAGAAGTCTAATTTTGTTTTCAACATGACAATGCTGAAAGCAAATTTTGCCAATTTGCCCTTTGCAATGCCCTCAGGACAATGTGTAGAGAGGGTTCTTTAGTGAACCACACCTACCATGACACAGGAATTGGTTTAAGATCTCCTCTGAAAAACCCAGTGACTTTCATTTCAAAATGCCAAGTGCTTCGCAAAAAAAAAAAAAAAGAAAAGCCCAGCTGAGGTTTAAACCCTAACCTCCCCTATACAAATGAGCACTCAAATAATTAAGCCAGTGTTGCCAATATTTGAGAACTGACAATCTTATTTCAGCAGAAATTTTGCCTGGGTCAAAATACACCAGCTGAGCTTATGGCATGGCGAAGCGTGCGTGCGTGTGTGTGTAAACTTTGGTCTTCTCCTCTGAAACCACTGGGCCAATTGGAACCAAATTTGGTGTGGAAGGTCCCTACCTCAGCCTGATCCATTTTTCCACCGATTTAGCTCAAATTCAAAATGTAGAAAGTATATTGTAGGGGATTCAACATATGTAACTGGTTTTTCCGAGTCTTTTTTCGTTGACCCAATTTTCACTAATTATGCAAATTAGGTGCACTATTTTGTGAAATGAAGTAAAAATCTTCTCTCCTGAAACCACTGGGCCAATTGGAATGAAATTTGGTGTGGAAGTTCCCTACATCGGCCTGACTAAAGTTTGTACCAGGCAATCCCGCCCGACATCCAAGATGGCCGCTGTTAATATAAATAGAAAAAACAAAAAAATGGCCATTGTGGATCCATTTTTCCACCAATTACGCTCAAATTGGAAGTGTAGAAAGCAAATCGTAAGGGATTCAACATATGTTACGAGTTTTTTTGAGAAATTTTTCGTTGACCCAGTTTTCAAGAATTATGCAAATTAGGTATAATATTTAGCGAAATCTTTGAAAATCTTCTCCTCTGAAACCACTGGGCCAATTGGAACGAAATTTTGTTTGGTTGATCCCTACCTCGGCCTGACTAAAAGTTTGTACCAGACAACCCTGTCCGACATCCAAGATGGCTGCCGTTACTTTAAATAGAAAAAACACAAAAATGGCTATTGTAGTTCCATTTTTCCACCGATTTAGCTCAAATTCAAAATGTAGAAAGTATATTGTGGGGGATTCAACATATTTAACAGGTTTTTTAAGTCTTTTTTCGTTGACCCAATTTTCACTAATTATGCAAATTAGGTGCAGTATTTTGTGAAATCTTTGAAAATCTTCTCCTCTGAAACCACTGGGCCAATTGGAATGAAATTTTGTGTTGACGGTCCCTACGTCAACCTGTCTAAAGTTTGTACCAGCCAACCCCTCCTGACATCCAAGATGGCCGCTGTTATTATAAATAGAAAATACACAAAAATGGCAAATGGCTAAACCCAGCTGAGTTTATGACATGATGAAAGTTTGTCAGTTAACTTGCTGCTTGGTCATGGTTTTCTCCGATACTCCATTGTCCTCCACCATTTCCAAAACTGACAGTCTCCGTATAAGTGAAATATTCTTGAGTTGAACGATAAACAGCATTACAAACAAAAACAAACATTGTCTTACATATGCAGCCAGTTGAGCATGACAGGCCCTATTGGGCCTCTTGTTCTACTCTGCTCTACTTGTCACTGTGTCATATTACAGATATCTGAAGATGAGGGATTTTTAGAAACACAGCTAACAGAATCTACCAGCACTGTGTATACAGAGACTGATTCTGCTATAGAAGTCGACATCTGGGAGGAAGCTCTGTCATATGTACCTAGCAAACATTATACCTGGGAAAGTCGAGGACAGTGAGTAGAAATAAAATTTTTTTTAGCTTCTTCGCTGATTAAACATTCTTACAATTGTAAGTTTTGTTTTAATTACACAAGTATACTCAAATGTATTTGAGTCTAATATGCTGTCCACAGCAGAGAATTAATTTTTCTTGAACCTGGCATTGCCACAAGGCAAGACTTAGGTGTTACTTTTCCGGAGTCAGCGGAGGTGACAGTGGCGGCGATGGCATGTCAAAATGTGTAAGCTTATATTAAAGTAATGTATTTAATACTTGATAAAAAACTAACCAGGCGAGACATTTAAATCCGTGGAATTCTTGTTAACTTTGTTCTATATAAAACTTCGGAGTGCCAAATGAACTTTACTTCAACGAGGTATCTGAAAAAAAATTGTTTGCAAATTTTTATCGGAGTCCCACACTTTAGGGCAAAAGTCCAGTCAGGTTTTAAAGTAACCGTTCCTATAGTTTTGTCTTGTTTGGTACTCTAGGTAACTGGTTTAAAGTTTGTTGCAAGAATTTCAGATATAAAAATGCAAATAGAATTTTTTTCTTCAAATTTTCTGTACAATCAAGCTGTCACCTTGCAGTCAGTTGTATGTGAGTGTCAAAATTATTTGGGTTTTATTTTAGATTACTATTTTATCTAACCAGAGGCTCGTTCAAGATTGTGTATATACGCTTTCGCATTGACTTCAAACCGTTCAGGAATGGTTGTTTGCCCAAGCGCACGTGAGCAACCGCTATCACATTTGTAAGATTGTTTGCCATAGATTCAAGATGGCGTCGCAGAGTCTTAAAGGAAATGATCTTAGTGAATTCTGAAAACAACATGCTGTATTATTTTTATGTTAGTGAAAGTGTGTTAAATCGTTCAAATCAAAGTATTAACGTTTGAATTATTTCAGACATTTTTATAGATGCATGATATGAGTGTGTTTATAAGTTTTTTTGGGAGGATTTTATCGGTGTCTGACCACGGGTATATCAGAACCAAAAATTTAATGACCATTTAAAAAAAAAACTATGGAACTATTTAACATACTCTGTATTATCAATAAAAAAAGAAACGACTTGTTTTTCGTCCTCTAAATATGATGTGGAAGTCAAGGATAAATCAGTACTTAGCTGGTCAGTCACAATTTATTTTACATCATTAGTCTCTTCTTCACCATTGGTCGCCATTTTGAATGCAATGTGATTGCTCCTTTCCGTTCAAGAGACATAAAAATTGTATGCGCGAGTGCAGTGGAAAGCAACCAGTAACTTGAACACGTCTCAGATGTCTTGAAAAGTAACAAGAACTTTTCCAAAAAGGTTATAATTTTGAGACCTTCCTCCCTTGGAACATGGAGTGATCACATGATCCAAATTCAGTACCATGCCTCTTTTTCTTTGGTCATTCCTACATTAAGCTTAATGAAAATGATTCTGTAATGGTAGAAGATCTCAACATTTTAAAATCATAGCCCAATCAACTTAATCATTTGATTCTTATGATCATGCCTAAATGTTAAATATTCATAATTTAAAAGTAAGTTTTTGATAGTTTTACAAAGTTTTTGTTTAATTTCAGAGTACCTGGGCCAACAGAAAAACCCTACATTACAGAAGCTGGAAATAAAGGTCTAGATGAATGGTACAGGCTGAAACAAAGAGAGATAAATGTGATGTGTCCTCATGTTATGTTACCGGAGTTAATAGAGATTTCCTATGAAGAATTAATACAAGATACAATAAATCTACTGATTGCTGTTCCATCTACAATATATCAACTATCAGAGGTAATAGTTATGTTCATACAGTAAAACCTGGGTAAACTGAAAACCATCTTGGCCCAGTTGTTTAAAGCTTTGTAAGCTTAACTAGTTGGTTAGTAAAAAAAATTCTATCTTGTGTGTTAGTCAGTATTTTTAAAAATTCTTAAAATAAATACATACAGTTGTACAGTTGTTATCAAACAGAAATAAATTAAGTCAAAACCCCAATTTCGTAATAAATAGATTTAGATTTGATAACATTTTGAATTTTCACTAATCATTTGGTTAAGCTTTGAAATCATTTGGTCTGAAAGATCTACATGTATGTAGATTTGACATAATTTCAATTTACACAAGTTCATTTATGAAACAATAAACTATGTATATTCTATTAAATTAGTGAGGTTTAGGTGGGTGGTTCTACTACATTTTCAAACTGAAACAAGGGCGATAACTCCTGTAAAGTCGACTGTAGATAACAGCAGTTCCTTGTGATGTATTTATGCTACTATTGATTTATTGAAAACCAACATTTATTTGAATTTTAAAAACATCATTGGAATTATAAGATGTAGATGTATCTTTGCCCTTTCCTTTTTTTTTTTTCTTTTTTTTTTTTGACGGGGGTTATTTGGTCCATTTTTATCAGGCCCAATTTAGACAATCACATGAATCACATGGTTTTTGTTTTTGGTACGTACTGTTTTAATAACATCCAATAACAATGCACACTTGTTATATTCAAAATTTCAGTAACACTTATGCTCATGTTAATGATTTGATTTTTATCATAAAAATTGTGTTTCAGGAACACGGCATGTTTAAGATGAAGGAAGGAATTTTCATATCAGGAATAACACCAGAAATGTTACAGCATGTTGTGCAAGATTTCCTGGAATGTGGAGGTCATTACTACAGACTAGAACAGTTTTCACTGCCTCCAGAAATAGATTCGTTTTATTCTGCAGGACTGATATTTCAGGCATTTAAAGGAGCTGTACGAAAGGTCCTCCAGCATCATAGGGCCACCATTTTGTCTATTCCACCAGAGACCACATTACTGAGGTTAAAGGTCATCTGTCACAAAATATTCTCTCAGATAAGGTAATACATTGTTATATTTTGGTAAAGTTTAGTTGGTTGTTTGCAATTTGTTATACTTCACCTCAGGGTCTTTTCAGTTACTTGTTATATTCATGGTGGTTGATTTTTCTTAATTCTTAGAAAAAAATACCATTTGTGGGTTAAAAAAATTGAGCTTATGCTAAGTTTGTAACATTTTCAAATTTTGTTTACATGTAAATTATGAGTAACAGCATTATTGAAAACCAGGAAATTAGAACACCTTGAAAACGAATGTTTTTACAGTATTCAGATAATATTTTTTCATTAATCTTTAAGACGTAATAAGGGTGAAAGTTGTTAGCATACTCTAGTACAGTACAGAGAAAACCCATGAATGAATTTCATAAAATGTAGTTAAGAGTTATTTAATAGTTATTATAATGGAGAATTGTGTATTTTGGGAATGGGGTTAAATTATACACAAATTAAATTTCTTTACATATTGGCATCATGCAATTTCAATTTTTACAGACTGAGTTAGTTACTCACACCTTTACATGTACATACTCACAAACTCACTCACAGGCACACATGTTGCTCACACACTCTTTCCATTTATTACCTACACAATAACTCACTACTCACACACTTAATACTCCCAGTAACTACCTACTTACTCATTCATTTACTTCTTACAACTCACTACTCACACTAACCTGACTCGGTACTCACTCATACTCAGTCTACTCACACAATCACTTGGAAATTTTTGTAATCTGTTCAACTTAATCAAAGCAAGGTATGTGATGATTTTGTTATTTTCTGTATTTAATGTTATATTTCAGATTCCTTTCAGCAATTTGTAAATGTACAGATGATGACAACGATTTATTCCCAACAGTAAGTAGATAACAACGAGTTAAATTCAAAATAAACCCTAAAAGAAATATACAAGAACAAAGAATATTTTATAACTTAAGTACGAGTTGGACTTCAATTTCATATTGTACTTAATTAAGGTTTTTGTATAGTAAGTATGAATGAAAAGATTCCTCTTCAGAAAAGGGGGCCCTCAGTGGCTGAGTTGTCTAAAGCGCACACATACAGATCACAGTGCCTCTCATCGTATGGGTTCAAATCTCACTCGGGACAGATTCTAGTGCGAGAAAGTTTATCAGTTTGCTTGCCAAAGGTCGGTGGTTTTCTCCGGGCAATTCGGTTTCCTCCACCATTCCAGAACTGACTGCCTCGAAATAAATAAAGATTCTTAACTGGGGCGTAAAACACCATTACTCCACTCTACTCCACTCTTCAGAAAAGTTACTGCTCAAAAAAAGGCTAACTAAGAAGTACATGTAGCTTGCAAACTCCAATTCTTACTACATGTATTTTAAGATATTACCAACATTTTTCAAAATTTGCAGTAGAGGTGGCCATATATGGATTTAAGACTAATGTTATTTGTAAACATTTATCCAAGTGTGTGAGTAGTGAGTAGTAAGTAAGTGATTGAAATAGTAGTTCACTTTAATGTGAATATGTAGTGAAAAGATTTTTTTTTACTCATTTCAGGGCATACAACTTCTCAGTTACATATACAGAGAAACACTAGAATCTGCCAGTACAGATCACTACCCCATGATGTTGTCACTACTCCAGGCCACTTGTGCTCCATATATAATGTAAGTAATATAACAGAGTCTGCCAGTACAGATCACTACCCCATGATGTTGTCACTACTCCAAGGCTACTTGTGCTCCATATATAATGTAAGTAATATAACAGATGTCTGCCAGTACAGATCACTACCCCATGATGTTGTCACTACTCCCAGCTACTTGTGCCCATATATAATGTAAGTAATATAACAATGTCTGCCAGTACAGATCACTACCCCATGATGTTGTCACTACTCCAGGCCTACTGTGCTCCATATATAATGTTAAGTAATATACAGAGTCTGCCAGTACAGATCACTACCCCATGATGTTGTCACTACTCCAGGCTACTTGTGCCCCATATATAATGTAAGTTATTTATAAAGAATCTGTCAGTACCTATAATATTATTACTACTCGAGACTACCTGTGCCTCGTATATAATGTATGTGTCATATATATATATATAATTATATATATATATTATATAACAGAGTGTCTGCTGGTACAAATCAATACCCCATGATATTTGGTTAAAATTTGGTTACATATTATTACTAAATAGGAATGTCTAATTCAATTTTTGGCTTAAACATTTTTTAAAACGGTTGTTTAGTATTAATTTAGGTAATAACATTACTCTCTTCAGATTGGAAAATTATCAAAAAGAATGAAAAAGTTAATTCAATTTTGTTTTCAATATTTTTTTCTTGAATTTTAGGTTTGTTCAAGATTGGGTATTTCATGGTATCCATAGAGATATATATGGAGAGTTTCTTATTGAAGTTCACCAGGATTACTTAGAATTCAGAGGTACGTGTATATATATTTCTCTAGTTATGTATATCATCACATTCTATTTGTTTGTTTTCTTAGAATATAGTTCAATACACCATCATTTTTGTCATTTATTGATTTAATAGGATATGTCCCAGTCAAGAATCTTTCACTTATACCGAGACATCACCTGTTATAGGTGAAGTGGCAGAAATTTTTTACTGTTGCAGTGCACTTAGGGCAATGTGCAGAGAGGGTTCTTTAATATGCCACACCTGCCGTGACACAAGGGCATCAGTTTGTAAGGTCTCATCCGAATGACCCTGTGACTTTCATTTCTAAATACTGATTGCTTGGTGAAAGAAAAGTCACTACCAATTTTCAAGTCTTGGCAAGACTGGATTTAAAACATCGACCTCCCACATACGAAGTGAGCAATTTACCAACTGAGCTAGTGTAGTGGTACCCAACATGTTTGTTGAAACATTAATTTCAAATTCATATCTTTAGATTTGGCAGTCTAAGGCATGTGTCCTGCAAAGTCCTCTTACTGCCTAGGTTTGAATCCCATTTGGGCAGATCCTTGTGTGAGAAATTTTGTCACTCTGCTTGAAGATGGTAGATGGTTTTAACTGGGTACTCAACTTTTCTCCACCATCCCAGATATTACCACCTTGATATATGTTAAAGAATCTGGACTCAGTGAAAGAATCTTCATTGTGGCTTTAAACCATTTTCCAGTCAATGAAGATGAAAATAATATATATAGAAGACAAGACATATTGGATGTGTAAACTCCGGGTCATATAGAAAAGAGTATGTCAGTTCTAAATTTTTTGTTTTATTTTTAATTATAGATAAAAACTATTGGAGTAAAGGCTTTACATTAACAGCAGCGGAAACAACAGATTGTGTCCCCTTGTTTTTGACGGACTTGGCAGAGGATATCTTTGTCTGTGGAAAATCATTAAATTTACTCAAAGCATGTTGTCCGCAGGTAAATTTACTGGCCAGTAAACCCAGTTGTAATTGAGTAACTTTTACATTGCCCAACATCACCTCTCGCTGTCTAGGTTTGAAACCCACTCAAGCAGGTCCTAGTGTAAAAATGTTTGTCAGTTCACTTTCCCAATTTTTGGTGGTTTTCTTTTGGTACTCAAGTTCTCGGTACTATTTCAGAAATGACTGCTTTAATATATTTAAAAAGAATCTTGACTGGGACATAAAACACCATTACCATGATTACTTCACACTAAATTTTCTCCATGTAGCAACCAGAGAATGCCATTGGTTTGTTGTGATCGTTTCCTGTAATATGTATGTAGCAATACATGCAGTTAATTGGGTATCCTTTTAACTTTGGTATACTAAATGTGTATTAACTTGCCATATAATAAAAGTCTTTGAGAAGAAAATGTGGCTTAGCCACTTGGAAAAATTTTCTTTGGCCACTTCAAACTTGATTTGTTTTGGAAGTCCACAGAGCTAGACAATAAAGGAAAGAAAACAGGAACAAGAAATGGGGCTATAATTTCCATCATTTACCATGGCCAACACAGAAAATCATTGTCTAATTTCGCAGGTTTATGTTGCTAAGCATTTTTTTATGAGACCTCTCCCCATTTTGAGCAAATTTAGCTCTAGTGCCAAATATTTTATTGCCAGTGAAATTTTGTCACAAATTTGTGTATTCTAATGTCAAAACTTTCTTATTTGTGACTTTTATTTGGATTAACACAAATTTTCAAGTTGCCAAATAATTGCCGGAAGTGAAATTTCTTCGTCAAACTTTTGGTGACATTGGTGATTCCTGCAGCTAAGCCTGCTATGTTTAAAATCCCAACCAGACAGACTCTGATATGAGAGTTTTTTGGTTTTCTCAGGCACTCAGGTTTCCCAACCTCCCAGGATTGACTCTGTTGATATTAGTAAAATATTCTGGACTTTAATGTTAAACAATATTATGCAAATCACCTTCATTCAATTGTCATTGGTAACTTGAAATCATAATAAGTCACGATATTTTGTATTTATAATTCTTTTAAATCTGATTGATTGCACACTTAAGAACTTTGATGGTAAAATTAAACTCTGGGTCGCTGTTGTTCGAAGCTTCATAGGTTTAATCTACTGATGTCAAAATGTAAATTTCGTTGTAAAAATAATGTTTAAAATGTCGAAATTTTATTCACTTTCAGCATATGGTTTTTAATACTATCAATTTGATTCTTAGGTAGTTTTAACTAGAGTTAGCTCTGTAAAATTTGGAACGATATCATTTGAAACAGTTCAAGTTAACATCAGAAACTAAACGCTCATAATAGAACTGATGAAAATTTTTGAGGCCAAAAAATGTGAGCTAAAATCAATATTTGTAACCAAAATTATATAAAAAAAAAATTAGTAATTTGATAAATTTGTTAATGACAGAGGCAGAGCAACCGCTGATGGATTTTCTAATTTATGGTGTATATTTTTTATTTTGGACTGCATTATATATATATATTCCCCAGCATTTTCTATGTAATGTGAATGACTACGAGATTCCACACGTCTCTATCACTTATTCTGAACTGGAGTTAACCAGTTTGAACAAGAATTGTCAGATTTACATCAGCAAGATGCAACAGATAGCCAGACAGATAGTAGTTACTAGGTAAGTCATTTTACTTTACTTTAAAGTTTGACTTAGCACACATTCAGGGGGACTATTTGTGGAGTTGCATACCACACCCCCAGTTATATTATCCTCGGACTGGGTCAACGAGTTGATACTCTGTATTCTTAATACAGTGCCTCAGGCAAGGGAACAGCTTCTTGTATTTTAATGTTTTATGCTTGACCCAGCTTTGGTTCTGCGTCCACTGTGGACAGTTTTTATGGTCTCAACTTGCTTTACAAAATCAATGGTTTTCTTTTGGTACCCTTGATATACATTTACCTGTAAGTAAAATAGTCTTGACTGGGGCATAAAAAATTGCTGAAAGCAACATGCCTTTTGAATAAAGAAATATTGTTTTACATTCCAGTCAAGTTTTCTTTCACTTACATCAATGCGATGTACAACAGTACCTGAAAAAAAGCTTAAGACTATCAGCCAAAAAATTGTAAACTTTCCAAAAACATTTTGATCTGACCTAATGGGATTTAAAAATAGGCGATCAGAGTGCAGTGGAGTAATGGTTTTTTTTACACACCAGTCAAGGTTTTTAAATTATATTGAGGTCGTCAGTTCTGGGATGGTGAAGGAAACTGGAGTGTCTAGAGAAAACAAGGAGTCTGTGAACAAATGACAAACATTACCAAACTAGGATCTGTCTAATTGGAATTTGAACCCAGGTGGCAAGAGTCACTGTAAGGGAGTCTGTAAGTGAGTGTTTTAGATCAAGGTCTCTTTTAGGGGATCAGAAACACTGTTATTATTGGTAAGCCGAAAATTTATACCACTTGGTCAGTTACCCCCACCCCTACCCTCACTTATCCTTCAATGAAACAATTTTTTTTACTGTCATATACAGGTTGCTGATTTAAAGGTTTTTTGATACTATCTTCATCCATTATTTATTTTGTGTACACAGAAAACAAATACAGGAGAGAGCTAAAGCTGCCAAGGTAGACCTGTTACAGAGAGCCAAACAGATAGCCATGCAACAGATTGAAAAGTTACAAGGTAAGCCAAACAGATAGCAACAGATTGAAAAGTTACAAGGTAAGTCAAACAGATGCAACAGATTGAAAAGTTACAAGGTAAGCCAAACAGATAGCCATGCAACAGATTGAAAAGTTACAAGGTAAGCCAAACAGAGAGCCATGTAACATTGAAAAGTTACAAGGTAAGTCAAAGGGGTAGCCATCAAAAAGAATGAAAAGTTACAAGGTGGGCCAAACAGATAGCAATGCAACAGATTGAAAAGTAACAAGGTAAGTCAAACAGATAGCCATGCAACATATTGAAAAGTTACAAGGTAAACCAAACAGATAGCCATGCAACAGATTGAAAAGTTACAAGGTAAGCCAAACAGATAGCCTTGCAACATTGAAAAGTTACAAGGTAAGTCAAAGGGGTAGCCATAAAAAATAATGAAAAGTTACAAGGTGGGCCAAACAGATAGCAATGCAACAGATTGAAAAGTTACAAGGTAAACCAAACAGATAGCCATTCAACAGATTGAAAAGTTACAAGGTAAGTCAAACGGATAGCCATGCAACAGATTGAAAAGTTACAAGGTAAGTCAAACAGATAGCCATGCAACAGATTGAAAAGTTACAAGGTAAGCCAAACAGATAGCCATGCAACAGATTGAAAAGTTACAAGGTAGGCCAAACAGATAGCCTTGTACCATTGAAAAGTTACAAGGTAAGTCAAAGGGGTAGCCATCAAAAAGAATGAAAAGTTACAAGGTGGGCCAAACAGATAGCAATGCAACAGATTGAAAAGTAACAAGGTAAGTCAAACAGATAGCCATGCAACATATTGAAAAGTTACAAGGTAAACCAAACAGATAGCCATGCAACAGATTGAAAAGTTACAAGGTAAGCCAAACAGATAGCCTTGCAACATTGAAAAGTTACAAGGTAAGTCAAAGGGGTAGCCATAAAAAATAATGAAAAGTTACAAGGTGGGCCAAACAGATAGCAATGCAACAGATTGAAAAGTTACAAGGTAAACCAAACAGATAGCCATTCAACAGATTGAAAAGTTACAAGGTAAGTCAAACGGATAGCCATGCAACAGATTGAAAAGTTACAAGGTAAGTCAAACAGATAGCCATGCAACAGATTGAAAAGTTACAAGGTAAGCCAAACAGATAGCCATGCAACAGATTGAAAAGTTACAAGGTAAGCCAAACAGATAGCCTTGTACCATTGAAAAGTTACAAGGTAAGTCAAAGGGGTAGCCATCAAAAAGAATGAAAAGTTACAAGGTGGGCCAAACAGATAGCAATGCAACAGATTGAAAAGTTACAAGGTAAGCCAAACAGATAGCCATGCAACAGATTGAAAAGTTACAAGGTAAGCCAACAGATAGCCATGTAACAGATTTAAAAATCATTTTGTTTTGTATTTCATCTCTCTCTCTCTCTCTCTCTCTCTCTCTCTCTCTCTCTCTCTCTCTCTCTCTCTCTCTCTCTCAATTTGTATATATACATATATATATATATATATACACCTAATGCCTGTTTATAAACTTATCTCTAATGTCCTGTTGGCGGCCTATATAAGTTTCACCGAATACTTACATGTATGCTGATTGTGAAATTATGTGCAGACTGATTTGTAATTTTGAATCATTAAATCATTGAATCATCCTGGTAGATGTTACTTATTTGTTACTTCTGTTACTTTGTTATTTCTTATTTTTCTAAAAAGAACATGACTGATATTTGGATTATTATTTACAGAAAAAATACTACAAAACAAAAAAGCTAAGGATGAGAAGAAAAGAAAAGAATTTAAGTTTCTGAAAGAACAAATGGAAACTGACAAAGAGGTAAAGTCAAATTTTATCCCTAGACTTCCCCTCACCTCCTCCCTCTTTTTCAGTTTACTTGCTTACTTTTTGTTGGGCACTCAGGTTTTCTCTTGTTTAACTTCTACAGTTCTTTACGCATTTTAAACAGACTTTTTCAGAATAAAAGGTAAAAGAAATAACTTTTTGCTCGGTATAATAAAGTAAATAGTGCCCTTTGTTAAGGAAAATATGGAGGATTGTCTCCATGAGGGAAGATTATTTCCCGAGCCGATAGTCCAAAGTTTTCTTCACCAACCCAGAATTGACTTCTTTGATAAAAATATAAAAAATAAAAAATATAACTAGTAGTATAAAACGCCATATACATGTAAACACCATTACTCTACTCAACTTTCCCCCTCCATTTCAAACAAAACGGAGAATAGCATAGTGTCTTTTTTTTCTGTTGTTATTTTGTCCCTATTTTTTTGTGGATTGGAAATATCAAATATCATTTTATTAGGTTTAGTTTTATAAATTTTCCATATTTTTTTTTTATGTTTTGAGATAAAACATATTCTAAGACATGTTAGAAATGTTATTGGTGGTTTTCTTCAGACAATTTTGCATTCTATACCATGCAAGAACTGGCCAATTTTATATAAGTGAAAGAGAATTGAGTTTAATAATTGTGTTATACACCCAGTCAAGATTATTTCACTTTCATTAAGGTGGTCAGTTGTGAGAATGGTGGGAGGAAACTGGCTAACTGGTAGTAAAAACATCAACTTTCAGCAAGCAAACTGACAAACTTTCTCATGCTAGGATCTGTCCCGAGTGGGATTTGAACCTAGAGGTACTATATTCCATAAGCACACACTTAATGGCACTTGGTCATCGCAGTGCCCTGTAAGTGAACGATCAGTATTGACTGGGTGGGGCATACACCTTAATTACTCCACTATATTTCAATAATATACTCAATGACATGTAACCTGGTATTTAGTCTTAGAAAAAAAAGTGTAAACTGAAAACTGGCTAGTGTCCACCTCTTTTCTGACTACTTGTACATTAAGACCAGTGTGTCTGTTTAATTTTAACAAAAAGGAACATTTATATTAAAAAACACCAGACAATAAAGTTCTTAATACTAAGGTAACATGGATGGTCTTTTTATAAGGTTTTTCGAATATATGAATTTTCTGGACTCCTTTTTTTTCAGAGAAGAGCATCTCAGAAAGAAGCTGAGAAAAAAGAAGATAAAGAATACATCGCCAAGGTAACAAGACAGGAAGAAGCCATGGATGAGAAAGAACTTGAACTAGAGAGAAGGGCAAGGTGAATTTTTTAATTAAAATTGTCACAAAACTAACATCCGGATAAACAAAAAAAAAAAAAAAAAAAAAAAAAAAAAAAAAAAAAAAAAAAAAAAAAAAAGTTATCATTGGCAGTCAGGACTAGAACTTTCATGTTATTAAAGCTTAAGGTTATGGCTGAAAAGTTTTTTGAATTAAACATAGCATGTACTAAAATGGGGTTCACTTATTAACCATGTGATACCAGCCTTTGTTTAAACTTTACTATTGAGAGAGGCAGTAAGAGGCACTGTGTTTTGTAAGCATGTGCTTTAGACCACTTGGCCACCAAGCTCCACATGTGTTTTGCAAGAGTTGAGAAGTCGGCTATTACCTGTTATGAATGTGAATTTGACTATTGTAAATCACTGTTTCACTCATTTTATAGAGGAAGCAAACTACAGTGAAGAGAACTTATTTCATGTGAAAAATGACTTTTAACCTTTTGTTTACCTGACCTTTGAACTTTTATTCCATGTTAAAGAAAATTTTAAAGAGAGCAAAAACAAAAAAGCAAGATTTTTGGCATCGTTCAGTTTTTTTTAAATTTTTCATTTGATTGACCTTTAACCTTTTATTCAATTGACTTTTGACCTTATGTTTGATTGACTTTTGACCTTTCATTTAAGTTACTTTTGACCTTATGTTTGATTGACCTTTGACCTTATATTTAATTAACCTTTAAACTTTTATTCCATTTTAGAGAAGAGATGATAGAATACTACAGTAAACTTACAGAAGAAGCTACATACAGAGAACAGAAAGCTTTGTGGAAAGTAAGAAGAGCACAGCTACGAGAAGCTAGGCTACAGTTTTTAGAAGATGACGAAAATTTATGGAAAGCTGAAATGGAGAAATTTCAAGAAATCTCGGAGGTAAGTGTTACATATTGATCAGATCAAAATGGAAAGTTTTTTCTCCAAGCCATCAGACCTGTGCTTATCTTGGCTTTAGTGGTGTAAAGAAAATGAAGATAACATAACTCATCCAGGATTGATATTACCACTGAGATTGATCAGTTGGTCCAATACTTGCTTCGTATGGAAGAGGTTGGGGAAAGAGTCCTAGACTGTGTCAGACTAAGGCTTGAAGATATTTAGTGACAGTTCTTTTGCCAAGCACTTTGCATTTAGAAATGAAAATCACTGGATCCTTTGGAGGAGACCTTAAAAACTGATGTCCCATGTCACAGCCATCCACCATGCATATTGCCCTAAAATCTATCTAACACAAATTTGTTGCCACTACATCTATAGCTGGTGATGTCTTGATATAAGTAAAATATTTATAGCTGGAATGCAATACTGCATTCAATTAATCAATAAGTCCTGGAGTAATAACTGTTGTACTTTTAACCCGCACCGTATCTGGGTGGACTATGTCAGCTGGAATTTTTTTTTTCTTGATATATATGTTAGTGGTCAGGTTTTTTTCTTTCCCCAAACACTACATTTATCCAAATACAAGCTATTGGGTCTATTACATTATACTAGGTTTTTTTTACCAGTTTTTTCCAAATTTATGGCAACATTAAACATCATCATCATCATCACCGTTATCATCATCATTTTCATCATCACTATCATCACCACCACCACAATCATCATCACCACCACCACCACCATCATCATCATCACCACCACCACCACCACCACCACCACCATCATCATCATCGTCATCACTATCATCATCACTATCATCATCAACACCACCACCACAATCATCATCATCATCACCACCATCATCATCATCATCATCATAAGCAGGTAAACCAGACAAATGATCTTTTTATCTTTTTGTGTGTTAATTTTAAATCATTTCATATGGTTGTACAGAGAAAGGAGGATCTACCAGTCATGGGCTCAGAGGTCAGGATGAAAATGCAGAACCTGTGATAGTAACAGAGGAAGCAGATCTACCACAGTGGGCTCAGAAAGGATTATCATCTACAGGACCAACAACTGTCCTTACTGATGATGATAAAGTCTCAGATATTCAGATGCCAAATTGGGCCAAAAAGGTTTTACTCAGGTAAGGTTCAGATTGTTTGCTTGCTCAGAATAATTTTGAAACAAGACTAACTCTTTGTACCTCAGGGCCATAAATTCTGAAAATTTTGCTACGGAGAATTTTTTTTGATATGCCCCTGTTTAAAAATGAACAATTTACTTGAGGTTTCAAACAGAAGGGTGAGTGAGTTATTGTTTTAAGCCGCATCAGCAATTTTACAAACAGAAGGCTTTCCTGATATTAGGACTCGAAGTAACTGCTTGACATTTATTTTTAGCTCTGTAGTCTTGTCTTTCAAGTACCGTGCCAATTTTTAAATGTATCCCAAAAATAATACCAGGTAATGCCAGTTTTTCATTGCTGAAAAGTTTAAGGTGCTTTGTTTGATTCATGAAATCACAACTGTTATCATTTTTGCTGAATTAAAAAATCTTACTTGAGAGCTTACATGTATGTGGGAAACTGAGTTAATAAATGTGCTTCCATGATATAGTGAGATGGAATAAATGGCAGGTTTTCTAATCTTTTACTTGTCTTGTTAAGGCAGATTATGATTATTTTAACTTGTTTTTGTCAGGCAGATCATGATTATTTTAACTTGTTTTGTCAGGCAGATCATGATTATTTTAACTTGTCTTGGTCAAGGCAGATTATAATTATTTTAACTTGTCTTGTCAGCTGTTTGTCAGGCAGATCATGATTATTTTAACTTGTCTTGTCAAGGCAGATTATAATTATTTTAACTTGTCTTGTCAGGCAGATCAAGATTATTTTAACTTGTCTTGTCAGGCAGATCATGATTATTTTAACTTGTCTTGTCAAGACTGATCACGATCATTTTCACGTTTCTTCTTAAGGCAGATCATCATCACTTTCACTTGTCCGGTCAGATAGATCAGAAACCAAGTTTAAATGATTTCACAAAATAATCTCTCTGACAAACAGACAGAAACATTTGTTTTGTAACGTCAGATATGAAGGAAGTTTTCATACCCATTACAAAATCACTGATTGACCTGGAGACCCTATATACATTTTTTCAGCTCTGATGGTAGTACTGAAACAGTTGTTGTTGATGGAGAAAAAGAGGATGGGAGGATGATAATGTGTTTACTGGGGTTACAAAACAAAATTCAAAATCCTCCAGTGATTCTGGCGAGCCTGAACAGGATTTAGTACCAGCTGGAAGATCGTCATCCGATCTAATTAAACGTCCTCCAACACCCAACATAAAAACAGGCTTAAAATTAAGTGACAAAATGTCTGCTACAACACAGTCTGAGTCATCACCATGGCGACCAGGTATTCAGGTCAAAGGAGAAACATTCAAAGAAAGTGAGGAAGTATGCAAAGAGAAACCTCAGATTAAAATCATGAATGAAAAACATGTTTCCATGGAAACAACTGAGGACAGCAGTAGTAAACCAATCATAAAATCAGTAGGAAATATACATGTTTCCAAGGAAACAGAGTCATCGGATATTGTAGTAAAATCTCATATAAAATCTAGTAGTGATATGCATGCTACAAAACAATCTACTGAGGAGAGGGAGGTAAACTTTCCAAAGATGAAGCGATCAGGTGAAATGGACTCTCTTAAAGAAAGTGAGCCCATGGAATGGAAAATTAAAAAAGCTAGTGTCTTTGGTCATGTGTCCCAGTTATCAAATCAGGAATTTACAATTTCTGCCCCAAGATTGAAAAGACCTGAGAAATTATTTGCGTTAGAAGAATCAGACTTGCGTGATTTTAGCATCCGTCCAAAAATCCATATTAATAAAAAGAGACATGCTAATGTCATGTCAGATCCAGCACTTCCTCAGAAACCTCATATTAAGATGTCTGATAATCGGTCGTCCACTTTGGAATCGGATTATGTTGACATGGATGAAATTCGAAGACAAAAATTTCGAAAGATAAACTTGTATGGCCATGCTTCAGATTCAACTGTTCAGAAGCTTCTATATGGTGGAGAAGTGGACGAGATGTATTACCCCAAAAAATCTGGTAAATAGTACAATCTAAAATATTTTATCACTGTTCTGATGCCAGTTTCACAATTGTTCCTTATCTAAGATTTTTCTTAACTTAAATCTGGCAAATTTGAAATCTTGAAAATTGGTAATTTGTTTAGATATTGAAAAATTTATGGTGTCAGTTTGAAGATAATTTCAAAAGAATAACACCTGTATTCAGTTGTATCATAATTTGTCAAATTATTCAATAAGAGAATGCCAAAATTTGCTAAATTTAAGTTAAGGAAAATCTTAGTTAAGGAACGATTGTGAAACCAGGACCAGGTCTATAAATAATTTTTTTTAATTCAGAAATGTTCTGTAGAAAATTGTGAGTTTACTTTTCTAATAGTAGTAATAAAATTCTGCTTCTCATATAAAAAAACAAAAGGTGCTTAGGAGTTGTATGGAGGAATACTGCAGGTTCCCAAAAATGCTATCAATCTATTCTTTTGTATAATAGACTGCTAGATTTAGGTCTTTTAAAGAAAAGTAATTTAAAATTGAGTTTGCTACTCATATGATTTGATAAATTTAAGACTCACAATAAATTTTTATCAATTTTTAATTTCATGCAGTTTTGTCAAACAATAAACGTATTACCTTTGGTACTGAAAGGAGAGAAACATTTTGGTATATATAATACTTTCTGTAGCAATTTTTATTTTGAGCCAAATGTTACACTATGTTTCCGCAGACAAAATGAGTATAGATAGTGTACATGTATATCAACGACCTTCAGCAAATTTCTGACAAACTATCTGACAGCAAGATCTTCTCAAGCATGATTCGAACTTGGGCGTTGAGAGGTATGTGAGCCCTAAGTGTGTGCTTTAGACCACTTGGCCACCAAGGTCCCAGTAATTTTTATATGAAATGATTTTAATTAAAATTCCAGACAAAGAGGATTCAACAGCATTACAAACTAGCAAAGATGATTTTGTACAATTTTGGTTGGATGAGGAGGATAACGTTGAGCCTTACCAGGACGATTTCAAAGTCTTGGGTTTGTATTTATAAAATTGTGAAACTTTGAAAAAAAAACCCATCCATTTTGACATCTAACCTGCTTGAGTAGACTACACCAATTTGGTGTGAGACATGATGTGTTTCTATTTTAGCCACTCAACTATTAAAGCCTATTCATTGACTACTATGGTCATCTAGATTGTTCAAGTGTTTATTTCAAATTGGGGTGTTATGGGTTTAATTTGTGTTTGAATCTGACACAAGAGTTGAGTTGATTAATGGTGTATAACATCCCAGTCAAGAATATTTCACTCATATTGAGATCCCCAGCTATAGGCGAAAGTGCAGAAATTTTGCTTTTGCATTGCACTGATGACATTATACATCTGGGTTCTTTATCGTGCCATGCCTACTGTGACATGGGACCCCGTTTATTTTAAGTTCATATCTGAAAAACTTTGACTTTCATTTTGTAATGACGAGTGTTTGGTGAAAGAACAGTCACTACCCACTTTCAAGTCTTGGATCTGTTAGACTCAAAATAACACTGCTTTATTTGAACATTGTTTTCATTCAGGCATGTGTAACATATTTAAAGATGTTTCAGTAAATATAAGAGGCATGTGCGAGAATGTGTCCTTCTGCTTTTGCTTTGGAAAGCATACCCGTCAACAGTAAGTGATTGTACAAGTGTGTCTGAGTGAATAATGTTACAATTATAACGTTTGTTCACTGTAGATCCAAGATATCTTTTCTAGGACAAAGTTCATAGAGATTTTTAATAAATATTGAAAACACAAGAATTGTTGACATGCCTCTGAATTTGATAACATTTATCAAATATCTTTTAGATGAAAAACCAATGACAGATTTATTAGCGACAAGGATGTACACACCCTATGGAAGTCTTGGGGATTATGGTATTAGTTTAAACAGTGATGTAGATCTTTACAAATATATACCACTTCCAGCCCTATTGAAACATTCCATAACCACACCATTAATGGCACAGTAAGTATAACAGGGTAGATAACTCCCTAAAATAGGGGAAATAAATCTATGTTATAATACAAGTTTTACTAGCAATTGAGGATTGTACAGATACATACCACTTGCAACTCTATTGAAGCATTCTATAACCACACCATTGGTGGCACAGAAAGTATAACAGGGTAGATAACTGTAAAATAGGGGAGATAAATCTAGGTTTTGAAAGTGGTGTAAATCTTTACAGATATATACTGTTTTGAGTGCTACTTAAAAATTCCATCATTATAAATTGATGTAAATTAAATGTAGTTAATGATGTAAAACTGTAATGCTCTGTCATACACGTTTCACTTTTTAATGGTGTAGCATTCTGGTAGGCCAACCAACATTCCTGTTAGGACATTTGGGATAACTCTGTATGAAAGGGAGATAATGCAATATTGCTGTCTTATGTCTCAGTTACATGCTTTCATTTGATATTGGGCCAGGTACTAAATAGTACTTTTAAGGCTAAAAGACATCAATATTATTATGTATCATGGAGTATGTCACATCAAATCAGGTACACAGTTCAATCACTAGACACCCTGGTATATTATTTGAAATTAAAAGACACACCTATAACTTATTTACGTATGATGCGGATTGGTAAAATTTTCTGATTGGATGTTTGTTTATTTTTTAAAAATTGTTATTGGTTAAAGATTGTGTAATTATTTACACAAGATTAATAACGTGCAGATTTGTCAAAATTTTTGATTGAATATTTGTTTTGGGTGATTTTTTTGTATAGAATCAGTGGTTTTGTTTGCCTAAAATTACTACCGAATAAAGGTAGTTTCCCCTTGAGAAATAAAATGAAAATTTCCCAATTTGACAACTAAAATTCCCCAAAAGGCAACAGTGACACACAATCAAATAGTTTAAGTTAAATCCAGTTGTCCAAAACTGTTCTGACAGACAAAAAATGTTAGATATTGTCACAATATAAGATCTTTGCAATGAATGTCAACATTCTGAGCGTACTATGTGACATTAAAAGGGTCCAAATTTTCCGAATCTGAAAGGTAGAAGGTAGTTTTTAAAAACCATAGCAAAATCACTGAGAATACCATTGGTTAATGAATGTAATTAATTACAGGAAAACAGAGATGCAGATTGGTCAACATTCCTGATTGTTTATAATTGTAGAATATCATTGGTTACTGTTAGTGACTAATTTTTTTATTGAATTTTTTTTAGGATATCATTGGTTAATGTGTATTTAATTACATGATTGGCTATTTGTTTATGTTTATAGGATATCATTGGTTAATGACTGTGAAATTAATTACATGACAACAGAGATGCAGATAGAACAACATTTCTGATTGGATATTTGTTTATTTTATAGGATATCATTGGTTAATGACTGTGTAATTAACTACATGACAACAGAGATGCAGATTGATCAACATTTCTTGGCATTACATCGTTACCTCTTTATGGCTGATGGCGATTTTGCTCAGATATTGAGTGACATACTGTTAGAAAAGGTACAGTACCTGATTGAAATTTCCTCCTAAATATATGGCTTTTGTCCAATATCTTGGATGATTTGAAGTAATTTTTCCAAAGGTTTTAATTGTTGGTGTTTTTGAAATCTGTGGTTAGAGGGCCGTGTTTGATACCCTGCTTAGTTAGACCTAAGATAATCAAATCAGTTGGTGACTAATCTGTTTCACTGTTAGTATACTTGTATATATTTTATGATTTGGAAAGCTAGAAATTTACCTCTTCTGTTTCATAATGCTTTAGAAAATGCCAAAAAAATATTCCTCTGCTCTCAAAAGGGACCATGCAAATTAGTTTACTTTTTAACAATTGAACTGTTTTAAAATGGTATTCATTGTCAGTATGAAGGCAACAACTTTGCAAGCAAACGGAATAATGCACGTTAGCGCGTTATGAAAAGTTTGCTTGCAAAGTCGTGCCTTCATACTGACAATGAATACCATTTTAAAACAGTTCAATTGTTATATTTTCGTTTAATATTTAAAAAAAGTTATTCATTTATTTTAAGAAAAAAAATTTCCTATCTATAACACATGCACATCAGGGGAGTCCAGTAGACGCAACAGCTGTATTTAAGACCGAGAACGACACATTATTAATCCGCAATATTTTTAATGTGGGGTAACAACGGGGATTCTTTGGTTTAAAAAATTATTGTGTTATCAGGTATTTTGATGGTATTTTCTCGATTAACATGAATATTAAATATAAATAATATATATAAAAATTGAATATCAACGATAAATGTATTGTTATTTGTGGACTATATTTCAGTCGAAAATCAGGTGCACCTGTGTGGCCCCATTTCAATTTGCAAAGAAGTTTCACCGGGAGTAAAAGATTGCTGGCTAAATTTTGGAAGTGAAATTTGTGAATCTGAACGGGAAGGGGGGAACTGTAGCTGAGGGATAATTTTCAATGGCCAAGCATGTGGGTTTCGAATCTGTGATATGTGAGTAGACAGGGATTTACCGAGAGATTTTTTTTGGAATGTCGACATTGTTAGGTTCAGATTCACTCTAACATAATGTGCCAAGCTTCATACTCGGTATCATTCAAATGTAGACAGCAAAGCAGTGAGAAGTATACTTATTCTTTACGCCTGGTGTGGTGCAAATATCTCTCAAAGTTTGGAAAATTATCGTTTTATGGTTAGCAAGGAGTTGTGTAGTACTTAAACCATGTATTGTACTTTTGAGGAGTTCCTATTGTATCCCTTGTAAATTGATTAAAAGCATGTAGATGATTTTTCAGTTTTTCCGATCAACAAACATAGCATGTGAAATGGACAATTTTCACTGAATGTGGCATACATGCGTGAATCTAATTCCAATTGAAATTTACATCACTTGAAATTTACATCCCGCGAGACACACAATTGATTGACAAGTTGTACCATTACACATTTTCTCAAAATAATAGGATGTATACAGCTTTGTCAAGGTAGGAAGAATTTTTTAAAGATCCGATTGTTTAAAAAAAATTTTGTGGTTTGATGGTTTAGACTGATCTGTTGTTGTCTGTTCTTTCAATAGGCCATCAAAAACACCACTCTGTCTCTCACAATGTCAATATTACGGTGAATATCAGCCAGGTGCCTATATATGTTATCAAAATATTATTTTATTAATTTCTTTGATTTTACTTTGTAATATCTCGTAAATGTGTTTTTCAGTCTCGTCTCGAATGTAAACAAACGTGACGTGACAGTCATGTTTGTTTACCTACGATAAGGTAGTTCCGGATTGTGTATTGCATTTTATATGTAATCATACACGGAGTGACAAAATGTTTTGGCATTCATTGTCAGTAATAATTACAACGGCTCTCACGCTTGCAGCTATGGGAATTTCACAAGGCAAATGAAAATATTACTTTATAAAAGAAAGTTTTAGTACAGTGAAACAATTAAATCGGGGGAAAAGACAATTGTTAAAATATTGCATGATCATTTCCTATTAATGTTTATGAAGAACAGTTTCATATTTATGAGGGGCCTAGGTGACTAGAGTGGTCTAAAGAGCACTAATCAAAATGCCTCTTATTTTATAGGTTTGAATCCCAATTGGGCAGATCCTATTGTGAGAAAGTCTGTCAGTTTGCTTGCCAAAAGTTAGTGGGTTTCTCCGAGTGCTTTGGTTTTTTTCCACAATTCCTGAACCAACCTTTTCAAAATATTTAAAAGATTCTTGCCTGTGGTGTAAAACACTATGAAACCAATCCAATATAATTGTTTATATGGGAAAACATGCATATTTTTTTTACAATTCTATCGCCAATCAGTTTGATAGTTCTGCACAAATTTTATGAAGTATTACATAGTATACTTTAGGGTTTGAACCCAGGCTTGGTCTGACCAAGACTTGAAAAAAGGTAGTGACTTCTTTTTACTATGCACTCAGCATCTAAAAATGAAAGTCACAGGGTCATTTAGAGGAGACTTTAAAAGCTGATTTCCCATTTCAGAGCAGGCATGGCAACCTAAAGAACCGTCCCTGCACATTGCCCTATGCACACTGCAAAGATAAAAATTTTTGCCATGTCACTTTTGGGTGGTGATGTCTTGATATAAGTGAAATACTCTTGGGATATTAAACTATCTTGGGATATTAATTCCCAATCAGTCAAATCAAATCATACTTTAAGAAAAGATTAAATATACATGCAGTAATGTTATTTGATTTGTACTGATTTTTACAATGGTATTTCATTGAAGACCATCAAATTTGACTTTGAATTCAAACCAGATTATAAAAATACATGTAGTTTACATCATTTAATTTTGCAGCTTGCAAGCAATCCAAAGATTCAGGAGCTTTTAAATCCAGTATTTCTTAATGGAGCTCTGACCAAGTCTCTCCAGTTGTCCATGCACACAGACGATCAGTATGCAGATAATCTCAGTTTTGCTGTTAGATATATTCCTAATGTCCTGCAACAAAATGGTAAGTTATCTCCCCTGATATCAGTGGTTTTTGGTTAGGGGGAGGGCAGACATTGTAACCCCAATATATGTTTATGTGTCACAGACGATCAGTATGCTGATAATCTCAGTTGTGCTGTTAGATATATTCCTAATGTCCTGCAACAAAATGGTAAGTTATCTCCCCTGATATCAGTGGTTTTTGGCTAGGGGGAGGGCAGACATTGTAACCCCAATATATGTGTGTGTGTCACAGACAATCAGTATGCTGATAATCTCAGTTGTGCTGTTAGATATATTCCTAATGTTCTACAACAGAATGGAAAGTTATTTCCTCTCTTTCTGGCAGAGGGTTTTTAGGTCAAGTTTCTATAGCCAGCTAAGCTTATGGTATGACAAAGTGTCCGTATACCAATGTGTGTATTCCTCAATCTTCTCTGAAACCACTTTACCAAATAAAACCAAATTTTGTTTGAAAGATCCCTAGGTGGGGTAGATTAAAGTTTGTGATTTTATGCTCGAAGCCTAATTCCAAGATGGTTGCCATTACTATAAATAGAAGAAAGAAAAAAAAGGGGAAAATGGACATAACATATTTATTTGTTGATCAATTTTGTTCAAATTTGGTAAATACAAAGTAAAACTCTGGACATATATTTAACATGTTTTTCATGTAACATCTTTTTGGTATTAGTGCAATATACAAATTAGTAGCCAAATATGTTTAAATATAATGGTTTTTTTTTCTGTTTTAGTACACGATACGTTGGATTGTCTGGAGTTAAGATATAAGGTAAGATTACTTTCAGTTTTTCTTCAGATCTTTCATTATTGCCAACCAACACATGACAGCATAACCAAAATTTTAGTACACAATCATTATTTTCATTGAATATAGAATCCCATAAGTTTATGTTTCCCGTAAAAGAAAAACCTATATTGTTCCAGGACTTTGGAATACAACGTCAGTTGTAGTAGGGAGATATTTTATGCAATATGTCTGTCTGTCCTTCCATCTGTCTGTGTTCCCTGGTTTCAAGATGATATGACGAATTTCTTTCGATTTCATTGGTTGAAAAGCAAAATTACATTCAAGGCATTTCTCAGTGACTCAGACTCACATGCCGAAGTGATTGTGATGTAATCTTCGCGAATTACACAAAGTGCACAGCGTCCATTAAGGTTATTTCTCAATGACCCAAAAATCAGATTCAATGCTTAAATACATTTCACCGTCTTTTTCATTTCTGTTACAGGTGAAGTGGCCAGTTAACATCATTATCACAGATAAATGTATTACTAAATACAGCAAAGTCTTCTCATTTATGTTACAACTCAAGCGTGTAGTCTGGGTTCTCAAGGATGTCTGGCATAAACTGAAAAGAGATGGTAAGTTGACTTTGTTACTGATCAGAGGGAGTGAATTGTAATACTTTGTAATAACATATCAAAGGGAATTAATTGTAATAAATTGGGCTTTCAAGGTTGTCTAGCATAAACTGAAGCGAGATGGTTAGTTGGTTTTAGTAATGATCAGAGGGAGTGAATTGTAATACACTGTAGTTATATATCATAGGGAGTGAATTGTAATAGTCTGGATTCGCAAGGTTGTCTGGCATAAACTAAAAGAAATGGTAATTGGTTTTGTTAGGGTTAAAAATTGTATTGAATATGTAGCAGGCCATTTTATTTTAACTATGATAGATACTGATTAGAGGGGGTGAATTGTAATAGTTACATATCATAGAGTGTTAATTGTAATAGTTACTTATTATAGGGAGTTAATAGTAAAAGTTACCTAACATAGGGAGTTAATTGTAATAGTTAGGTATTATAGGGAGTAAGTTGTTGATTTTTGCTGGTACTAATTGTAGGGATTCAACTGTAAAAAATGCTGTGTTGAACTTACATGTTAAACTAAGTGCAATGGAGGTTCTTTCTGATGGCAAAAGCCTTGACCAAAACAGTGTGATTGGAAAGAACAGGCACCAGTTTCACATTCCTTCACTCATCTGAGTGTACACTCAACTCAAATTAGGGAACATTTCAAATATCAAATTTTGAAAACATTCCATGGTTACAATTGAATATCTAATGTTATATTTAAATTGTTTATTGGGTTTTTTTTATCAAAACAAAACATTGTCTCATAAAACTTGAAATTTTTAAAATATTGATGAGAGAAAAATTAGAATATTTGAGTTGAGTGTACACTGTGATTGTGAACCTGGGTCTAGAACTACAAATCATTACAATGTAAGACATCCCTGAATAAATAATGTTTTATCATGTTTATTTTATATTGTTTTATCTATATTAATTAAGCATTGGTACATAAAGTTGGAAGTTCATCTCAGTTTAGACAGCTGCAGCTTTATAGGTATTTACAGATCTCTCTCTCTCTCTCTCTCTCTCTCTCTCTCTCTCTGGGTGTGTGTGTGTGTGTGTGTGTGTACTCTACATACTGTGTGTGTGTGTGCTCTGCATACTCTCTCTCTCTCTCTCTCTCTCATTCTCTCTCTACATACTGTGTGTGTGTGTGTGTGTGTGTGTGTGTGTGTGTGTGTGTGTGTGCTCTCTGCATACTCTCTCTCTCTCTCTCTCTGTATTTTTACCTAAGTAGAACAGAAACCTAGATGATGAGAGAACCAGTTATATATTTCTGTGACCACTTAAGAACCCACAAAATATGGGATTGATTGATTAATTAATTGGGTTTTATGTCCCAGTCATGAATTTTTCACTCATATTGAGACATCATTTTTACCTTTGCAGTGCATTTAAGGCAATATGCAGAGAGGGTTCTTTAACGTGTCACGCCTGCCTTTACACAAGGGCATTGTTTTTTAAGGTCTCATTGGAAGGACCCTGTGACTTTCATTTACAACTGCAGAGTGTTGGCAAAATAACAGTCACTACCAACTTTCTAGTCTAGATTAGATCCAGCGGAGTTCGAACCTCAACCTCCCATATAGAGAGCACTTTACCAACTGAGCTACTGTAGTGGTATACAAATGTAGGAACCTATGTTAAATCACTAACAAAGTGCGAGTATACAATGTTAAAAGTTTTGTAAGAAAAGTTTTTTTATTGACAAAGTTTGCAGTTAAAAGATGCTGAGTCTGTCCCACTTGCTTCAACCTGAAGTAGAGATATAGAGATTAATATATGGAAATCATTGATCGCTTTGTTAAAACTTACAAAGTTTCTTCTCAGATCATTTTCTTAATCAGACAAATTCTCAACATTTCTCTACATTTAGTTATTATTATATTATTTTGAAAATTTGCCGAATTTTTAACTTGTAAATTTTCGTTCTTTTACAGACAGGAAATGCAGCATTTTGTAAAAGTGATGCAGGGTTATATTACCAACCAGATTATACACGTAGCTTGGCAAGAACTCCAGGAAGCTTTGGCAAATGACGTGAAAAATCTCGATGACTTACATCGAGTACACACAGATTACCTGGATAGGGCTATATTCAGGTAATTTCTAAATTTCCTTTGACCCTAACACACTTCATGCCTTAGAGATGTTTGAATTGTCAGAACAATATGTATATCAAAAACCTCAGGTTTTTTCCAATACAAATTGGTACCACGTCATTTGGCTTTGGACTGAAAATATACATGTAATTGGAAATGTATGCTTTTGAGATGCTTGCAAGGTCAGAACAATTTGTATTTCAAAAACATAGGTTTTTCCAATACAAATAAATACCACCTCATTTGGCTGTGGAAAATATAAAATAAACTGTAAAAAAAAAAATTACTAGGTGAATGATTCATCTTCCAAGTGAAATGAGACCCCTAGTTCTTGGTCAGTATCAATCATAGTGTAAGGCATAGTTTACATATGTATATTACAAACAAGAAATCTATACATTATATATAGTATTTGGTTGTTTGTTGAAATAAGTGGAATTCCTCTTGAAATATACCCTTAATGTGCCATTAATTGATGAAATTGTGATCTTTACTTGAACATTGATTTTCATTGTCTTCTGATAAAATGAATTCCCATTCAGATTTTAAAAAACCCACAAGCATGATTTACATTGTCATTTCACCACTACATTTTGTGGCCAAACAAGGTCCACATATATTTCTTTACACCTACCTTTTTATATGCCTTGACACTTCTGCAGATTGGGGATCTTCATGGCAGTGTGGTCTAAAATTTGGGTTTACAGTTCACAGAGCCTATCAATTCACTTGATAAAGGTCTGGTTTTCTTTTGGTATTTTGGATATTTCCACCTCTATAGTTCTGACAGGAGCAGGAATTACCATTATTCAACTCTGCTCCACTTCATTTATAATTTCCACTGTTCCACTTCATTTATAATTTCCACTCTTTCCACTTCATTTATGATTTCCATTTTGTTCCACTTCATCAATAATTTCCTCTATGTTCCACTTCAGTTATAATTTCCACTGTTCCACTTCATGTATAATTTTCACTGTGTTTCACTTCATTAATTATGTCCTCTCATTTCCACTTCATTTATAATTTTCACTGATCCACTTCATGTATAACTTCCACTGTGTTTCACTTCATTAATTATGTCCTCTCATTTCCACTTCATTTATAATTTCCACTGATCCACCTCATTTATAATTTCCACTGTGTTTCACTTCATTAATTATGTCCTCTCATTTCCACTTCATTTATAATTTCCACTGATCCACTTCATGTATAATTTCCACTGTTTTTCACTTCATTAATTATGTCCACTTCTTTTCCACTTCATTTATAATTTCCTCTCTGATCCATGTAATTTATAATCTCAACTGTTCCACTTCATTAATAATATCCACTTCTGTTCCAATTCATTTATAATTTCCACCTGTTCCACTTCATGTATAATATCCACTCTTTTCTACTTCATTGATAATATCCACTTCTGTTCCACTTCATTTATAATTTCCACCCTGTTCCACTTTATGGATAATTTATTTGTAATATTTCTGGTTGTTATCAGTTTAGCATTACTTAGCATAACTTTTATTTCATTTTAATGTTTTCTTTATACTTTAACATTCTCTTGTTACGTAGCAAATAGCTGCAATAATGCTGATACAGATTTATACAGTAATTCATTCATGTGCTTCACTTTAAAAAAACATCAGAGAATTATCCGGTTTCCAAATTTAAATTGATACATGTAATTATCAGTGCATTTCTTCTGACTATATTTCCAGATGTTTGTTGAACAAAAAAGCTGCTCCTTTAATGAAAATAATACAGGACATCTTTTGTTTGATATTGAAATTCCGAACACAGCTTATCAACGCTACCTGGTTGCAGAGTGCCGATGCTGGAGAAATGACTAATACAGCCTTTAGTAGTCTTCAAACATCATATAAAGCATTTAGAGAGTACTCCTGCTTTTTGTTTAAAGGTTAGTATTTACCTCAGAGGTCCACCAAAGTCAGCGTGCCATCACACATTTCAGAACAAGATTCAGAAATTGAAATTATCTATTTCAAACCACGGAGAATACTTTGAAGGGATGTAATGTTCATTTCACTGTTTGAGTCCAATGCTTTTGAGATATTGTATAATACACATTATATATCGAACAATCCTTGTATTTAATACTATTAGGGGCTTCACTGGCCAAGTGGTCTAAAGCTTCATGTTGTAGATCATATCACCTCTCACTGCCTATGTTTCAAAGTCTGATCCAAGCAGATCCCAGTTTGAGAAAATTTTGCTTTCCAACCCAGAACTGACTACTTTCATATATGTGAGCTTATGGTGTGTGTGTGTGTGTGTGTGTGTGTTTGGTGTGTGACTCACATTTTTTACATCACCTGTGAAAATACAAGGTCAGTATTGAACATACTACACAGAAAGGATTTTTTTGGGCAAGCATTTTTCAAGTTGGTACATTTGGTAGCCGTAAGTAAAGAAAGTAGGTCACATTGACCTAATTATGAAAAAACTAAACCAAAATCTTAATCACAATTTTTTACATCTTTTCTAAAAATAAGTCCTGTATTTTCATGGGATTTTAAATGTTTTTTGTTTTGTTTTGTTTTCATGATTTGACCTGTGAAATGGGTCAGGTTCAAAGGTAAATTCATGACCTAGTTAATGAAAGCTACACAGTTTGATTTTTTTTTTAATTTGGGTATATGCAATCCACAAATTTTTCATGGAATGAATTTTGGAGCTTAAACACTTCAACTAGCCATTATTTATCAGGTCTATTAGGCCTTTTTTTGAAACATAACATTTGATTATATAGATATACATGTGTATCTTTTTTTTTTACTTTCAGTTGTAAACAAGCTTGCCATTAGAGGATATCAGCCACATCTACAGGAATTACTCCTACGTCTCAATTTTAATGATTATTACAAAGATAAATAAACTTTCGTGGATAAGATCTAAGATCATTACACCAGTGTAAGAATTTGTTGATATACCACAATCAAGGCTCACAAAATACAATTGGGAACCAACTGGGTTTCAATCAGTAAGACTCTAGTGTTATGAAATTGAATTTCTTTGGTCAAGAACGTTAACTCAAGGTTCTCTATAGTACTTCAAGGAAAATCAGCTATATTCCTTCCAAATTTGTACATTCGACTGGTTACTAGAGTTTTACAAGAAACTGATCCTGTAACCATTAAAGTTAAAGTGTAGCATGGGTTCAAAATGTTTTCATAAGTTTAATTAAAGACTAATGGTTAAATTACGTGGTGCACAGATGAAAACTTATACTCATTTTTAGCAAACAACCCTTTTATTATAAGAAATCATACATGTATGTCAAACCATTGTTAGTTTGTTAATTGAGTTTTTGTAGCATAATTGTGCATTTTGTATTTTGATATTTATTTTTCATAATTTTGATAAAAATGAAAGAATAAAGTACAAATATATTTATCCATTTAAAATTGATTAAATCTAGAAAATGAGTATTCCAATGTGTTTTTATACAGAAATTGATACACATGATTGAATATAGATTAAAAAGTGAGATAAGTTGCTTGGAAGAGTGGATCACTTCTTTACATCCATAAATTTTTAAGTAATAAAAGAGAAGTGAAAACATGTAGATCAAATCAAGAAAACTTGTAATTCCAGTGGGGTTATGATGGCCAAATGGTCTAAAGGTTATGCTTACAAATCATATTGCTTCTCATTGCCTAGGTTTGAATTTGGCTCAGGCCGATTTTAGTGTAAGAAAATTAGGGAGTTCATTTGCCAAAGGTCAATGTTTTTTCTCAAGGTACTCAGTTTTTCTCCACCTTTCAAGAACTGATCACCTGGATAAAAGTGAAATAAAAATCTCGACTGGGGTGTTAAACACTTTACTCCACTTCACTAAAAAATTCCAAGTATGGATAGAAAATTGAGAAAGTTTGTTTTGGTTCATTTGGCTGTTTCCTACTTTTATTTGCATTACCAGTACTTAGTGCATAGAGACTTAGTTAAAACTGAGAATAAGTGCTATGACATTGTATAATGCATGGACTTTTCTAGAAACTAAAGAAAAATGAGACCAGGTGATCTTGGTTAAATCGTTTCCATGGCCTAGTTTTTGTGCTTCTGAAGCAAGTGTTCGTAGTCTCTGATGGTAAGCTAACATTGTTGAACATTGCCCATAGATAGTAAACCAAATGACATTTTGTTAATTTTGGCTATAAAAGTTTTAAAATACTTGAACCCCTAACGCTCTTTCTATTTGAAATATACTGTGTTTTGTCATGTTCCTATTCTGTTGCTTTTTGAACATGTGCTTGATGTTTCCATAGTCTGTGACACAGAGTAAGCAAACATTGCTGAACATTGCCCAGGTATTGAAACAAACAATTCCATAATTTTGGTTGTGAAAGTTTCACTATGCTGGAACCCTTTACTCTCTATATGATATGTATACTGTTTTTTATAATCTGCCTATTCTGATATTTTTGGAGCATGTGTGCAGAATCCCTGATAGTAAGCAAACATTGACGGACATTGCCTATAGTAATAATAATTTGATAATTTATTTAGTTGTGAAAGCTTGACTATGCCAGAACCCTTTACTTTCTATATGAAATATACTGTTTTTGGAGCACATGTTCGTAGAAGTTAGTCACAAAGTGCTCTAAATTCAAAGCCTATGTATTATAGTGTCTCTTATTGCCTAGTTTTGAATCCAACTTAAGCAAGATCCAATTAAGTTCAAATTTGTTGTAAGTTTCCTTGACAAACCCAGCATTTACTGTCTTAACTGGGTAGTTAAATAACATTACTCCGCTTTGAATTGACAAAGTATTTAATGTCCAACCTTAATGGCTACATTGCCTCTTACAAGTTACAATCTAGATTCAAATTAAACTCTAGCACAACCAGGTGTGATCAAGTACGTCAGTTTGCCTGGTGATTGTTTCTTCAATTTGTCCGATTTCGAAACTAAATCCCTATATTGAACTGTGTGAAAGAAGTATAAAAAACTAATTGTGACTAATGGAACTCCCCAGCATACTTCGTGATCAATACCTCTTAATGTTTGTGCAGAAAGAAATGGATAATGTTCATGTCAAATATTCTCAAAAAAAAAAACGTTGATATTATGGGACTATGTCACTTTATGCCATTCTATTACCAATAGAAACAATTGTCACACACAAATGCTATAAGGTATCACATTAAGCTCTGGGGAATTCCATTGACATTTGATGCCTGTAAAAAAAACTTTGCAATTAAGACAACTATGATATTTTTATTGAAATGTTGTTTAATGAAAATCTTTGACCTTGACCTTTAACACAGCATGACATGTATGAAAAGACTGATGGTTCTATATATATAGAAAGTATAGACATATTTCTCTAATGAAATAATTAACTTAACAATAAAATATAAAAGGAAAAGAAATAAATGCACAACCCTGACGTACACCACCTTATAACATAAACATCCATATTTGTCTAAATGATGTTGTCCGACTATCGATACACTCAACTCAGTACACATAGGTCAAATTAGTTTTTAATAATTCTCATCAACATGTCAATAGGCAGACATACTTAAAAATGATTTTCTCATATCATCACTAACGTACTACATATCATAATTATGAAGTTATGTTTAATTAACATTGGACATCAAAGGACATTATTTATTTAATTAAATATCTAAACATTAGTTATTTATTAATAATTAAGAATCAAATATTTAATAACTGCAAATCACAAAAAAAAATTTTTTTTTTACATCAGATAATTTCTGACTGACATGAGAAATGACACATCAGATATTTTCTGACTGACATGAGAAATGACACATTTAATTAACGCACATCAATCCATTTTCCCTAAAATTGTGTGCAGGTACATAATTCATTTTGTCATAAACTTCTCTGTTTAGTGACACATATACTAATTGCACATCATTTCATTTCTTTTGAAATCTTGTGCAGTTTTAATTCAATTTCACTACAATTAAGACAATAAATAAATATATATATAAATAAATAAATAGAAAAGAAAAAAAATTCATCACATTATGTTGGTTGGTTTTCTATTTTGCTTTTTAGCTGATAGCAAAATGTCTGCAACTGTAGGTTATTAGTTATTATTAATAATGTAAATTGAAAACCATTTACATACTGTTCTACTTTTTGTTGTTTCAATGGACACCCAGATCCATGAACTCACACTTCAATGAAATAGTATATTTTACAAACTTACGTGACATATTCATCAAAAATCAGAATTTTATTTTCTAACAGAATTTCATTTTTTCTTAATGAAAAATTTACATCATGTAAACAAATGTACCAGGGTACTGTTTTCAGATACAAGAAACAATACTAATGTTATTTGTTTGTTGGTAATTCTAATAAAGAAGTTCAGATAAATTTAGCCAATTTTTCTCCTAAACAACTTAAACCGTTAAAGATAACTGTAATCTACAGTCATCTCGTAATCAGAAATATTTTATGAAAATTTAAATAAAAAAACCCTCAATGACTGCAAACACAATAAAACGTCTTTTAAAAGGGCAAACGAAACGGCATTTTCCATGAAACCATACTTTTGTCTGTGAATAAAATGTTTTCATTATATAATATCTCGAGGGCTATCAAGCAAAATAGTCTTTAATAATAAAATATCCATCATCCTGTCTAAAAGAAATAAAATAGAGAAAAGTTGGTCCAATTATCTTTTTTCTAAATCAATAATAATTTTAAAAAAAAGAAAAAAGATAAATAATAAATTATTGAAGTTAAACAATTGAAATTATAATTGCACAACACATGAAATATAGATATGAGAATTCTCACTGCATTCAAACAATAAAATAGGAGTTTGATGTTTAACCTCAAAAGTTTTCACTCGTTATCAAATTTACCAATTTGTAAAATTAACAAAAAATTAACAGGCAAGACTAGATAGGTAAAATTTGTTTTTTAATCACATTTTAGAGAAAATTTTTAATTAATAACACAGGGGTTGATCTTCATCAGCACATTTTTGAAAATCCACAAAATTTGCACCATGCAAAAATAACCCAATTTACAGTATCATTCACTGCAATTCTCAAAAGTACGGTAATAAAGATGCCAAAATGGTTAAGCTTTCCGTTCTTAGTGAGAAAATTTTAACTTATGTTTTATACTAGTCAGAATATTTGAAAATTTTGGGAATTCAAAGTTATTTACAGATTTTAATATTCCTGAATTTAAGAAGATAATTGGTGTCTTGAAAGGGATTAGGAATTTTTCACCAGAGGTTAGAGTGTATTTGAGGTTAAATATTTGTATAAAGTATTTGTAAAACATGAATACTGAAGAGACCATTTACTGTACATTGGTGATTAATTCTTGAAATATGTGAGATTTTGCTAAATTTGAATTCTTTTATTTTCAAGACATCATGTAACAGACAAAAAGTGCACACATGAGTAAAGTATCATATTAAAATCAATTAAAAGTCTTTGCTTTCTAGGATGTCTGAACAAATTACAAGTTGTTTTTGTTTTTTTTTTTTTTGTTTTTTTTTTTGATTCTAGGACATCTGAGCTAAAATAACAAATGTGATTTTTTTACCAAGAGGTTTATAATCTAACAATGTAGAAATAACAACATCTGTTTATTAAATTTGAACTTTAAACAGAAATTGTGTCTATGTCCTACTAAAGATGTACATTTTTCATAAAATGAATTGAAACTGCCTTGTATTCATTTGCAATATTGTAATAAATTGATTTATCATGACTGTAGGATTTTGATATACCGGTATATGTGCCTACTTGTTCAAATTAGCAAGAATCTATATATAAGTCTAAGCTAACGTCATTTTTACAAAGAAACCCATGTCTCATGAAAATAACAAGTTCCCGAGTAAAATTTTGCAATCCTTTGATTCTATCTAGGAATAAACCATGTCTTTGTTACAAAGTGAATACTTTGAGGATACACAATTGAACAGCAAGCAATAACTTACTGAACTGCCAAAATTAACAAATTGAAATCTATAGACACTGAAGTTTCTTTAAAAAAAATGATTATGACCAAACTGTATTTGACTAAAATTCAGTGTACAAAATTACAACATACAGAATACACAATATGACAAAGTGAACTTTCAGATTCCGTTATATCATTATTCATTTGATAAGTCAATAAAAGTACATCTCACAATTTGATTGTTATTAAATATCATTTTTAATTTACAATTAGCTCTAGATTATCAAATTCTCAGTTAGCTTGAAGTTAAGTTTATAAATTTATTGAATATCCATGTTGAAATTCAAGCTAAAATAAAAGACTTGAATAAAAATCTAAACACAGTGCACTATTTATGAGAGATTCTAAAGACATTTAATGAACTAATCAGCAGAAATTTAAAAGAATTAAAAATAGGAGAAATGAGAAATTCTCAAACATTTTTGATTATATTGAGAACTATTTCTTAAGAAGCAAAAATTCAAAATTGGACTACATACATACATACAAACATATATATGTATGTATGTATATATATATATATATATATATATATATATATATATATATATATGTTTGTATTATTAGAGACCAAATCATTTTCTAAAAATAGCTATTTCTTTTGGTTGACAAGAGTTATGCCTCTTGTTAACATCACAGAAATAAAAACCTAACCTGATTTACATCTTCAACATAAAATTTATCACAATTTTTGTCTCTTTTGCACAAAGAGTAACATCCCTTATGTAAATAAAGAGTTATCTCCCTTTTGTGTCAAGAATAAATTACATGTAGAGTTATGCCCCTTGTGTGTACACAAAGGGTTATGTCCCTTTTGTGTCGAGTAAATGACATGACGAGTTATGCCCCTTGTGTAGACAGAATTATACTACATTTACATACACACTGATATTTACACCTTTTAGACTTAAATTTGGCAGTTTAACAGAATAAAGTTTACTAAATATTACAGATATATACTAATTTCAAGATTTAGATCTTTAATTAATACAAAATAAAACCATAATTTCATTCAAAAATTTTTTTTTTTTTTTTTTTTTTAAATTCAAGTTTCAAGCTGACCAATCACTTTAATTAATTTTTCCAGGCTGGTACATGTTCAACACATAACATCACCAAATTGGTACGTTTTTAATTGCCTGACATTGCTTTGTAGGTACATTTTTACTAGCAGCATTGCCTTTCTTCTACATATCATTATAGTCAAAAATTAGAAAATTCCATTTTTTTAAATATTTTCTGTCAGTTTATCCATTTGAGCAGTACATTTCCGACAAAAACAGAAATTTCTGTAATATTGGTCAGCCTGTTGTTTTATTATGGTAACTATTTAAATCTATTAATGCAACACTTCAGCCTTGACATAACAGTATCTGATCTGTCTGTCTGTCTGTCAGAATAAAGATGGCTAGACACTAAAAGAAAAGCTAATTCAGCAATTCCTTCTATTCCTAATCGCTGTGTTAATTTTAAAGACAAAAAGTTCTGCAATGCTTGATTGATTTTTAAAAATTATTTTTATTTATTTAATTATTTTTAATCATTTATTATTAATTTTTTTGCGATTATTTCTGTTATTCACAGGTAAATTAAATAATATGATAAAAGAGTTGTCCTAAAGCAGCTAACTTCTGACTTAACACATTTTAGCATATGAAATTTCTATTGACAACTATTGTTTCAGTATGAAATTGAAAGCAGAGGGACCATATCGAAAAAAATTATACCTTTTTTTAACACCCCCCCCCCCCCCCCCAAAAAAAAAAAAAGTTATATTATTACATTAATATCATTAATATTGAAGATCTGGATACTTTTGAATAACCTAATTCTTTTTAAAATAGAAATAAATTATATATATTTAAAAAAAAAAGGATTAAAATAAAATAAAAGTAATCAAAAAGAAACAATATAAAAAATCATTTTTATTATGTTGATATGAATAGATCTGGAAAATTTTGATTAAATTTCTATTGTAAATGTTGAGTTTTAGACAAGCTCTAAAAAAATTGAGGTAATTCTCTAATCTGAACAACTGAAGTATAAATAAACATGTAATGTCTAATTAGATAATGTTAATTATCAATTTTATGTATCACATTTTTATACACCGTATCAAATGTCTACAAGCTGTATCAAAATTATGAATTTTTGATAAAATATCAATTTTTGATACAATGTATTACATGTACGGGTATATGATGTATAAATTTTTGATACAGTGTACTATACAATATATCAATTTTTGATACAGTGTACTATACGACATATCAAATTTTGATACAGTGTACTATACGATATACCAATTTTTGATACAGTGTACTATACGATATATCAGTTTTTGATACAGAGTACTATACAATATATCAATTTTTAATACAGTGTCCTATACATTATATCAATTTTAAATGTTTGATAGTGTACTATATGATATATCAACTTTTGATACAGTGTATAACCAAATGATGAATCAGATTTTGGTACAATGTATTATGATATTCCTGTAAAAAAATGTTTGATACAGTGTACATTTCCTAAAATTACTTTTGATACAAGATACAAATATGATGTATCAATTTCTAATACCATGTTCTGTGATTAAGAGTGTCATGTTTCATCTGCAATACAGCTCTATCAATTTTTCAATATAAATGCAATTTTTAAATTGCAACAACCAATAATATTGATGTTGGTACCTTGTATCAAAAGGAATACCTTTTCAATGTATCAATTGCCAAACTCTAATAATATCAATACCAACTGACAGTGTCATCAAATAATATCAAGACATTGTGCTTATTATTAATATCAATTCAATGCAAGTTGGTCCCTATTACACAGCCTGGCAGACAATGAATTGAAGCTTGCTGTAAATAACTGGGTATATTTACGAATATAAAATATACAGCCAACCTCGTCTGAAACTAGCTTATGTTAGAGCAAAACAAATATTTAATTGATACAGTCTCTTAAACAGATTTGACTTCTTGGGTTGCTGGACACATGACCTTTACCTATATTTATCAATATAAAATATACAGCCAACCTTGTCTGAAACTAGCTTATGTTAGAGCAAAACAAATATTTAATTGATACAGTCTTTTAAACAGATTTGACTTTTCAAAATAAAATATACAGCCAACCTTGTTTGAAATTAGCTTGTGTAAGAGCAAAACAAATATTTAATTGATACAGTCTCTTAAACAGATTTGCCTTTTCAATATAAAATATACAGCCAACCTTGTTTGAAACTAGCTTGTGTAAGAGCAAAACAAGTATTTAATTGATACAGTCTTTTCAACAGATTTGACTTCTTGGGTTGCTGGACACATGACCTTTACCTATATTTATCAATATAAAATATACAGCCAACCTTGTCTGAAACTAGCTTATGTTAGAGCAAAACAAATATTTAATTGATACAGTCTTTTAAACAGATTTGACTTTTCAAAATAAAATATACAGCCAACCTTGTTTGAAATTAGCTTGTGTAAGAGCAAAACAAATATTTAATTGATACAGTCTCTTAAACAGATTTGCCTTTTCAATATAAAATATACAGCCAACCTTGTTTGAAACTAGCTTGTGTAAGAGCAAAACAAGTATTTAATTGATACAGTCTTTTCAACAGATTTGATTTACAGATCACAATGTCTCTCAATGTCTATATTTCTGCTTGGAGCTGATCATAATAGGAAACATTTTGTTTTCTGAAGTTTTAAGGTTTTGGCATAGTTTCTCTGGTTTCTTTCACCATTCCTGAATCGACAGCCTCTATATCTAGAATAAGATATTAAACATCAATCAGCCCACCTATCCACCCATATCTTAATATAATTTGAACCTGAAATCTAACCCTTATGTTTTAGTAAAATCAAATTTTGAAACAAAAAAGAAAAAAGAAAAAAAAGACATATTATCTTCTGCAAATCTAAAAACTTCAGTTGTAATGACTGAGTCTCAACAAAAAAGTGCATTTCAATTTCAATATTAAGAACTGACTACAGACTACATTGTTCTTAAATGGTACATCAGTCCATGGCAAAGTTTACCACCAGTATATAGACCAGTGCCCATTCATTCTGCTGATGACTAGACTAGAATACCGGTAATTTGAAATACAATGACTTGCTCAAGGCTCATTTTGGGCTTCAAACAAGAACCCTTGATTTATGAGCCAGCCTGCAACCTTCACATATTCATAAAAAAAAGAAAAAAAAAGAAAAAAAAAAGAAAAAAAAAACACAGATTAGATACAGTTGCCCAAACTTTGTATAATCAACATTGTCTCTTTATCAAATTGCAAACAAGCTTTAATTTTTTTTTTAATAAGAAGTTATGTATTAAACAAAAAGTAAACTCAGCAAACAAATAAAAATGAGATCAAATAAAAAAATAAATTAAATAAAGAAAAGTTAAAAAATTTGAGCCTGAATTTTAACAAGCAACAAATGGTGCTCTGACCATATGCGGAACATCAATCCAACAACAACATGATATCAGTTATTGATTTATAAGACGGAACCCAGCTATATATAATGTATATATATATAAAAAAAAAAATAATAATGAATATGAATATTAATGCAAAGAAAAATTTAAAAAAATAATACTGCAACTGAAAAAATAAACAAAAAACAAAGAAAAAAATCTTTGTTAAAGAAAAAAGAAAATAAACTCATATTGGCTATTTGTAACAGATTTTAAAATAGTTAAAAATAAAAATATAAGCCTTAAAAAATACAAAATAAAATTAAAGTATATATACTTATATATATTTTTTTCTTAATTGCCAAAAATACTGTATAAGATTTTATATTGAAAAATTAAAACTCACTATCATGAATAGATTAACAAATTAAATAAACAATTCTACTTATATTTACACATAGAATAACATATAAAAACGTTAAAACGTTTCTATTGTATCATAATCATCATCATTGTAACATTATTTTTTAAAGAATTAATTAATTTTTTTTTGTAAATATGTTATAAATATTTATTATTTTTTTTAACTAAATATTGACATGATTATTAACAATTTGCTAAATGTTTTCATAAAATATTGTCATGGAAACAAATACACAGATCAACATAGTTGGTAAACATCCCTCTTTCTACGTATTTTAAATTTCAAAATGCAAGAGAGCTAGCTCAGTAACTGTCAGTGAAAAGTAAAATCACTCTACTACAATTATTAAATTTATAAAACAGTTACAGACATCTAATATGATTAACATTTTGGTAGACTCAATGCCATATTGGAGTCCAGTTTAGCTAATTAAATACCATACGAGATTACAATTTGACCGATTTAACACAAGATTGAAGTTCATTTTATTGCCAGACTGGAGTCCAGTTAAGTCACTTCAATGTTAAATTTGGAGTCTATTTATGCTGATTCAATGCCAGATACGAGTCCATATTGGACAAAATCTTTGGATATTGAAGGTTTGATGTCTTCAATGTAGCCTTTTAGTAAGTATACAGTCTATACATTAGGGAAATTTCCAAATTGAGAAAAAGCCTAAAAAATATTTCCAGTAATTTTGGTAAAAATTTACTGAAACATGACTGCTCCAGTTTTAAAAACTTAAAAATGCAAAAACAAACAAAAAAATGTTTTACCTCCCTCCAATCTAACTCCTAATATAGACTTAAGTTGTTAATTGAATTTTTTTTTTATTATTAAATTTATTTTTTTTTTATTGTGAAGGTGAAGCATTCAACCTTTCAACTAAAGATGAAAAAGACCCTTAATTATTTCAACTTCAACAAACAGAAATTTTGACACTTTCTGAAAAAAAAAATCCCTACAAGGTCAGAAATTTACAGATGTTCATTTATGTAGCTACAGAGAGGGGAGCAAAACAAATACATATTTTGTTTGGCCTAAAAAATAAAGCCATTAACAACAATCAATAAAATGCTATGGAATACAAGCTCTTCAAAAATTGGTAAAGTTCTGAAATATATTTTCATGCCAAATGTTTTCAATTTGTTTAAATTTCGTTTTTTCAATTTCTGCATCACCACTGCATAGTAATGTTGTGATTTCAGAACCTTACTAAATAATAAGTTTGATTGGCATATCCTGAACATAGCACCCCAGGTATTCTGAAAGTGACTTAAAAATACAACAAAAAACTATTCTGTTCCCAAATAATAATAATTTTCATGACAGCATATTAAACACATATTCATATTTAATCGTTAATAAAATGGAATATCATCAGAACTTTTAAATTTGAACATCAATTATCACTCGCTGATTATTTTAAAAAAAACTGTTCAATCTCTAAGTATTTTTCTGTAAGCTCAATTAGAGTAAAGATTTGAAAGGATAATCTCATGTGACACAATCACATGATGCTATCATGCTAAAAATTACATAAGTGTCGTAAATTCCAGCCAACTGGCTAAAAACTGTTTATTAAAGAGTAGTTTCAGTATTTTCACTTTTTTAAATAATGTTAACAAAAAACTAAATGATTTAACAGAATATGAAATGAACAGTCACATGACATTATCATATGACACTATCACATGACTTTGTCTTTCTCATATTGAGGACAAGTCACATGGCAACATCACATAAAGGCATGTGACACTATCACATGACCTGTTCTTTTCACATTGAGGACAAGTCAGATGATGTTATCACATGTCAATGGCATATGACATTATCACATGACACTATCACATGACTAGATTGCCATTAAATTTTAGTGCATTCATACATATCTGACACTCTAAATAAATGCAGCCATTATACCACACACACACATACATTAAACACACACTCATCACTAACGACTACGTCTTGTCTACACAATGGTTCTGCATCAGTGCTCCGTCCACTACAATCCATTCATGCATGACGTCCACTCCTGCCTATTTGGTCATCACACACAATGGCAAAGTTTGTGGTTTTAAAACAAAATGTCCACTAGATTTGTGGGTGGTAGTTATCCACATCCTCCTCAAGGGGTGGGTCCAGAGCGTGGTGACTTACATCTATATATTATACAACTACTTCTCCATGCATTAAGAATAACAAACATCAAAATAGACCTGTAATAAAAATAATGAAAATAAAAAATAAATCTTGCTCCATGTGCATTGGCTAATTGGAGCTTTATCGATTAAGAAGTCTAAAGTGCTGACTACAGATTACCTTGCCTCTTATTGCTTGGTCTCCAGATCACTGCTTCTCTGTCTTGGTCACAGATCATGGTGACTAGATCATATGTGACACCATGTCACAGTAAACATGCCGGCATATCATAAGTAAGCATAGTGGCCTTGTGTCATAGTAAGCATGATCATAGCTCAAAGAAGTCACAGAATCCCAGGTCATAGAGGCATTTTATTGTTGTCACAGTAGGCATGTTGGCTCTATATTGCAGTAAACATGATATGTCACAGTAAGTAATCTCTTAATGCCTATTATGCAGCTCTGTTACCCCATGTCAAAGTAAGCATAGTGGCCCCATGTAACAGTAAACATTCAACTATAGAAGTAAGCATGATTACATGGCAAAGTAAGCATGGTGGCTTAAACATTATAATTTTAAAAATGTGCATGACGATATGCAAAGTAACTGAGTGACCCCATGTCACAGAAGCCATGAAGATAGGGCCCAATAGGCAGAAGCCCAATGTCATAGCAGCATGATGTTATGCCAAATTAGTCATTTTGGCTCCACTAAACAGTAAGCATAGTGAGCCTTGTCACTGTAGACATGGTGGACAAATGTCCCAGTAGGCATGGTGGACCAATGTCACAGTAGGCATGGCGGACAAATATCACAGTAGGCATAGTGGACCAATGTCAAAGAAGGCAAAGTTGGCCGATGTCACAGTACGCATAGTGGACCAATGTCACAGTAGGCATAGTGGACCAATGTCACAGTATGCATATTGAAGCAATGTCACAGTACACATAGTGGACCAATGTCAGAGTAGGCATGGTGGCCTAGTGTCACAGTAAGCATATTGTGCCAATGTCACAGTAGGCACAGTAAAGCAATGTCACAGTACGCATAGTGGACCAATGTCAAAGAAGGCATGGTGGCCTAGTGTCACAGTAGGCACATTGTGCCAAATGTCACAGTAGGCATAGTGAAGCAATGTCACAGTAGCCATAGTGGGCCAATGTCAAAGAAGGCATGGTGGCCTAGTGTCACAGTAGGCACATTGTGCCAATGTCACAGTAGGCATAGTGAAGCAATGTCACAGTAGCCATAGTGGGCCAATGTCAAAGAAGGCATGGTGGCCTAGTGTTACAGTAGGCACATTGTGCCAAATGTCACAGTAGCCATAGTGGGCCAATGTCACAGTAAGCATGTCAAATAAGAAGAATAAGACTAGATAATAAAATATATTTAATTTTGATAAAAACATTGTAACATTTAGAACTTCAGTTAAACATAATTTTATCTGGACTTAAGTGAAGCACAAAACAGCTTTATATAACAATTATCAACTGAAACAATCTTCTGAATTGAGACTTTTATAACTTTCTGAACTTTGACCTCTTATCGTTTTCTTAACTATAAACCTTACTTACAGTGTTAGAGAGGTTCCGATTCCTCAGTTGGAGACTGTAGTCGTAATTGTTCATTGTCTGGAAAAAATATACTAGGCTCCGTGTTACGTCGTTTTATTTTGTTTTTGCTCTTTTTTAACATTGTTGCCTGAAAAACAAAAATTTGTATTAACAGTGTAACCTCTATCACCATAACACTAGTTAAACCAAAACCAGTCTAGACTTCATAATTGGTAGGACATTCCATTTACATCATATGTTATATCACTTTGACAAGTCAGTGAGTAGAGTGCTCACTTCATCTGTGGAAGGTGGGGGTTCGAATCCTGGCCAAGTATGACCAAAACTTGAAAATAGGTAGTAACTGTTCTTTCGCCAAGGACATGGCAATGAATGATGAAAGTTACAGAGTCTTTTGGAAGAGAGCTTAGAAACTGATGCCATGTGTCAAGATGGGCGAGGAACACTAATTACCCCTTCCTGCACATTGCCATTAGCAAACAGCAAAGGTAAAAATTTCTGCCTTTTTATCTATAGTTAATAATGTCTCAATTTAGATGTAATATTCTTGACTGGAACATAAGACTGCATTCAATCAATAATATGTAAAATTTATCTTTGTAAAGTACAACGTTGTCTAATCATTCTAACAAACTTTTCCATCAGTTTTTAGTTTACACAGATTCTGCAGTATTGTGTAATTTAAAAATACTGAAGTCAAGTGTTCAAACAATTTTATATTCACAGAGGCAAACAAAAAATGAAAACTACTAAAAATTTGACAACCAACTATCATTTATGATTCTTTCACAGCTATGTGTGAAAAAAAAAATGATCCCAGATCATTCAGTAAAAGTAAGTGTTAAAGCTGCATTAAGTTTTTCAATTTTCTGAATTTTTTTTGGTTTTCTAAAAATATATTTTTTTAAAAATAGATAACTTCTAATCACGATCCATGTGATTCATTTTCTAAAAATTTATTCTTTTTAGCTGTAAATAAACAGAATGTACAGCAACTCCAGTAAATCAAAAGTGAAACTTGACAAATTGTATTAATTGTCCGTCATTAATATCCAGATGTATTCACAATGGTGTTATGCATCCTTTACCAAGTCACAAATGACAAATTCAATGAAGTTCTTTGTTTAATTTATCGTATTTTACCGTTTTGTAAGTTGTATTTAAATGACCCAGTTTTTCATGATGTAAGCATGTTCTAATATTAGATCCCACATGCTACATCTCACTGGAAATTATTGTTCTTTCTGTATTTATTCGAGCTTTTATCATCGAACCAAATGTAATTTTGTTGATTAGGAACATCATTAATTAGATCAGCACAGTTTTAATTTTTTTCCTTGGAAAACTTAATGCAGCTTTAACAAAATGCAATTTAACAGTGATGTAAATGTTTTTGAATTTTAACATTTATGCATTTCTCATATAACATATACCCTAAAGCCAAAGGGAGACTACTCTATGTTTACATTGTTAATTACACCACAAGACGGAGATATAAACCATGCTACTGTAGAATAAATTTCTGTAACACCTTATCGATGAAACTATACTTAACATATATTATTAACATATTGATGTAATATTCTTACAAATTTTCAAAAATCTTTATGTATTGTACCTTTAATGCTGATCTTAGAACTACAACTTGTCCGGCACGTTGTAGCCAAGGTTCACCGTCAACTTGTACTGGTATATCAGCTAATAAGGTGATTCGTAACTACAAGCAGAAAAAATAAACTTCATTAATACAAGAATATAGATAAGCAAACAATACCAAATGTTTTGAGAATGGGTTACGATAGTTGTAAGATTTTTTTACAATGTGGCATATTTTAACGATTTTTAGCTATACAATACAAACAGGCAGGTTACTAATCTATGAAGATTTGTCTGAGGACAAGTCCGTGTATACCTGAGATGTATGAGTGTATATTATGGTTTGTCCTGTACTAGCATGCACTTGGGTGACTTTTTATAAAGGTGGTAGCCCACCAAGTATACCACTCCCAAAGTCACAATAACAAGGCACCAGGTGAAGCAGCTGATAATCTATACTCCTAATGCTGAGCATCAGGTGAAGAAGCTATATCTTACATTTTATGTGTGACCCTGCTTGGGTTTAAACCCCCAACCTCATGCTCTCAAAGCACACCCACTACCACTGTGCTTTGGGTATCACTAAATGCATAATGCAAAGCCAGTAACTGCTAAAATTCCGAATCAAAAATATTCATCAGTTTTTTAACATTAAACTTTATTAAAAGGTAACTGAACTAATTGTTGTTGATCAAAAGCATGATTAGGTAAACAAGCAACTAAAATGACAAATATAAAAACATATTTACTAAAACTCGCCCTATATACAGATATGCCAGCTTATATGCTTTATTCCTTACTCAACTCTTCTTGCAGTTTTTTCAAAGACAGATTTCAAATGCACACATGTAATTCAGAGTACCTCAATAATTTTTTTTCTTCCGAGGCCACACAAGAAATGTTTTTGCACATTAAAAACAAGAGGCCCATGGGCTAACGCTCACCTGTCCAATGCAGTTTGCAAAGTGCAATAGACAAAAGGTTTATAGTTTTCAAGATAATAAGCAATTTAAGTCTTTTTTTGCAGCTGTGACCTTGACCTTTCAACATATGACCTTGAACCATATATCAAAATGATCATCATGTCAATACCTACAATATTCTATATACATGCCTATACAAAACATTAATAGTTTTCAAGATATTTAGCAATTTAAGTCTTCTTTTGCAGCTGTGACCTTGACCTTTCAACATATGACCTTGAACCATATATCAAAATGATTGTCATGTCAATACCTACAATATTCTAATATACATGCCTATACAAAATGTTTATAGTTTTCAAGATAATTAGCAATTTAAGTCTTCTTTTGCAGCTGTGACCTTGACCTTTCAACATATGACCTTGAACCATATATCAAAATGTTCGTCATGTCAATACCTACAATATTCTAATATACATGCCTATACAAAAGGTTAATAGTTTTCAAGATAATTAGCAATTTAAGTCTTCTTTTGCAGCTGTGACCTTGACCTTTCAACATATGACCTTGAACCATATATCAAAATAATTGTCATGTCAATACCTACAATATTCTATATACATGCCTATACAAAACATTAATAGTTTTCACGATATTTAGCAATTTAAGTCTTCTTTTGCAGCTGTGACCTTGACCTTTCAACATATGACCTTGAACCATATATCAAAATGATCATCATGTCAATACCTACAATATTCTAATATACATGCCTATACAAAAGGTTAATAGTTTTCAAGATAATTAGCAATAAAAATCTTCTTTTGCAGCTGTGACCTTGACCTTTTCAACATATGACCTTGTACCATATATATGCCTATACAAAACATTAATAGTTTTCAAGATATTTAGCAATTTAAGTCTTCTTTTGCAGCTGTGACCTTGACCTTTCAACATATGACCTTGAACCAAATATGAAAATGATCGTCTTGTCAATACCTACAATATTCTAATATACATGCCTATACAAAATGTTAATAGTTTTCAAGATAATTAGCAATTTAAGTCTTCTTTTGCAGCTGTGACCTTGACCTTTCAACATATGACCTTGAACCATATATCAAAATGATTGTCATGTCAATACCTACAATATTCTAATATACATGCCTATACAAAACATTAATAGTTTTCAAGATATTTAGCAATTTAAGTCTTCTTTTGCAGCTGTGACCTTGACCTTTCAACATATGACCTTGAACCATATATCAAAATGATTGTCATGTCAATACCTACAATATTCTAATATACATGCCTATACAAAATGTTTATAGTTTTCAAGATAATTAGCAATTTAAGTCTTCTTTTGCAGCTGTGACCTTGACCTTTCAACATATGACCTTGAACCATATATCAAAATGATTGTCATGTCAATACCTACAATATTCTATATACATGCCTATACAAAACATTAATAGTTTTCAAGATATTTAGCAATTTAAGTCTTCTTTTGCAGCTGTGACCTTGACCTTTCAACATATGACCTTGAACCATATATCAAAATGATCATCATGTCAATACCTACAATATTCTAATATACATGCCTATACAAAAGGTTAATAGTTTTCAAGATAATTAGCAATAAAAGTCTTCTTTTGCAGCTGTGACCTTGACCTTTTCAACATATGACCTTGTACCATATATATGCCTATACAAAACATTAATAGTTTTCAAGATATTTAGCAATTTAAGTCTTCTTTTGCAGCTGTGACCTTGACCTTTCAACATATGACCTTGAACCAAATATGAAAATGATCGTCTTGTCAATACCTACAATATTCTATATACATGCCTATACAAAACATTAATAGTTTTCAAGATAATTAGCAATTTAAGTCTTCTTTTGCAGCTGTGACCTTGACCTTTCAACATATGACCTTGAACCATATATCAAAATGATTGTCATGTCAATACCTACAATATTCTAATATACATGCCTATACAAAACATTAATAGTTTTCAAGATATTTAGCAATTTAAGTCTTCTTTTGCAGCTGTGACCTTGACCTTTCAACATATGACCTTGAACCATATATCAAAATGATCATCATGTCAATACCTACAATATTCTATATACATGCCTATACAAAACATTAATAGTTTTCAAGATATTTAGCAATTTAAGTCTTCTTTTGCAGCTGTGACCTTGACCTTTCAACATATGACCTTGATCTATATATCAAAATGATCGTCATGTCAATACCTACAATATTCTAATATACATGCCTATACAAAAAGTTAATAGTTTTCAAGATATAGTGACAAATATATAATTTTTATCAAATTCCCCACTCAGTGCCTCACAATTTCCCCATTTTGAGTCCCATGGCTACCATTTGTGCAAATCTGAAAAAAGATGACCTAAGGATGTTATAAATGAAATAACTAAGGTATATCTCTTGTAGATTCAGAGGAGAAGATTTTTAAAGTTTTTCACTATTTCCCCCCTTATGGGGCCCCAAGGGGACATAACTCCTTCATTTGTGCAAATCTGAAAGAGCTTCACCTAGGCATGATGGTTACCAAGTTTCATTAAATTTGGCCCAGTGGTTTTGGAGGAGAAGATTAAAATGTAAAAAGTTTACGCACGACGGACGACGCACGACGGACGAAGATGGATAGCAATAGCTCATCTGAGCTTTCAGCTCAGGTGAGCTAAAAATCTCCAATTAGGGACTACATATTGTATATTTTAGGTTCTTGTAGGTTAACATTGGGTTTGTTAGAAATTAAAAATTACAGAAATTAGATATAATTGACCAAAACTGCATAGCAAGTTAAGTTTAGTAACTAAGAGGCCTATTCATATTTAATGCAGTTGTAAAGCCCAGTTTTATCCTTGAGCATTGGGCTTTCTAGATAAGCTGATTAGACTGAAATTTGCTTAATGTGTATTCACAATAAATAAGTTAAACAACTTTTTGACTTACATGACCTCCTTGTGCGATTCTTATGCCCGTGCGCAAACCACTTTGTATCTGCCCCATGTGTACAACACCAGTCACTCCCACTACCTCAAGCATACCATCATGATGAGTTGGTTTGGAAAATTGGTCTTCCCTTTCTGGTCCCCATGGATTGGCACCAGATCCCCAGCTGACAATGTATAATCAATGTTATAGTTATAGGTATTTAATTATTGTAACTTTTTTTTGTTTTTTCAACATTTTATGGTTTAATATGAAGTCACATTTTTAAAATATCAATTTTTATTAAAATAATTGTGCCTTCCACTGCCTAGTTTCGAATCCCTCTTGTGAAGACTCTATAGTGAGAAGGGATGTCAGTTCACTAGCAGGTCGATGGTTTTCTTGGGGCACTCAGATTTCCTCCATCACCCCAGAACTGTCCACTTTAATATGAGAGAAAGAATCTTGACTGGGGCAGGTGAAACACCATTACTCTACTCCAATTAATCCACATATGTATTTGTTGACATTAAAATCTAATGGAACTGCTGTCCACAAAAAATAAATGATTTAAGTTTTTAATTGACTTTCATAAATCTTTCTATGGTTTAGCCTGATAGGTTATCGACACTGGGCCGACAAGTCAGGGTTAACAAATTGTTGGAACCTCAATGTTGACAAGAATGGTGCATAATGGTATTATTTATGTGGCTTACCTGAGAATATTAAGAATAATGATTCCCTCTATTGGAGGTAAATCAATCAATTTTCCGTCGACTTCTACCCGTATGTTACGATGTAGGTCTTTGAAGGCCTTTCTATTCACCATCTTCTTCAATCCAATTGTAACATAAACACGCTTGTTATGTAACCTAAAATTTACGGCAATCAAAATCAGAATCATTAGACCAAAGATTTTTTAATTTCATTTTCAAATTTATCAAGTTGTCAACAATTACCAAATTAATTAAGGACATCAAAAGCTCAACTTTATCTTTAAAATAAGTTTATTTAAAACATACTTGCTCTTACAAAATATTAAACAAAGGGCCATAACTCTGAAACTGACCAGTGTCAAATTCATCATGGTGCAATAACCATTTATTATTATTCACCCAAGGCTGTAACTCTAGCAACTCAATTACATGCACTATCAAATACATCAAAGTGCCATCACTCTGAAACTGACCCATATCAAATTCATTATGGTGCCATAACCTTTTGTAATTATTAATCAAGGGGCCATAACTCTAGCAAATTAATTACATTCAAAACTCATTACAGGGCCACAACTATTTGCCACTCTGCATTCATCAGCAATTATAATACTTACCTAATTTTTAACTGATCAAGGGGGAGATAACTTTTGTTACTCACCTACTGTTAAATTTATCAGGTTTTTCTTCCCTTGCTTTGTGGAATTCCTGACATAAATCAGCATCTATACCAATACCAAAATAGTTATTCATGACAAATATTGTTGTCGTATCCTCATTAGTGTTTGACGTGTTTGTCTCATTAGCTATGGCTACTTTTGTTTCATCTTGTTCTTTCTCATTTGGGTGAAAGATTACAGTCCACCTGTAAATAAAAGAAGTTTTAAATCAATTTCAATTATACATTCACTATCTAAGACACATTAAGAAAGTTTAAGAATTGTTGGTTGAATGTTGTTTTAGGTCACAATCATCAATTTTTCAGCTATTCTTTATGAGACAATTTTTATTCCTCTTTGGGATTTAATCTTTACACAAGTGTATGTGGTGTGGAAGTCTTAAGTGTTTCTGATCTGCATTATACTTGTATGCACTTATGACAACCTTAAGTGTGTCAGTACATTTGTCCCAATTTCCAGTCACTTTATTATACTGGTACTGCACCTACCATTAAAGTTCTATGTCAAGGAAAAAACTTTTTCACTTACTGTTGACCGGGATCAACAACAGCAGCGAGATGCCTTAGGTTGCAAGGTTAATGAAGTAACCACTTAGCCACTGCAGCCCCTTATCTCTAAGGCTTGTATCATTACCTCCTAATCTTATCACTTGTGCTGGTGCAAGCTAGATTACACGAGACTACCAAGATGTTACCATGAGTTATCACATGTAACCATTAATGACAGTGTGCATTATGCATATGTCTACTTTATACTAGTGCACACTAGATTAGATTGCAGCTAAAGCATTACCAGAGTTTAAAAGACTGTCCAATAGTTACATTTCAATTTTAAAATTAAAAAAAAAAAATTACCTGTATATGGTAATTTTTCATTTATATTTTTTATTGATTTTTCTATTATTATTATTATTTATTTATCTATTATTAAAATCCTTAAAAACATATTTGCATCATGTATGTTCATTCAATGAAATAGCCATACATGCAATGCATGAATATTCATGATGGAAGTCATGCGATCTATGTGATTTATATCTCACATACACATCATCAGTCTTGAACAAAATTTGTGGAACAAATTATTGCAAATGTAAAATATAATAAAAACATATCAACAACTCCATTTCTCTGGAAAATAAAAGTCAAAATAAAAGTTTCATTACTGTTATTAACATTTCTTTTCTTGATTATATACAGGCATACTAGCATTCAAAATATACGAAAATTGGTCATTGAAAAAAGGTGATTATTAATGGTTGATCCCTAACACTTACCTGGGGCCCTGGTGGCCGAGTGGTCTTAAACGCGTGCTTATGGATCACAGCGCCTCTCACCACCTGGGTTAGAATCCCACTCAGGACAGATCCTAGTGTGAGAAAGTTTGTCAGTTTGCTTGCCAAAGGTCGGTGGTTTTCTCTTGGCACTCCAGTTTCATCTACCATCCCAAAACTGACTGCCTCGAAATAAGTGAAAGAATCTTGACTGGGGCATAAAACACCATTACTTCACTCCACTTCTAACACTTACCTATCAAGCTTAATTTCCTCAGCATCTATTACATCTCGTAAAACATTAAGTGGATCTTCACCACTATAACCTGGTCCCCATCTCAACACTCTAGCTAAGTCATTACCTATATAAAATAAAAGAGAAAGAAAGGGTTACAAAAATGAGTTTATAGTGTGCTACAACAATATAGATCACAATCTTTATCATTTCCAGTTTGATTTGAGATGTTCATCTTGTAAGTTACTTTAAATTCTTTAATATGAAACATATTTTGCTTCACCACAAGTGACCAGACACCACCTAGCACTGCAGCTGAATCAGTTTTATAAAGGATATAATTTAATAAGTTTTAAAATATTTTTTTTTGAGAATCAGATAATACCAGTTAATAAGAATCCAATAAAGTTAACAAGAATTATTATAACTTGGTGTGTCCTTAACTTTACCTACAGGAGGTAATATACAGACAGTATCCTTTCCAACATTATCTAACAAGAGTCATTTTTTTTGTGTGTGTCTACAGGGACAATAGCTAAAAATGGTGATTCACAGACAGCATCCTCTCTTACAGTACATTGCTTAAACAAGTGTTACTTACCTGTACCTAGAGGAACTATAGCTAGAGGTGGTGATTCACAGACACCATCCTGACCCACATTGTCTAAACAGGATAGAACCCATCCAACAGTGCCATCCCCACCACAGACAAGAATTCTGTAGTATGGGATATTTCTAAATACATACAGCCTAAAATAACAAAAAATAGAAATTTAAGATGATATGTTTTATTTATTGCTGAAAAATTTTAACACTGCTAACATTCTTATTTGGGTTTCTAATTTTGGCACAGGAGTTTTCAGGGTGTTGAAATGTAGAGGATGTTAATAAAAAAAAAACATAACATAATAAATTTAAAAAGATTTGGTTTATCATAGTATTTCACAAAAATGTTTCAATTATTAAATATTCTTGAAAATAGGTGTCAGAGGTTATCTCTGAGCACTCTAGTTTCTTCTATCATTCCTGGACTTATCAGCTCCATAGTAATTTAAATGAATCTTGACTGAAGCATGAAACTCCTTTATTCCACTCCACTCAAACAGGTTATAAAATGAAGTTTGATTGGTTGTAGTTATTCAACTTTACTCAAACAGGTTATAACATGATGTTTGATTGGTTGTAGTTATTCAACTTTACTCAAACAGGTTATAACATGATGTTTGATTGGTTGTAGTTATTCCACTTTACTCAAAACAGGTTTTAAAATGATGTTTGATTGGTTATAGTTATTCAACTTAACACAAACACTCAAACAGGTTATAAGGTGATGTTTGATTGGTTGCATTTATTCAATTTCACTAAAAACAGGTTATAAAATAATTTTTGATTGGTTGTAGTTATTCAACTTCACACAAACACTCAAACAGGTTATAACATGATGTTTGATTGGTTGTAGTTACTTAACTTCACTCAAACAGGTTATAACATGATGTTTGATTGGTTGCATTTATTCAATTTCACTCAAACAGGTTATAGTTTGTAGTTATTCAACTTCACTCAAACAGGTTATAGTTTGTAGTTATTCAACTTCACTCAAACAGGTTATAACATGATGTTTGATTGGTTATAGTTTTTTAACTTCGTAGTCAACTAATCATTACTGATGACACCACAAACAATTCTTTACACTAAACAGATAAAATCAAACCACAAATTTTCAAAGATAGTCAGGTAGATCATAAAATGTTTAATACTTTACCCAGGAAGTGGACCTCCATTCTCTAAATTGAAGACTTGATGTGGGTTTAACAATTTACGGAAGGATGTGATGAGTTCGAGTCCCTGACATCCGCCACTCTTTACGTTAACACAAACAAGTAATGGTACTGCAGTCTCCTGTATCATGTGTGTCTACAAAAATAAACATTCAAATAAACATCTAACATTGAAACAAAAAGTGTTGTAATTCATGACAATTAAAACTACAAAAACAAAAACTTAACTAGAATGTATACTTGTGAAGCAAGTATTATGTCTGCGTATCAGCTCTCTAAAGTGGTGCTCCAAAGAGCAGAGGAAATTCAAGAAAGAAATAAGAACTCTCTAGAAAGAACTCTCTGGAATTCCATGGTTTTAACTGGATTTCTCCGAAGTCCTTCCGAATTCCGAAAAATAATGAACAAGCCCATGGTCAATCCCTACCAGTTGACAAAATTTCAACCTGATCAGATAAGAAATGTAGGAGGAGGAGATGTCTTTGAAAAAATCTGTCAGAAACGAGGAGTAATAATAATAATAATAATAAAAATAAAGATTACCAGTAACAACAAGATGTCTGCTGATAAGCAGACATAATTAATAAACAATAACAATAATAAATAAATAAAAGTAATCAAAAGAAGGATTCTCATTGTAATCAGACAATATTATCAGTATATTCATCTATAAAAAGCTGATAGGTTTACCAGGGCATTATGATGTAGTAGTACTAAGCTGGCTAAGTGCCTTTTACTACCTAGGTTCCATTCCCACTCAGAGCAGACCCTACTATGAGAAAGTTGGTGAGTTCAGAGGTTTTCTCCAACATGACGTAATAAATGACAAAAATTAATACTATAGTAACATTTCCTAGCAAAGTAATTAAAGCAACATATCCATGATATGTGATAACTAAGTAAAGTAAGAAGCAACATATCCATGATATGTGATAACTAAGTAAAGTAAGAAGCAATCTGCATTACCTACTCTCCTCAACATCTGGTAGAGAGGCCTTAGTGCCCAAATGGTCTAAAGCATGTACTTATGTTCCCCTCTCTGCCTAGGTTTGAATCCAACTTGGGAAGATCCTGATGGGAGACAGTTTGTTAGTTTGTCAGTGTGCATGCAAAAGGTAGTCTGGTTACCTCCATCATCCCAGAATTGACTGTCTTGACATAAGTTAAAGAATTTTGACTTGAGCTTAAAACATCATTACTCAACTGAACAACTGGTGATGAAAAAATAAAAGTGATATACTCTTAATTAGGCTTACAGCCCAGTTAATCAATCCATTATCGACAGGGTTTGTATTTATACTGTTCATTATACAACACGAAACTTACCTGAATGTTCGGAAGTAGTAAAACTAGAAGTGATTTTTCATCAAATGATGCATTACTTAATCTGTTGAAAACCCTAGTTGCTTTTTCTGATGTAGTATATACCAATACCAGTGCCCCATACTCGTAATATATAACATCAAACTTGTGCCATTTATCAGCTGTAAAATAGATAGGAAATATTTTTTTAAAAAAAGAATTAAAGTACTGAAGGAACTGAAAGACTTAATCAACTCAGATAATATACATTTTTATCTACCAATTATTAAAACTAGGTCTTTGGTTGTTGTTGTTGTTGTTGTTGGTTTTGTTTTAGTTTTTGTTTTTTTTTCCCCCCTTTTTTTCCCCCTTAAAACTGCCGTTATCACACAACTTTTATTATAATACAAGGGGTTTCACTCGTTTTTGATGTGATCTCACACCAAAAAATGTTAGAGGGACAAATAATTTTTGGAAGGACAAATTCACAAAAGTTAAATAAATATTGTGTAATTTTTATACCATGTTGTTGTCCTTATTAGATACCTTATTTTCTATCCTAGGGGATTCCTCATTGTTTTGAGATGTGATCTCACACAGAACATTTGTAGAGGGACAAATAATTTTTCTGAGGAGGGGCAAATTCACAAAAGTTGAATATTGTGTAATTTTAATAGCAGTTGACAGGGACATACATAGCTGACAAAAAAAGAAAGAAAAGAAAGGAAAAACAAGAGGCCCATGGGCCTTAACGCTCACCTGAGGACATGGCCAACCTGAGGATATATCCAAAATCATTTGCAAAAATACATAAAATATTCTAATATACATTCCTACAAAAAAGTTAATAGTTTTCAAGATAATTAACAATTTGAGTCTTTTTATGCATCTATGACCTTGACCTTTAAACGTAAGACCTTGAATCTTATATCAGAATAATCACCATATCAATTCCTACAATATTCTTATATACATGCCATACAAAAAGTTAATAGTTTCCAAGATAATAAACAATTTCAGTCTTTTATGCACCTATGACCTTGAACTTTGAATGTATGATCCTTGAGCCACATATCAAAATGATTGTCATATCAATACCTACAAAATTCTAGTATATATACCTTTGCAAAAAGTTAATAGTTTTCAAGATAATTAACAATTTGGGTCTTTTTATGCATCTATGACCTTGACATTCAAATGTAAAACCTTGAATCTTATATCAGAATGATCACCATATCAATTCCTACAATAATCTAATATACATGCCAATACAAAAAGTTAATAGTTTCCAAGATAATTAACAATTTCAGTCTTTTTATGCACCTATGACCTTGACCTTTGAATGTATGACCTTGAGCCATATATCAAAATGTTCGTCATGTCAATACCTACAATATTCTATAATACATGCCTATACAAAAAGTTTATAGTTTTCAAGCTAACGCACAATTTTAGTCTTTTTTAGCAAAAAATAACATTTCAGGGGCAACAACTCCTACATGCATTAACATACAGTTACGAAACTTTGTACCTTTTTACATTTTGTCCTGCTAAACATTTTAACAATGTTTTAATATTATATATCTCTTATAATTTGGAAGAAAAAAGCCTAAAACTGCACAAATTACAAACTAGGTCATGACCTTGAACTTTGACCTTGACCCCATTTTGAAGGATATTTCAAGAAAAAGTCAAAACTGAAAACCCCATGTCAATATCTATTCATATAGTCAAGTTATAATAATTTAAAGCCATTTTACGAAATTTTCAAAATTAAACACAAAAACGCGTAACCTAATTTTTTACCAAATTTCACGAAATGAACAATTTATAAGCTTAAGACCCTAGAGAAGCCAAATATCACATCAGATTTTTTCTCCCATCATCGCTTTCGGAGAAGAAGATTTTTTAAGTTTTTTGGAACCATGGGTCACCTTGACCTAGTTTTGGGAGCCATGACAACTGTCACGAACAAATCTGAATTGCACTGGCCCATATATGCATCTGACCAAGTTTCATTGAAATCTACCTCATAGTTTTAGAAAAGAAGTTGAAAATGTAAAAGTTTACGCCATGGACGACGACGACGACAATGCCGCCGCCGACGACGACGACAGACAAATTTTGATCAAAAAAGCTCACTTGAGCCTTCGGCTCAGGTGAGCTAAAAAGGGAAAAAAAGAATGATTGTAATTGGCTATAAAATCTGACCCAAGTAGTGTATTTAAGAAGCCACCCTGTGATAAAACTTTTTCAGTTTTAATTGTAACTGGACTTACATGTGTGATTTTCAATAAAATATGCTAAACAATTTCTGCATAGACATTATAATAATACATGTAGAAGATCAAAGAAAATTATTTTACTAGAGTTACCTCTCTTGGATTATGAATGGTTAGTTAGACACAAAAAACAAGCAAGAAATGGAATATGTCCAGATCCCACATTTAATCCAAAATTGCCCATCATCCAGGCATATGAATAATTATACAAGATATTTATATATATATAAAAAAAGTATGTCTAAATAAGTGTTTCTATGTACAAGAAATGAGTGATTTATTGTGTAAAGATACATCAGCATTATTGCAACTATTTACAGTTATCTATGTGCAAGGACGCAGCTATATATGTATTATTATTCTTCAGTACTATCATTGGGACTCACCTTTTCCTATTATATCTATAAGTATTTTTTCATACTGTCGTTGTGACAGACCAGTGGGTAAATTACCAACAAATAAAGATATACTAGGTCCATGTGGATCTTCTCTTTGTTGCAAGTAGTATCTAGTCATCCGATTCTGGCGTAATGAATCCTGAAATACAATCAATTTTTAATCAAAGTACTGAAAGTATTGATGTCTTTGAGACTATGTATCTGGCATCATTTCATAACAGGACCATTATGACTGCAGAGCTAGAAGTTGCTGTTTCTTTTGTTAAAGAGATGGTTTTCACAAGCAATTCTTCACAATGCACTAGACATGCAAGTTCTAAAACTGGGGATTTTATTTGATAACCTGGAAGTATTTAAATTCAAAAGTCAGATTCCTTATATTATCATAAATGATTATCAATATGAACCACTTGACAAAGGAAAAGTTTTTGTTGGCATTAAATTGCCCAATTTACTAACCCGTGAAAAAAGACAAAATTTAATCCTGCAAGAACAATTTGTGATTGTACAGTTACGCTTTAAATAAATTAAAAAAAAAAACCATTCTACATACTTTTCGGCTTTGTTGTTGAAGTTTCCAGGGATGATCTGTTTTCTCTAAAACTCTTTCAGAAACCCCTTTATCTAATAAAACTTCTATCAAGCAAAATCTCTCTGTATGGGCATCCTGGAAATTTAAAATTGTAGTTTTGTAAATTCAATAAAAATATCAAAATTTGTCTGCAAACACAATATCAAAAATGTTTAATTTTAGTTTTAGAAACAAAATGAGTAATTCAAAATGTATGTAAAACAATGGGAATTTTAAACCTGTAATTATTTTATTTGTTTTTTGTTTTTTTTTTTTTTTTTTTTTTCCATTTTTTTCTTTTCTTTATTACTGAACCATAGTTTGTGTTAAAAAAGTAAATAAATTGCAAGAATTTGTTAAAAGACAAAGATAAGACAATTGTGGTAACACAATCAGTCCTGCAACTGGTTGATTCATAGGGATTACACAAATGGTGTTCCAATTCATACCATTAATCTAAATCTTTGGAATGTCAGAAGAAATTATTTGACATAAAAATAAATTGACATTATTTAGAAAAAAAACAAAACGCAAAATGGATCATATCGATGTCATTCAACACGATTCAAAATCACAAACAACATTTATGTTCCAAGTAAAACCCTAGCTATATGGTAATGCTTAAGACACCAGGAAAGGTCACCATGGCAACAGTTTTGGACACTTTACGGTAACAGTAGCAACATAAAAAGCAAATTTTAACCATTAACCATTACACTACTCTGATATCATACCTGACTGCCAAATTTCCTTAGTGCTGTTTTGATAACATCTTCAGTGGTCATGTCGCTTGTTACCTCAATATTCTTGTATCCACTGGAAACCCTGAAGATAATGATACAATACTGTGTTAAAAATGACATGAAACCATTTATGTTTTGATATACCTGATGATAACATTTGTTATCAAAGTTGAGGAGATCTAAGTTTAATATAAAAAGATATAACACAAACCTTGCAGACAATTAATTAGGATATGAATTCATTATTCATTCAAAAAACTGAATTCATTCATTCACTCTTTCAATGTAGCTCAAACATCTATTTCCTGAAATAACATCATGGCTATTAACTGTTTCATTAATGCCTTCAATTTCCAGAAAGTAGCATTTGGTCATTTTTAAGAGTTAATCATAAAAGTTTCAGATTTGACCTAAAATGTAAAATTTTAACATTTTTAACTTTAATTTCAATTTTCTATTGAATTTTACTTTGGTTCTTACTTTAAACAAATCCTTTTTCTTGAAAAAAAGGAATTTTAAATATATTACAATTTTATTCAGAAAGGGGGATAATTCTTACCTCAGACCACCAGGATACACTTTTATATGACCTTTATCTGGATCACGTTCCTTGTAACGTAGAAATAACGACAATCGTTTCCCGTCTGGGGTTTTAAGTTGTTGTCTTATGGGACTGTTTTCTTCCAGTTCCCTTTCACCCATTTCCCAAGCTTCAGCTACATAATAGTTCTTAGGATCATCTGATATGTGGAATGTCTTTAACGCTGCTTCCTGTTTGTTACAAAAAGTAAACAAGAATAAAATAAGAACCCAAATTTCATATAAGTTTATCAGTGATTCGAAGTAAACGTTATCCAATTCATTCCACTCAAACGTAAAGAGGTATTGATCACGTAGTACACTGGCGAGTTCCATGAAATAAGAACCTAAATTTTCATATAAGTCTATCAATGATTTTGTCATTGCTGTTGAAAACTACCTTCTACCTACAGCTTGGAAAAATTCTGATCATTTTCATACACTCAGAATTTTGAAGTTCATTGCAAAACTTTTTTATTGTGACAATATCTGGCATTTTTTGTTGGCCAAGACAGTTTTGGACAAATGGATTTAACTTCAACTATTTAATGTGTGTCACTGTTGAATTTGGGGATTTTTAGTGGTCAAATTTGGAAATTTTAGTCATATTTCTCCAGGAAAAACTACTTTCATTCAGTAGTAATTTTAAGCAAAGAAAATCAATGTCTATATACCCTAAAATGGTACAATGTGTATCACTTTAGGTTGATGTCATTTACAAAACTGGTCTTTCCTGAACAAATGTAGACATGTTGACAAACATAATCAATATGTAATAACTGTTTTTAATATTTTAGGAATTTACAGTGTAACCTTGACATTTTGACATTTTGAACTATATAGAACTTCAATTTTGACTTTTGAGAGAGGGATGTGATGAAATTTTCATTTTCATACCAGAGAAAACATTATTTGGATGGCAAATGGTCAAAGGAATAGGAGCAGGCCAAAAGCAAAATTGGCAAACAGCAGAAAGTGAGCTGAAAAAGAAAGGGTTGTAATGGAGGACAATGGAAACAAAAGCTAAGGACCAAACTTAGTGGAGGAACTGTGTAGCTGCCTTATATGTCACCTGGCATGAGGAGAATTAAGTAAGCAAGAACATGTGAAATTAAAGCTGGACAGCATTATTTCAGCCCAAAACTCTGCAGAACATCTGGTTATTCAAAGCTCTTAATTTTTATCAAATGTTTAAGAAACAAATATCATTATTATATCAAAAAACATGTAGAATCATCATTTTTATTTTGGATTAAATTGCATATTTTTAATAATAGCAATTGTCTACATGATCTTTTGAATAGTAATTTTTAAAAAAAATTTCTTCCTGTATAAAAAAGCAATTGTCGACATGATCTTTTGAATAGTAATTACAAAATTTTCTTACTGCATAAAAAAACAAACATTTCCCTACAAACTGTTATATAACTAACATAGCATCATTGTACAATTGAATCCAAAATAACCTGGCTTCAAAATCCATCAAATATACTCTTAAGTTATTGAAGTATCACTGCTTAAAAAAATATAACCTTTGTTTTGACTTACCAGAATAGCTTGAGCAGGAGCATTTTTAGGAACAGAAATAGTCCGATACAGCTTTTTCTTCATAGAAGCATTACCATCGAATACACGAATGATTTCAGCTGTAAAATAAAGAGAAATAAGAGGTTATGATTTTTTTATTTTTTTTTTTCAAAAAATATCAAATAATTATCTGTAAAAAATTATAATTCAGTAAACAATCTTTATTATGGATAAGTTTGTCAGTTGGTGTTTTGTATATAAATTGCCTTTATGAAGAAAAAACCAGATATAGTTGTCTCCCTTGATAGATTCACATGTTCCAGAAAATATGATTCTTCCATATTTAATAACCAGATAAATTTGGATAAATTTTGTTATATGTTTTAAATGGGATTTTCAATCCCAAATGGCTAGTGTAGATTACTTTGAATTCATGAATATCACATATCGCCCCTAAATGGTTTAAAGCAAATATGTAAAACATTAAAATTGTTTTTTTTTATTTTGCAATTCTGGGAATATACACGTGAAATATGAATTTGCAACTGAGAGTCCTTGCGAAAGAACATATCAATAAATCTCTCGCAATAAAAAGTTACTCACAGTACCATCTAATTTTTCTTTTTCATCAAAAGCCGTCATAATTTTTTTTTAATTTCTAAACAATTTGCTTTTTCCAGCAATGTTACTAGTAAATGCACTTGTATGTCTATTAGTCCAATTTTGATAACCAGGGAACAATTTTGTTTAACTTGCTTAACCAGATGGTTAGCGAAAATTTGAATTGTGTGTGTTTGTCAATATTTTAAAATTTATCTTAAAATAGTGCATACAACTGTTAATGTCAAACAGAAATATTTGAAGTTAAAAAACTATGTCCATAATAAATGCACTGATATTTAACATTCTGAATTTTCACTAACTATTTGGTTAAACAAATGAAGCTTTGAACAACTGGGCCCAGTAAACTTGTAAACTTGTAAGGCTAATTCAATTTAATTAGTAGATTCTCATCCAGGTTGGACTAAAATTTTAGGGTGGATTGGAGTGTTTTATTTTTATTTATTTTTTTTTATTACTATTATTTTTTTTTTTTTTTGCACTCTTGCATAGTTGACATCTGCATCTTTTTTTCTCTATCAGCTCTCATTAAATTATTGTACATCTCCACTAACTGTTAAGTGTCTGCAATATTTGGCCCGTACCATGCCTGTAATTCTTTCAGACCACAGACAAATCATGCAAAATTAAGAAAACCATGCTCTATCTGTAACATGTACGAAGCTACTTTCGATCTTAACCACGCAATTCTGGTTTTTTACAGTAGTGCTTAAAACCCTTTTAGAAATGCCACAGACTTGACTCAAGTTCAGAGGGGACTTTGAATACACCTGGGATAGGAAACGAAAATAACATGACTTGGGGCAGCGGATTTTTGGTGGGACAGGTGAGGATGAGAATCTACTAATTAGGTTGAATTAACTTATGGGTACAGCAGGGACACCCAGGGCTAGCCCTGGAATCTTTTTTGGTTTCGCCAACCCATCTTCTGCGACAATGTACATGTCACCAGTCTGAAAATCCTTTTCACTGGCGATCGACAGCGTGAGCCCTGGACACCTCTTTGTCACTTTAGTCCCTTAACCAACTGATTGTAAGAAATATTCTCTGAAGTGAAGGATACTTACACTCTGTGTCTCTCTCTTTATCTCGACTTTCTTTCTCACGAGGAGATCGCCTTTCTTTTTCTTCATCATCATTTTTAGACTCACCACTAGAGGGCCACTCCTCGGAAACTGGTCGATCTGTAATGTTTAGACAAACTGAAACATTTGATAATAAAGGCTAACAAACTGACTCAACACATACAACAAAACAAACAAATATTTCTTTACATGAAAGAAAACAAGCGGCCCATGGGCCTTAACGCTCACCTGAGTATATGTCCAAAATTGTTTGCAAAGCGCAAAAGACAATATATTAGGTACAGAAACTTTACAAGTTTTCTTAAGTTAAGAACTCTCAAAAAACTTAATCAGAAATATATCCACTCACATTTCATTTATAAGTAGCTTATATAATATGCATGAAGTAAGTGTAATGCAATGAATAATTTCCAAATCATTCACAAATTTCAGTATACTTATGCATCTATGTCCTTGACCTTTGAACATATAAGACCTTGAACCATATATGATCGCCATGTCAATACCTACATTATTCTAATATACATGCCTATACAAAAAGTTAATAGTTTTCAAGATAATTAGCAATTCATGTCTTCTTTTGCAGCTGTGACCTTGACCTTTGAACACATGACGTTGAACCATATATCAAAATGATCGTCATATCAATACCTACAATATTCTAATATACATGCCTATACAAAAAGTTAATAGTTTTCAAGATAATTAGCAATTTTTCTCTTCTTTTGCAGCTGTGACCTTGACCTTTGAACACATGACGTTGAACCATATATCAAAATGATCGTCATATCAATACCTACAATATTCTAATATACATGCCTATACAAAAAGTTAATAGTTTTCAAGATAATTAGCAATTTTTCTCTTCTTTTGCAGCTGTGACCTTGACCTTTGAACACATGACGTTGAACCATATATCAAAATGATCGTCATATCAATACCTACAATATTCTAATATACATGCCTATACAAAAAAGTTAATAGTTTTCAAGATAATTAGCAATTTTTCTCTTCTTTTGCAGCTGTGACCTTGACCTTTGAACATATGACCTTGAACCATATACCAAAATGATCGTCATATCAATACCTACAATATTCTAATATACATGCCTATACAATCACAGTTTTCAAGATAATTAGCAATTTTTCTCTTATTTTGCAGCTGTAACCTTGACCTTTGAACACATGACCTTGAACCATATACCAAAATGATCGTCATATCAATACCTACAATATTCTAATATACATGCCTATACAAAAAGTTAATAGTTTTCAAGATAATTAGCAATTTTTCTCTTCTTTTGCAGCTGTGACCTTGACCTTTAAACATATATGACCTTGAACCATATATCAAAATGATCGTCATATCAATACCTACAATATTCTAATATACATGCCTATACAAAAAGTTAATAGTTTTCAAGATAATTAGCAATTTTTCTCTTCTTTTGCAGCTGTGACCTTGACCTTTGAACATATATGACCTTGAACCATATATCAAAATGATCGTCATATCAATACCTACAATATTCTAATATACATGCCTATACAAAAAGTTAATAGTTTTCAAGATAATTAGCAATTTTTCTCTTCTTTTGCAGCTGTGACCTTGACCTTTGAACATATATGACCTTGAACCATATATCAAAATGATCGTCATATCAATACCTACAATATTCTAATATACATGCCTATACAAAAAGTTAATAGTTTTCAAGATAATTAGCAATTTTTCTCTTCTTTTGCAGCTGTGACCTTGACCTTTGAACACATGACCTTGAACCATATACCAAAATGATCGTCATATCAATACCTACAATATTCTAATATACATGCCTATACAAAAGTTAATAGTTTTCAAGATAATTAGCAATTTTTCTCTTCTTTTGCAGCTGTGACCTTGACCTTTGAACATATATGACCTTGAACCATATATCAAAATGATCGTCATATCAATACCTACAATATTCTAATATACATGCCTATACAAAAAGTTTATAGTTTTCAAGCTAATGCACAATTTTAGTATTTATAAGACAAAAATAACATTTCAGGGGCAACAACTCCTACATGGATTATCATATAGTTACGAAACTTGGTACCTTTTTAAATTTTGTCATGCTGAACATTTTAACAATGTTTTAATTTATATTTCTCTTAATATTTGCAAGAAAATTGCCTAAAACTGCATAAATCACAAATTAGGTCTTGACCTTGATTTGTGACCTTGACCCTAATTTAAAGGTCATTTCAAGGAAAAGTCAAAACTGAAAACCTCATGTCATTATCTGTTCAAATAGTCAAGTTATAACAAGTTGAAGCCATTTTACGAAATTTTTTAAATTAAACGCAAAAATGCGTAACCCATTTTTCGACCAAATTTCACGAAATGAACAAACTATTGGCTTAATTATAAGACCCTAGAGAAGCCAAATATCACATTAGATTTTTTCTCCCATCATTGGTTTCGGAGAAGAAGCTTTTTAAGATTTTTGGACCCCTAGGTCACCTTGACCTAGTTTTGGTAGCCATGGCAATGCCATGAACAAATCTAAATTGCACTGGCCCATATATGCTTCTGACTAAGTATCATTGAAATTTGTCCAGCAGTTTTGGAGGAGAAGTCGAAAATAGGTGTTAACGACGCACACACGCACACATGCATGCACGCACACACACACATACACACGCTGCGCCATGCCATAAGCTCACATGACCTTTCGGTCAGGTAAGCTAATAAAAACAGATATCTAAAATTCCAACTATCCACGGTCATTTTAAGCCAGCTCAGAAAGGTGCGATGGTGTAAAGCAAGTTCAACCACAAGATCCCCACTTCAAGTTTTTGTTGTGTAAAGCATAAAAGAGCACAAGACCCACCATTTCACTGTAAATGAGATACCAGTATATCACATGGTTCACCAAAAGCATTTCTCAGAGCAACTTTTCATTTATACATCTGTTTGGATTAAAAATACCACCCAGACTTCTAGAAAAATAAGTCAACACCTCTTAAACCCCTCCAAATATTTTTGCTTCTTTGGATTAATTCAAAAGGTTCATGTTCAGGGCTACTGTTTGTCATTAAGATGGATTATAAGGGCCCTCCAAAAGCACATGATCAACTTCATTAGATAATATTTTGTCATTATATCCAGTGGCTGTTCGAAGGCAAAATTTAAATATTAAATTTCCTCAATATACATTTACTTTGTCATGTCACAATTTTACAAATCCACTGGTTGTCAAAAAGTGGGGGCCCTTCCAAAAGTGCTACACCTACACCTAGGGACATTTTCTTCAGTGTCCATTTACAATTGGGATGTTATAAGGCCTAAAATAAAATTAACTTTGTTTGCCGTTTACCGCCTGACCCACTTGAAATGCCCCTACCCAAAACATTTTATTGCCATCAATTCCTTTTTTTTTTTTTTTTTTTTTTTTTTTTTTTTGCTTTTCATACAAAGTAAAAAACAGTATGAAAGGGCAATAACCCGAGCAGGTTTAAACATTAGTGAGGAAATTCCACTTTCTCCATGGGAGAAGACACAAGGAGAAACAAAGAAGACTGTAGTTAGCAAAAAAAAAAAAATGTAAAATGTGTTTTAAAAGAGACATTTGCAACCAATTTAACCTTTTTCAGAAGTGTAATAGATTAAGTTTTCAAAAATAAAATAAAATTTTTTTCCTACTTACCTACCCACATGTGGACAGCATGAGTCAGAAAACAGCAAACAAAGAATTTTTTAAGTTAGGCCTAATCAATGGTCTTAAGGTCTCAATATAATTTTGTCTTTTAGGAGACTTGTCCTGTTTGGCTCGTTACTTGTACATATATTATGTTTTGTTTTTTGGTTGTGTTGGTTGTTGCCATGTACATTGTTTTTCAATTGCAAATTTTATTCTCTTTATTATTGAACAAAGTATGGAACAAAAGATTTAGATGATAAAGAAAGATGGTATTATTATGAGGTTTTAAATATCCTGAGAGAAAGTTAAACACTTTTCCATTTTATCATTTTCTGAATTCATTTTTAACAAGAGGCCCATGGGCCTTAATGCTCACCTGAAGATATGTCCAATATTGTTTGCAAAGTGCAATAGACAATATATTAAGTACAGAAACTTTAAGTTTTCTCAATTAAGAACTCTCACAAAACTATATCCACTCACATTTCATTTATAAGTAGCTTATAAAATATGCATGAAGTAACTGTAGTGCAAGGAATAATTCCAAATCATTAATCAATTTCAGTATACTTATGCAGCTATGTCCTTGACCTTTGAACATATATGATCTCGAACCATATATGATTGTCATTACAATAGCTTTCAAGATAATTAATAATATTTGTATCCCTATGTTGATATGTTCTTGACCTTTGAACATATAACCTTGAACCATATATCAAAATGATCAGTGTCGCAATCTTCTTTTGCAGCTGTGACCTTGACTTTTTAACATATGACCTTGAACCAATTATCAAAATGATCGTTTTAGAAATACCTACACTATTCTAATATACATGCCTATACAAGAAATTAATAGTTTTCAGGATAATTATCAATTTAAGTCTTCTTTTGCAGCTGTGACCTTGACCTTTGAACACATGACCTTGAACCATATATCTAAATGATCATCATATCAATACCTACAATATTCTAATATACATGTCTATACAAAAAGTTAATAGTTTTTAAGATATTTAGCAATTTAAGTCTTCTTCTACAGCTGTGACCTTGACCTTTCAACATATGACCTAGATCCATATATCAAAATGATCGTGATGTCAATACCTACAATATTCTAATATACATGCCTATACATAAAATTGATAGTTTTCAAGATAATTAGCAATTTAAGTCTTCTTTTGCAGTTGTGACCTTGACCTTTCAACATTTGACCTTGATATCAAAATGATCGTTATCACAATACCTACAACATTCCAATATACATGCCTATACAAAAAGTTAATAGTTTTCAAGATATAGTGACCAATATATTATTTTTAGCAGTTTCCCCACTCAGTGCCTTACAATTTCCCCATTTTGAGCCCAATGGCTACCATTTGTGCAAATCTGAAAATAGATGACCTAAGGATGTTATAAATGAAATAACTAAGGTATATCTCTTGTAGTTTCAGAGAAGAAGATTTTTAAAGTTTTTCACTTTTTCCCCTTTATGGGGCCCAAGGGGACATAACTCCTTCATTTGTGCAAATCTGAAAGGGCTTCACCTAGGCATGATGGTTACCAAGTTTCATTAAATTTGGCCCAGTGGTTTTGGAGGAGAAGATTAAAATGTAAAAAGTTTACGCACGATGGATGAAGATGGATAGCAATAGCTCAGGTGAGCTAAAAATTAGGAGTTTTATGATCTATTTAAGATCTTTTAACTTACATCAGGCATCCAGTTGAGGGTCAGTGAAGAAAACAGGAGTGTCAAGTTCTCAGACAACTGACAAAATTTTTTACATTAGGCTTTGTACAAAGTGGGGTACAAACCTAAGGCAGTGAGAGACACTATCATCTAAAATCATTTGCTCTAGACCAATCACACAAATACTCTGATAATTTCCTAACAGCTCAGCAATAAATGAGGTAGAACACATTTTTTATTGTTTAATACAAAATTTATATTTGTCATTTCTTAAATACATTAAAAATTTTACAAGTATAAAATACAGGTCAATTCATTCAGGCTTGGTAGGTTGTAGAATGGCTCTTGTAGACTAATCAGTAAGTACTAGAGCTGCAGGAAGCAGGTAGAGTTTTTTTTTTTAAATAGAAAACATATGTTAAATTTTATGGTACTTTGTTTACATACCTGGAGTAGCTGCTGTCCAAGGGAAGCAATAAATAAACAAAATGAAAATAGAAAATGTGGTGCAATCTAGCTATTCTACTCTGTGATCAAACTTGACCAAGATGTTCTCAAGTGAAACAATTCTGTAAAATTATCAAACTTGACCAAGATGTTCTCAATTGAAACAATTCTGTAAAGTTTGTACAGTAAATAAATGGCAGAGAACATTCTAGAAGTCATTTTTTAATTTGTTTACAAGTTAGGGGCCATAACTCTTAGATCTCTCAAGCAAACTGGTTTATTATCTGATGGTCCTTTCATAATGTCTTCTTCATTTTAGCTAAACACTTGCCAAATTAGAAAACAAACAAATATTGTAGACACCACTGAGACTCCCTAATTTTTCTTTACAAAAAAATCATAAAAAGTTGATTTCAAAAGATGAGAATCAAATGGATTGGTGTTATATGTAATCAAATTTTTTACAGAAGCCATCATTTCTTTATCAATAAAGTTTTGTAAGCAACCATGTAAACATTACATTGTAAAATTTGGTAGCCATGCCAACCAGTACAAATCCTTTGCAAAATAAAGGAGAAGAACTAGAATGTATACTTGCAAGCAAGTATATGTCTGCGTATCAGCTCTCTAAAATGGTGCTCCAAATTCCTAGAAAGAAAGAAGTCACTAGAAAGAACTCTCTGGAATTCCATGGTTTTAACCTGATTTCTTCGAAGTCCTTCTGAATTCTGAAAAACGTGAGGAAGACACATCCCCATGGTTAATATCTACCAGTTGACAAAATTTCAACCTGATCGGATAAGAAACGAAGGAGAAGAAACCACTGAAAAATCTGTCTTGAGTAACAACAATATGTCTGCTGATACACAGATATAATAAGGTTGGGCTCTTGTTATATTCCATGGCTATCACCAAAACAATGGATCATTGGAACCTGCATTTCATATACAAGTTCAGTTATAAAACAACTTACATTCACATCTTTTGTTAAATCCCAGAATAGTTTCCATGGAAACTTCCATTCTTGGTATAGTTAAACAACTAGGTGGTAACATGATTTCTCTCAGGGTACCAAAGTTACATTCGGCAGGCAAGCTCCGGTAACAACCAGCATGAGCCTAAAAATGGAGAGAAAAAAAAAAGGATTGCATACATGTATATTGTGTTCAAAACCTTTTTTAAAATAATTTTCAACCACACTGCTTTATCTCTGTAAACATTTTAGTAAACATTCTATCAACAATTTTTACCACTTAACATTCTGTAAAAACTCTAAATAAGGAAAACCATATAGCTTGTCCTTTCACCAATATCACAACAAACTAGAATGTGACAGAATGACATAAAAGCCCCACCTGCTGACAATTACCTGAAATTTTCAATTTCCAAGGGCTATAACTCTCCAGAGAATGGCAGAATAACAGAATTAACAACACAGGAAAACAGTATGCCCTAGCTATTTTTAGTTACTCACCTGGCACTTAAAAAGGGGTTGTGATGACTTCATAGTCTTCCTTAATGGGATAACTAATTATTTATTTATTAATTAATTAATTTATTTATTAATTTATTTTTATTATTTTTTAAATGTTGTTTTTAAAATGGGGTAATGTGGCACCACCATTTTGGTAAATTATGTAAAAAATCTGGAAATGAAAAATTCTGATTAAATTAGTTGTGTTATTTTCTTGAAAATTGAAAATTCTGTGTAATTTACCAGCTTCCTAAATCCATTGCAAAGTTAATAATACATTAAAAACAAAAACAAAATTAATACAAGCTTTGATCAAATTCTTGAAATGAAAATTTCCAAGAAATCTATAATAAGCTAACAATGAAAAAAAAATTCTACTGATACTTAAAAGAAATAAAAAGATTAAAATCATATATATATATTAATTCTAACATATGTCTATATATAAATTATTTTAATTTTAATGTAAAATATAATATATATAAACTTTAATTCATAACTATAATTATGCAATGATCTAAAAATAAAAAAGATTCACAGTAAAATCTGCAATAGAGACCATCTCTGTCCATTATGAAAGTGTTTTAAAATCCCTTAATCCTTTAATTCAAACCAAAACAAACCTCTAAGTAAACTGTATATATATATATATATATATATATATATATATATATATATATATATATATATATATATATATATATATATTTCATAGATCCCATGGTTGATCTAAAAATACAGGTTTTACTGTGATTAAGTAATTTTTAAGGGAGACAACTATAAAAGAGGGTGCTCCACTCTTTTGATCATGCATGTATATATGACATGCTTTAGTAAAAAAACGTTGTAAAAATTTTAATTCTTTCATGCTAGATTTAAATATAAGATATATAAGGATAAGTACCATTCACATTCATCTATTAACCTTCAATCTGCAGAGAAAAAAATTTGGCAAGTCCATATCATAAACCTGGGTCTTCCCACAATTTAATACTGAATAAGTCCGTTACTTTAACTTGTGAATTCCCATAACTTAATGCTTGGTAACATCTTTAATAAAACCGAGGACTTCTTGTACCTTAATTCTGGGTTAGTCCATTAGTTAAACCTACCACTTTCTGAATCCTGATGCTATGATTTCCTGCAACTGGGCATGTCTATCATGTAAAACCTACGACTTCCTGCAACTGGGCATGTCTATCATGTAAAACCTACGACTTCCTGCAACTGGGCATGTCTATCATGTAAAACCTACGACTTCCTGCAACTGGGCATGTCCATCATGTAAAACCTAGGACTTAATGCAACTGGGCATGTCTATCATGTAAAACCTAGGACTTAATGCAACTGGGCATGTCTATCATGTAAAACCTAGGACTTCCTGCAACTGGGCATGTCTATCATGTAAAACCTAGGACTTCCTGCAACTGGGCATATCTATCATGTAAAACCTAGGACTTAATGCAACTGGGCATGTCCATCATGTAAAACCTAGGACTTAATGCAACTGGGCATGTCTATCATGTAAAACCTAGGACTTAATGCAACTGGGCATGCCCATCATGTGGAAACCTAAAACTTCCTGCACTTTGCACTTTAATGCTTGCCAAGTCCATTACTTAAACCTAAGACTTCCTGCAACTAGGATGTTCATCATGTAAACCCTGGACTTCCTGCAACCTCAAATGTCTATAACATGAAACCTAGGACTGCCTGCAACTTCAAATGTCTATAACGTGAAACCTAGGACTTCCAGCAACTTCAAATGTCTATAACGTGAAACCTAGGACTTCCAGCAACTTCAAATGTCTATTATGTAAAACCTAGGACTTCCTGCAACTTCAAATGTCTATAATGTGAAACCTAGGACTTCCTGCAACTGGATATGTCCATCATGTGGAAACCTAGGACATTGCCAACTTTAACAGTTAAACTTCCAAAAGTAGGCAACTTCACAGATGGGGAGGTATAAAAAAGAGAGTGGAATAAGGCAATGAAAACTGTCCAGGACAACTAATGGCAGCCTTATGTACCAAACAAAGGGCCAAATAAGTAAGTCAAGGCATTGTTCATGCCCCATTTAAGATTCTTTCACTTGTAAAGAGGTGTTCAATTCTGAGATGGTGGAGAAAATCTGAGTACCTCAAGAAAACTAAAAAGTGTTGGCAAGCAAATGCTTTTCCGATAAGATCTGCCCGAGTGTGATTAAATCCTGGGAGGTATGAGGTGCAGTGATCCTGAAGTTCTGCCCGAGTGTGATAAAAACGAAGGAGGTATGTGGTGCAGTGATCCTGAAGTTCTGCCTGAGTGTGATTAAAACCAAGGAGGTATGTGGTGCAGTGATCCTGAAGTTCTGCCTGAGTGTGATTAAAACCAAGAAGGTATGAGGTGCAGTGATCCTGAAGTTCTGCCCGAGTGTGATTAAAACCAAGGAGGTATGAGGTGCAGTGATCCTGAAGTTCTGCCCAAGTGTGATTAAGACAAAGGAGGTATGAGGTGCAGTGATCCTGAAGTTCTGCCTGAGTGTGATTAAACCAAGAAGGTATGAGGTGCAGTGATCCTGAAGTTCTGCCTGAGTGTGATTAAAACCAAGGAGGTATGAGGTGCAGTGATCCTGAAGTTCTGCCTGAGTGTGATTAAAACCAAGGAGGTATGAGGTGCAGTGATCGTGGAGTTTAGACCTTTTAACTATAGAGGCCTGAAAATTAATCACAATAAGTAGACTTGCATAAAATGAGTGTATCAAAGAGTTGAGTTGAGTAATGGTGTTAAATGTCCCAGAGCATTCTACCAACTGAGCTACCACAGTGGTATCAGAGACTTAAGTTATATAGGATATATGATACATGCACTATAAATATCATTGATTTACTGGAGAAATTGAAAATAAAAAGAATGAACAGTCTGTTAAAATCAAACATTCATAAATTGCTGTTTATGAAAAATTGCTTTTTGAATTCACTGATATCAAATTAAACTTCACTTTTTCTTTCTCTAAAATTAAGCAGGTGTTTTTTCTTTCTTTCTTTCCTTTGTTCATCCATAAAGAAAACTTTAAATTAGCAAGACAAATTTACTAGTAAACAGTTAAGAAATAAAATTCTTAGTGCAAATAAAAGAGATCAATCAAATGAATTTGAAATAACAATATTTAATTAGCTACCAATTAAATTTTATACCCGAAATTTGCAAAATTTAAAACAAATTTTGTTTTCATGACTTTAAAACATGTCCATTCTTTTATTTTTTTTCAATTTGCTAAGATACATTATAGGTACCAGTTATTTCTGAAAAGAGTTTTTATGTCATTCAAATATCACTAATAAGATTGCAGTTTATACATGACCAATCAGATTACAGTTCAAAGGTGGCCATTCAGATTGCAGTTTATACATGGCCAATCAAATTGCAGTTTATATATGAGCAATAAGATTGAAGTTTATATATGGCCAATAAGATTGCAGTTTATACATTCAAACATGACCAATCAGATTGCAGTTTATACATTCAAACATGACCAATCAGATTGCAGTTCATTTAGATATAATATGCATGGCAATAGGAATATAGATTACAATATAGCATCCAATGACTCTTTGTTTCAAGTACATTTTTAAAGGTTTTATTAATCAAAAGATTTGAATAAATACAAACACATTTTGAATCAGAAAAAGTTCTATTAAAATACACTTCTAAGTACCAAACCCTTTTCCAATTTGATCTAAAATGCAAATTACATAAAATAAAAATTACAGAAATGTCAAATCAATTTCTGATTGACATGGTAACAAAACCCAATGACTGGCAAAATCTTTATAACAATGTTTTGAATTCAGAAGAAAGTACTGGGCAAAATAAGTCAATTTTTTGAGGTAATTTTTGAAATAATATTTCAAGGGAACGTTTGGAATAATGTTAAATGGAAGCCAAGATTCTTTCACTTTTATTCAATGAAGGAATTCGGAGTACCAGAGAAACCAAACAACCTTCAGCAAGTGAACTAACAATAGGATCTGTCACAAACAGAATCTGAGCCAAGATAGTGAGCAGCACTGTGAGGCATAAGTCAGTTCTTCAGACCACTTTGACATGGTGCCTGGAAGTATAAGGGACTTAAAAATATATCAATCATGAATTTCAGTCTATATTGCTATAGCAACACATTTACAGTGACTCACTGACTTGCAAAATCTTTGTAACAATGTTTAAAAATTCAGGAGCATTTGAGCCTAGAAAGACAGGCAGTGTGAGCCATAAGTCAGTATTTCAGACCATGCTGCCAAGGCACATGGACTTAAAATATATCAATTATGGCATTCAGTCTTTGTTGCTAAATCAACCCGTTTACAGTGACTTTCTGTCTTCAATGGCCATAACTTGACAAGTCAAACACAATATGCTTTTGACTAGTAATGATTGTATTAATAAACCAATCCCAAAGTCAAAGTTAAAGTTAAATGGATATAAAATCAAAGAATTTGATATCACAAAACAATTTTAGTACAAATTCACCAAAAAAAAAGTAAATAAATAAATAAAAATATGTTATTTATGATGTTATACTTATTACTATTTTTGGTAAAGTTAAACTAAAACAAAATGTGCTGAATTATGCTAGCAGGAAGACATGTATTAGTGAAATGCTTTACTTACTGTTACACCACACCATTCACATCTCATTCCTGCCAAACATTCTGATGACCAGCATGTCTTCTTGCATGCAACACATTTTGAATTGGCTGGTAGATTTCCCTCCCTCCAATGATGATAGTGTACCACATTTAACTGGAATGAACAACAATATTAACATTAAAGGCACACTACTCACTATCAAAATTTTACATCTGAAATAATTTTTATGCAGTATATTTAACCAATACATTCTCTAATAATTCTCTCCTCAAGAGCTAGAGGTCAGGGGTTTGAACCCCACATGGGTCATCATCAAACTTTTAAATTTTACTGCTTATTCACCTTGTACTTGGCATTAAGAAGACAGGGTATCAACTGGTTCAATTTTTTTTATATTTCTCTAATAATTCTCTCCTCAAGAGCTAGAGGTCAGGGGTTTGACCCCCACATGGGTCTTCATCAAACTTATAAATTTTACTGCATATTCACCTGGTCCTTGGCATTAAGAAGACAAGGGTATCAACTGGTTCACTTGGTGCCAGGATAATGTGACTAGGGACTGGTATGTTTGTCTGTCACATACTGACTGAGTGAGCTCAGATATCTTAACAAAAAGTCTCCATGAGTGTACACTAGTACAAGGCAGAACATATTACTTACTCAAACATCTTGCACATATACAAACTTGTTCTTAGATTAATCTTTAGAGACAGACCAATAACCCTGCTAGGGTAATTAAAAAACTGAAAATTTCCTGATACAACATTAAACAACATTACAACCAGCTGACTAACCGCTGGTTCTATAACCACACCACTGGACATATCTTGCAGTATCCATTGAATGTCAGACATTTTATAATCATATTCCTTTTTCTTTATGTTGTATTTTTTGGCTGTTTTATCATTAACTTTGTATTCTTTGTGTTCTTGGTTGTATTCGTTGTTCCCAAGTACACGTTTCTTGGTTGCAAATTTCATTTTCTGTCTATTTTTATGCTCTTGTCAAGATTAACTCAAATACAGTCAAACCTGTCTATAAAGGCCACCCATGGGAATCAATAAAATTGGCCTTTATGGACAAGTGGCCTTTACATACAAGTTCAAATAATATAGACAAAGAGCAAATGGGATAAAATTTTATTGGCCTTTATAAAGAGGTGGTCCTTATAAAGAGGTGGCCTTTAAGACAGATTTGACTGTATTTTAAACTAAGAGAAAAAAACTGGATTATTAAGAGAAAACCAATGATTTACCAGCAAGCTAAAATCTTTCTGACACGTGAAGATCTGTCCAAGGATTTAATCAATGCAAAGGAAGAGAGAGAAGATAAGAGGCCCTATGATATGCGACACATAACTATGAATTCGAAGATCATTTAAATCATTGATACCACCACATTCTGGGATGTATTCTTTAACGGAAAACTGTATCAACAGAAATATCATGATAACCAGGCCCCAGTTTCACAATCATTCAATCAATATAGTGTAGACTCAACTCAAATTAGGGTATATTCTAATATCAATTATTAGGACATTACACAGTTTAGTTTGAATATCTCATGATATACCGGTAGTTGAATTGTTTAGTATAGGTTTGTTCAACAAAACAAAACACGGCCTTGTAAAACTTAACATTTCTCAAATATTGTTGAGAGAAAAATTGAAATATTTGAGTTGAGTGAACACTCAATTAAGTGAATGATGGTGAAATGGGGGCCAGAATGAGGAAAAAAACTTTAGATTTGTGTAAAAGATTTTTATTTTTACAAAAATACACCACTTGCACAGAATGTAAGAAGTATTAGGGTTACTTCTCACAACAAAACTAATACATGCAGTTTTCAGAACAAAAACATATTGCATATGTATTGCAATTTACATGTATTTCAATGGTATACAAGCCTTGAAATTATTTATAAACATTTATCATTATATATCAGTGAGATATTGCCTGCCTTTTGAATATAAAATACTGTTTTGCTAAATTGGTATTTTACCCAAAAATCACGATTATACCACTTTTATGAAGGTAGTAATACTTTTTTTTATTATAATATGCATCTCAAAAGTGCTTTATTCTGGGTCATAATACATGAAAAATGAAGAAGAGATAAAATGATTGTCTTAGAAACATCATGAAAAACTATACAGCAGAATTTTTAATTTTTATTTCTGTGGTTTTATTGTCTTTTTTATATTTTAATTTATCATTTTATTTTTATTTTTTTAGTTATTTATTAATAATTTATTTATATTATTTATTTATCTTATAATATACTGATCCTGTGCATACCAGATTTTACTGATTTACTAGTACCGTATTTACTCGCGTATAAGTCGCACCCCCTTTTCACCCCCAAATTGTCGCTAATTTTTATACTACCTTCACCTATATTTCACTTTGATCTTCAGCCATGATTTAGACTCGGGTAAGGTAACTACATTTTATATCTTTTTGAATGACAATAAAAGATAATGCTTTTCAAATTGTTTTGATTTTTTGTTTATCTTAGTATCTCTCAAAGAAATAGATCGAGGGTTGGCAACAATTTAAACAAATAGTCACATCACTGTTAAGTGACCATTTAAGCCCTTGTGGCTAAATTATGTAATACCGCATCTTGATGATTCAAGTGTATGAAATCTTATGTCAACTGCGACTTTGGTAAATGGTTATAGTCAGTTTCAGAAATATACTTCAATAGGTCGTATATTGTGGTTTTACCGGTATTATAACTGGATCATAATTCTAAATCTGATATAAGTGACATTTTCTGAAATATATTAGAAAACTTGTGTAGATGTTTATTTTGAACAAAGTAACAGGATGGTTATCAAAACAGGTGTTCACTGTGACAGTTTTTTTTTTCTGAAACCGACTATAAAATCCTAATTATTGACCAAATCGGCTGTTACACTGTAACAATGGCGGTTTTTACACCTGGCGATGTTTAAAAGACACTTGGTAATTAAAAATATCTTGAAAATAATGACAGCAATTAAATCTACAATATATTTGCACAATTTGTTTTGAAAGCGGCTTTTCAAAGAATATACCGATATTGTAGTTTACTGGCTTCGTGAGACAAAATCTTGTCGAGATTTAAACACATTTTTCCTTGATTTCAAGACCCTAGCGAGTAAATTTTTGTTGTACCCAAAGACAAACCGCATCCCCCTTCTCAAATTTTTAATTTTGGTAAAAAAAACTGTGGCTTATACGCGAGTAAATAGGTAATTTATGTACTGCACGCCCAAATTTAAAGTCTTTGGGGTAAGTGTACATTTATTTGGTATAGCAAATAAGTACATGTATGTACTGCACACCCTAAGTCTTTAGGAAAGTGTATCTTTATTTTTGTACTGCACATCCCCAAGTCTTTGGGAAAGTGTACATTTATTTGGTATAGCAAATAAGTACATGTATGTACTGCACACCCCAAGTCTTTGGGAAAGTGTATCTTTATTTTTGTACTGCACATCCCCAAGTCTTTGGGAAAGTGTACATTTATTTGGTATAGCAAATAAGTACATGTATGTACTGCACACCCCAAGTCTTTGGGAAAGTGTATCTTTATTTTTGTACTGCACATCCCCAAGTCTTTGGGAAAGTGTACATTTATTTGGTATAGCAAATAAGTACATGTATGTACTGCACTCCCCAAGTCTTTGGGAAAGTGTATCTTTATTTTTGTACTGCACATCCCCAAGTCTTTGGGAAAGTGTACATTTATTTGGTATAGCAAATAAGTACATGTATGTACTGCACACCCCAAGTCTTCAGGAAAGTGTATATTTATTTGGTATAGCAAATAAGAACATGTATGTACTGAACACCCCAAGTCTTCAGTGAAAGTGTACATGTATTTGGTATAGCGACATCACAAAAAACACTCACCAGTTCTTTGTTTGGAACGTAAGTGGCTGTCTCTTTACAATCACTGACAACAAAATCTTGACACTCAATGTGTGCATAATATTCACATACTGAAAATATAAAAACATATAATACTCTTTATGCATGTAATAATATTCACATTCTGACAATAAGCAAGAACTGATAAACCATTTTTTAATTTATGGTTAAAATTGCATTTTTAAAGTTGAATTAAGTTTTTCAATTTTCTGATTATTTTTGAAATTCTAAAAATATATATTTTTTAAAAAAAAGACAAGTTCTAATCACAATCCGTGAGATTCATTTTCTAACCTGTCAAATTGTATTAATTGTCCATCATTAATATCCAAATGTATTCACAATGGTGTTATGTATCCCTTAAAGTCACAAATGACAAATTTAATGAAATTTAAATTCTGTGTTTAATTTATCGTATTTCATCATTTTGTAAGTTGTGTTTAAATGACCCAGTTTTTTATGATGTAACCATGTTCTAAAATTAGATCCCACAGGCTTCATCTTGCTAAGATATTACTGTTTTTTCTGGAATTGTCGTGACATTGTTCATTTGGAACATCATTAATTAGAACAGCACCGTTTGATTTTTTTTTCCAAGGAAAACTTAATCAGATTTAAAAGAAAAAAAAATTTGAAATATTCTTGACTGGGACATAAAACTCTATTAAATTAATCAATCATTCAAACCTTTTCAAAACACTTTCTTATTTGGTATTGACAAAATTTTTCAAAACATGGCTGCTGTTTCTTCAGTGTCTGGGCCAGTGTACCCTAACTAAGTTCATTTCAAGATTGGACATTGCTTGAAAGTGAAGAGATTTGAAAATAGAAGACAGGGGTTAAAGTTCATACTTACATTCACATCTGATGGCGAGATTGTCTTCAAGACGCTTTCGACAAATATTACAAAATTTGCGTTTAAAATGCCCAGGTTCTGACCAGCAATGTGCAACTGGATTCTGAAATCACATAAAAAATACATAAAAATTTCCTTTATAGGTTCCAGTGAATACAGTAACTATACAACTATTAGCTTATGTCCATTTCAAACTTCATCAACTCCTTTCTATTTCTAAGCAAAACAACCCCCTTGTGAACCTTATCAGCTCCTGTTTTCTTCAGCAGATTAGCCCCCTTGTGAACCTCATCAATTTCCCTCTATTCCTTTCCAAAAACCTTTTTTGTGAATCTCATCAGCTTTCCTATAATTTTCAACAGATTACCTCCCTTGATACTGTTACTAACCATAAACTTGATAAATCTTAACTGGATGTAGCAATGTGAAGTTAAATACAGTGAAACCTGTCTATAAAGGCCACTCAAGGGATGCGGCCAAAGTGGCCTTTATAGACAGGTACCTTGTTCCAGAGCATTATTTGTAGTCTAGCTTGGATATGAACCAACCAAACTGCAAATAATACAAGTCTACCATATGGCAACAGTGTATAAATCTTTAACTTCAATATGACATGCAACATCACATTGGATAGGGTAGTTTGTTGGGACACTTAGTCCAAACCAGAGGGTGGCTTGTGTCACCAGACTGCTCTATTGCAGCAATTTTCCATCACTCACTTGTATGAATGCATCATTTTGTACAGGTGGCTCAACAAACTGAACACTGAACACCAATGGACCCAATGCAGATGCCTTTGATTATGACGATAAGCCCTTCTACAAAAACCTTTATTAGATGCCAATGCTAATGTAAAAAGGACTACTGTTATATAACACTAGGGAAAAATAGTTTTCACTTGTGAAATTATTCTAATAAGAGTGGAGAAATGGTGTATAACAACCTATTAAAGATTCTTATACTTGCATCCAAGACAGTCAGTTAAAGAATGTTGGGGGGGGGGGGGGGGGGGACTGAAGTAACTGTAGAAAGCACCAACATTCAGCAAGTAGGCTAACAAAACTTTCTTACACTAGCACCTGCAAGAGTGAGATATTGACACAAGGAAGGAGAAGTGATGATCCATAAATGTGTTCTTTGGACCCACTCAGTCCCCAAGGCCTCTATTCCAAATCAAATAAAGACACAGCAGATACCTCCATAAGAAAGGTTCTACTATAGAATAAGTTCAATACCTCCCAAAGAGCTCAAGAGCATTCACCTAGACTTTTATTTTTGATTTTCTGAAATATTCACATCCTCAAATTTATAAAAATGTCAAAGAGAGTAATAGGGACCACAAAATCTATTGTCTATGACAAATTGATATTCAAAGTTATTGACTGTAAATGGAAGCGCATCAGACTTTAAAATTAAATTTCCCAGGTGGTTTTTTTTTTAAATTTTAGTGTGTGTGTGTGTGTGTGTGTGTGTGTGTGTGTGTGTATGTGTGTGTGTGTGTGTGTGTGTGTGTGGTTAAAACTGATTAATTAAACTGAATATGACCAAGTTATCTATAATATGCAGGGAAATGCTGTTATGGTTATTCGAATTCCACATCTAAAACTAAATGATAATTGATATTTCCATTAGCAAGGTTCAAATATAAAGTCAAATTAAAACAAGGTATCAAGTGCACAGGGCAATGACATAATTTCGAGTATTTGAATTATTCAAATCCTCAAATTTTATTAATGTCAAGAAAATTATTCAAAATTGAGCCCCCAAAATCCATTATATTTGAGAAAATGATATTCAAAGTTAAGAACGGACTGAAAGTGAATTAGACTTCAACTTTAATTTTCAATATTTAAGGTGCTAAAATATACATCTACCCAAAATAAAAGAAATTAATTGGACCAAATATGACCAAGATATCCGTGATACTGTTGATTGGGTTATTCAAATTTCACAACATACAGATTTCTATTTCTAAAATATATAATGTGTACTCACTTTAATCAAATTGGTAGCTATACTTGAACAAGGAGACACAACTGTCTTTAAACATCTTTCATGGACCACGAAGTTGCAAACTGTAAAATAAAAACAATCAAAAATTAGAAGAAAATTACAGACAATCTTCAATCATTTAGATATCCAATACCTCAAATTCCAGTGATAACTCAAAGTACCAGTAATCTGTCGTTCCCATTTGAACAATTTTGTATAATATCATATGATAACCAGGCCCCAGTTTCACAATAATTCACTCAGCTGAGGGTACACTCAACTCAAATATTCCCATTTTTCTCTCATCAATATTTTAAAAATTTTAAGTTTTAAGTTCAACAAACATACACTAAACAATTTAAATATTACATCAGGTATTCAATTTTTACTGTGTGATGTCTAAGAAATTGACATTGAAATATTCCTGAATTTGAGTTGAGTATACACTCAGTTCAGTGAATGAGCCTGAACCCCAGGTTGTATCTTGATGTTTGAATACCAAAACCCCCCATGACAGGAACATTTATCCGAAGACACTTGGACTTTGAGTCATCAAAGTTCTTACTGTATCATACGTATCTTACTTAAATTAAACCTAATTGTATTATAACAAAAGGCTGATGGAATTTATCACTCAAATGGCACATAAAAATTTTAATTTATGTGAGATATAATATAAAATATGCATCAACCAAGAATTAATCAAAATAAATATTTATTCAATTTGGCCCAGTTAGTCTAAAACGGATTTTGAAAGACTGCAAAAAATTAACACCTTCTAGCAAAATCTGTGAAAAATAGGCTAACAAAGATTTATTTAGCTTAATATCCACTTTCTATAAATCAATATTGTTCCTTTTTGTCATCAGCACCCAAGAAAATGTCTTCTGAATATTTTAGAAACATTTTTATGAAATGAACTAAGTGTCTTTTTCAAATGCAATACAAAAACCACTTGACAGTCTCCATGCTAATGACAACATGCATCTGTTTATAAGAGTTGTCTCCCTTATTAGCTTAACTGGCTATAATTAGCTCAGCTAATCTTAATGTAGAGGGCAACACTTCTGACAGGAAATAATTCTAGAAGGACACTTCTAAAATGAGACAATTCTAAAGGGCTACAATTCTAGAACATTTAAAAACTATTCCATTAATATATATTACACATATATAAACTCTAAGTAGTGAGTAAATAACCTTGATCCAAATCAATACCATGAGAGAGACTATCACAACGGTAAAATACATATGAAATCTTGGCAGGAAATTTTTGGTATTTAGTGGCTTTGGCATTTCAATGCCACCTATGAAAACCGCTGCCTGTATCAACTGTAATCCTACCTAAACTCAACCACATTATAGAATATATCAAGATCAATCCAAAACTAAAAGCTCATTTAAGGAAGTGGACAGATTATCAACATATATAACTGTATATACACTATCTGAGGGAAAGTTCCAGTAAGTGACATTGACCCAGAATTCAATACTATGACAACAACCCCCCCCCCCCCCCATGAACAATTTCATTCTGTGCTTGATGGTAAAAATCTTACGTACATACTATAATGAAGCAGAATAAGGTAAAACTGTGTTACTTCAGTAATATTCATCTAAACAAAATGCTAGGAAAAATCAATACAGATGTATCTTGACTGTTACTATATATAGACGCCTTCATATGTGGATTATACAGTGTACATGGCATCTTTCTTCTTGAATGTTACTATATATACCCCTTTATAAGTGACGCCTCGGTCACTCTGGGGTAGTGCATACACCTCAAGAGCCAGAGGGTTGTGGTTGACCCTTGGACAGATCACACATAAGACTTTTAACTTATTATCTGCTGGTTCAACCTGTGCCATGATAATGAATGGGAGAGAGAGGTAAGCTTGTCTGCAGCATACTAATTTGGTGAGCTAGCACCTTACCAAAAAAGCCACTAGTAGAGTGGGCTGGTATATGGCAGACTATCATACACACTTACACATCTCACAAATACACAACCTTGTTTTTAGATTTATCCAGAGATTAATAACCTTGCTTTGTTGAGATTAGCTGCAAATTGCTTATATGACATCAAAAAACATTTATGTAGATTATACAATGTACACAGGATCTTTCTTCATGACTGTTACTATACATATGACATCCATATGGGGATTATATAATGTATATGACATCTTTCATCATGACTGTTCCTATACATATGCTATCCATATGGGGATTATATAATGTATATGACATCTTTCATCATGACTGTTCCTATACATATGCTATCCATATGGGGATTATACAATGAACATGGCATCTTTCATTATGACTGTTACTATATATATGCCATCCATATGTGGATTACACAATGTACATGGCATCTTTTATCATGACTGTTCCTATACATATGCTATCCATATGGGGATTATACAATGTACCGGTACATGGCATCTTTCATTATAACTGTTACTATATATATGCCATCCATATGTGGATTACACAATGTACATGGCATCTTTTATCATGACTTACTATACACATGCTATCCATATGGGGATTATACAATGTACATGGCATCTTTTGTCATGACTGTTACTATATATATGCCATCCATATGTGAATTACGCAATGTACATGGCATCTTTCATCATGACTGTTACTATACACATGCTATTTATGTGTGGATTACACAATGTACATGGCATCTTTCATTATGACTGTTACTACACACATGACATACATATGGGGATTATACAATGTACATGGCATATTTCATCATGACTGTTACTATGTACATATGCCATCCATATGGGGATTATACAATGTACATGGCATCTTTTATTTTGACTGTTACTACACACATGACATCCATATGGTGATTATACAATGCACATTGCATCTTTAATCATGACTGTTACTATACATATGCCATCCATATGTGGATTATACAATGAACATGGCATCTTTCATTATGACTGTTACTACACACATGACATCCATATGGTGATTATACAATGTACATTGCATCTTTTATCATGACTGTTACTACACACATGACATCCATATGGTGATTATACAATGTACATTGCATCTTTTATCATGACTGTTACTATATATATGCCATCCATATGTGGATTACACAATGTACATGGCATCTTTCATCATGACTGTTTCAATGTACATATGCCATTCATATAGAATTATACAATGTACATGGCATCTTTCATCATGACTGTTACTATACACTTGCTATTTATGTGTGGATTACACAATGTACATGGCATTTTCATCATGACTGCTGCTATACACATGCTATCCATAGGGGGATTATACAATGAACATGGCATCTTTCATTAGGACTGTTACTATACACATAAAATCCATATGGGGATTACACAATGAACATGGCATCTTTTATTTTGACTGTTACTACACAAATGACATCCATATGGGGAATATACAATGTACATGGCATCTTTTATCATGACTGTAACTATATATATGCCATCCATATGTGGATTACACAATGTACATGGCATCTTTCATCATGACTCTTACTATGCACATATGCCATCCATATGGGGATTATATAATGAACATGGTATCTTTCATCATGACTGTTACTATAAACATGCTATTCATGTGTGGATTACACAATGTACATGGCATTTTCATCAAGACTTGCTATAAACATGCTATCCATATGGGGATTATGCAATGAACATGGCATCTTTCATTAGGACTGTTACTATACATATCCCATCCATATGTGGATTACACAATGTACATTGCATCTTTCATTATGACTGTTACTACACACATGACATCCATATGTGGATTACACAATGTACATGGCATCTTTCATTATGACTGTTGCTATACATATGTAATCCATATGGGGATTATACAATGTACCGGTACATGACATCTTTCATCATGACTGTTGCTATGTACATATGCCATCCATTTGTGGATTTTACAATGTACATGGCATCTTTCATCATGACTGTTACTATACATATGCCATCTATGTGGGGATTATACAATGTACATGACATCTTTTATCATGATTGTTACTATGTACATATGCTATCCATATGGGAATTATTGTACACAGAGTTTCTTTCAACAAGTGCGTTTCTTGCGTTTTTGACGCAATTTTTTTATGAATGGCGCAACTTGATTTTGCTGTTGCGTTATTTTTTACGCAACCATTTTTATGTAGATTAAAATCGGCTACTGTATATATAAAAGGTGACAAGACTGAAAACGAAAGTACTGAGCGGAATTCCGTATTGTCGTACCACATGACTATCGTACTATATTACAGGAAGCTAATTATTGATATAGGAACCTGTCTTTATTCTTAATCTTTGAAATGTTTGTATTGAACGCTTAATTTATAAAGTCATTATAAGCGCTCTTTGCACCAGTCTTAAAGAAAAGTCGAACCAATCTTGTTTGACAACATTTTAAAATGACTTGTGTCAAAGTCCTGCACGAAGCTCTGAACATGACCAGGCGGCATCTGGTAGTAACTTACTTGCCAATGACTCACATTCAACTTAAAAATGCTAATGTAAATTGAGATTATAATAAAATTTGGTTAAACATATATCCTTTGATGATTTATGAAAATAATAAGATCATATGTAAAACAGGCATATCGGAAGGGAAGGATAATAATAATGAATGCTAATGGTCTGTTGACTTGGGTTGATGGTAGAATATTCAGAAATTTCTGTTTTGGGATACTGCGATTTTAATGTTTCAAATATTACAGATGTAATAAAACACTTAAACATTGACAGACAGATTAGTACAGATCCTCTAACAAAATATCCCCTTCATTGTAAAATATCAAAAAAGTAATTTTTATTCTAAAAATTTCATGACCCCTTCATTTTGAAAAATGACCCCCTCTTTTCATGTAATGGGGTCATTGATGACCCCCTGTTTTAATAAGCTGGAGAAAACACTGCAAGGGTCCTCTGAACACAGCAGCAGTGCCAAATGGTTAAGGGATTATCTTTAAACTTGAGGGGTCTCTGAGACTGCTGTGAGTTAAATCATAGTCAAAAAGGGAAAGTTTTTTCTTGTTTTGGGCCTTTATTGATTGGGTCGGTACCAGTTTAATTGACTGAGTTGTCTGTGATTTTTATCTTTGACACTGTGGGCATATGACCTAGCACACTTTAAGACTTAGCTTATAGTCTTGCTGGGTCCAAACTACAATATTCATAGATCATAAAGATTATATAAGGTAAAAAGCGGCTAAAAAGTGGCTTTTGATACTTAAGCATTGAATCTGATTTTCAATTGGGCCTTTGTGCAAAGCGAATTACACAAAAGTGTGGACAGTGTCCATTTATGTTACCAGTATTTCTCAATGACCCAAATGAAAATCAGATTTAATGCTTATAACTGAAGACAAATTAATCAAATGAGAGAATAACTTAATGTAATTTTTGCTTTAAAAACTTCAAAAGTTAAAATGATGTGCATTAAAATAGTTCTAGATTATGTCACAAGCACTTTGGAATGTTCGAGTCATTAAGAAATGACCTGAATGGTTTTTTTTTTTTTTTTTTTTTTTTTGCTTTTCAACCAATGTTATCGTTAGAAATTTGTCAAATTTAATTATTTCAGTTTAAACAATTTTGTTGTTACTGAAACTGTATGTCTGATTTGTTGTTGAAGATATTTCCCTTGTCTTGTAAAATCTGTAATCTGATTGGTCCAGCTTCGGTTTTATCCAATCAGTGACAAAGACACATGCAGTGGTACCACATGCAGGTATAAATGGCTTTCCCTTCAGTAAAAGGTTTGTCATTAGCTTTCCCCTAAATTAAACCTACTATACTGCAATGCAAACCAAACTGTGACTTATATACCACAGTATGCACTGAAACCATGACTGATATGTACTGTTTAACTTTTATTTCTTGCATGCTGTGAATATGATAGCTTTCATTGTCCTCAAGCAAGATAACAATTCATTTGTCATTTTGCAATTTAATATATATATATATATATATATATATATACAAATACTCATTCATTAATAACCAGATTAACCAGATGTTGATGCAGCTGTCACCAATGTCCATGTGAATGAATCAAAAATGATAGCTAATATTTCACCATTTTTATTTAACCTGGTGTGTTTTTATAACTAGATAAATCCTAATCAACAAATGATTGGTTTTACTCTCAATTTTTTTAGTAAAGAAACTTTTAAAAGTATATAAAACACTAAAAAAAATTAAAATCTAGAAAATATAACTCAATTTAGCCATGTGTGAATACTTGCAATTGTCTATAGGTGCTATACTTTTTGTGAAAGAACTCATGTTATGTTTTTTTTTAATTTGACAAGTTTTTATCAAGGCAATCTAGGGGAGATAAATACATTGTGGTTTAACTTTGACATTCTAGGGTAAAAAAATCTTGAAAGGTTAATCCTCGATCTTTCTAAAAGTGGAAATCAAAGTAAAATTTCAAAAGTGTCAAAAACATAATCTGAAGGATCAAATTGAACCCTTATGAAGTGAAAATTACACTGAAGTGCAGTTCTTCAAAGCACATCAGTTTTGTTAAAAATGGTTACTGTTGTAACAATCTATCTAATATATTCAACCATTTCTTTCAGGTTTCATTGAGTCAGACAATTCAAAGACATATTATTCCACAATTCAAATCCTATATCCCTATTTCATATGCCTTGAGTAACTCCTGTCCTATTTCATATGCTTTGAGTAATTTCTGTGCTTCATTCCCATTTCATATGCTTTGAGGAATTTCTGTGTTTCATTCCTATTTCATATGCCTTAAGTAATTCCTGTGTTTCATTCCTATTTCATATGCCTTGGAGCCATTCCTTTCCCACATCCCTATTTTAGATGCTTTGAGTAATTTCTATCCAACATCTTTATTTAAAATGCTTTGAGTAATTTCTGTCCTCCAATCCTATTTCATATGTGTCAAGTAATTTCTATCCTACATTCCTATTTTATATGCTTAACTCCTGTGCCACATTCCTTTTTCATATGTCTTGAGGAATTCCTGTGTTTCATTCCTTATATGCTTCAAGTAATTTCTGTCATACATCCCTATTTCATATGTCTTGAGTAATTTCTATCCAACATCTTTATTTCAAATGTCTTGGGTAATTCCTGTCCTACATTCCCATTTCAAATGTCTTGAGTAATTCCTGTCCTACATTCCCATTTCATATGCCTTGAGTAATTTCTGTCCTACAATCCTATTTCATATGCCTTGAGTAATTCCTGTGCTTCATTCCTATTTCATATGCCTTGGGTAATTCCTGTGCTTCATTTCCATTTCATATGCTTCAAGTAATTTCTGTCCTACATTCCTATTTCATATGCCTTGAGTAATTTCATTCCTACATCCCTATTTCATATGCCTTGAGTAATTTCTGCCCTACATTCCTATTTCATATGCATCAAGTAATTTCTGCCCTACATTCCTATTTCATATGCTTTGAGTAATTCCTGTGTTTCATTCCCATTTCATATGCTTTGAGAAATTTCTGTTCTACATTCCTATTTCATATGCTTTGAGTAATTTCTATCCAACATCTTTATTTAAAATGCTTTGAGTAATTTCTGTCCTCCAATCCTATTTCATATGTGTCAAGTAATTTCTATCCTACATTCCTATTACATATGCTTTGAGTAATTTCTGTCCTACATTCCTATTTCATATGCCTTGAGTAATTTCTGTGCTTCATTCCCATTTCATATGCTTAAAGTAATTTCTGTCCTACATTCCTATTTCATATGATTTGAGTAATTTCTGTCCTTCATCCCTATTTCATATGCCTTGGAGCCATTCCTTTCCCACATTCCTACTTCATATGCTTTGAGTAATTTTATCAATCATCTTTATTTAAAATGCTTTGAGTAATTTCTGTCCTACATTCCTATATCATATGCTTTGAGGAATTTCTGTCCTACATTCATATTTCACATGTGTTTAGTAATTTCTATCCTACATTCCTATATCATATGCTTTGAGTAATTTCTGTCCTACATTATAATTTCATATGCTTTGAGTAATTTCTGTCCTACATTATAATTTCATATGTCTTGAGTAATTCCTGTGCACGTGCTTCATTCCCATTTCATATGCCTTGAGTACATTCCTGTGCTTCATTCCTATTTCATATGCTTTGAGTAATTTCTGTCCTAAATTCCTATTTCATATGATTTGAGTAATATTTGTCTTACATCCCTATTTCATATGCCTTGGAGTCATCCTTTCCCACATCCCTATTTCATATGCTTTGAGTAATTTTTATCAATTATCTTTATTTAAAATGCTTTGAGTGATTTCTGTCCTACAACCTTATTTCATATGCGTCAAGTAATTTCTGTCCTACATACCTATTTCATATGCTTTGATGATAATTTCTGTCCTATAATCCTATTTCATATGCTTTGAGAAATTTTAATAAATCTGCCACAAATTAATAGGCAGACATGTAGCAAAGTATTTAAGATTATAGATTAATGAATTCAAGGTCTCTAGTGGAACCCCCAATAAGGATATAAATTTTGGAGTTTTTCAATAAGGGTGAATCAAAGCCTCAAAATGTGATAACAATGTCAAATTTCACTTGTCTGGAACTAAAAGTTGCTCTTCCTAAAAAAGCGTAAGCATGCTTACGATTCTGCTAAGTATATAATGTCAATATTTTTCAATTGATATTAGTAAAGTAAATTTTTCTATTATTTGTAAATTCAAAACAATCGGCATAATCCGCCATGTTCTTACGGTAAATATTTGACATGACATCTTAAAGTAGTGTCCTCTAAATGTGATAGAGAAATAGATTTAATGAAATCAGTGCATGCATTCTGATTTATATATGATCTTTCCCCAAGTCGAGACCATTTTAATTTGCACATGACACTAATTCTTAAATTTGTTAACAGATATGCCTTGCTTCTTTATATGCAGTATTTAACAGATTTTCGAAAAAATTCAGTTTTTAATTTTTTAACCTTAGACAAAGATTTTTTGAATGAAACATTTTTTGTTGCCTGAAAATTTGTTGATTAAAATTTAAAATTTAACTACTGGGGTGAGAAAAAAAAAGGAATAAAAAGGATTTCCGATAAATTTCATTAAATTTTATGAAAATCAGAATAGATATGACTTGTACAGGCTCAAATTGTAACTAGTAGGGCAAGTTGGACATTAGAATTCCACAACCCTAATGATATTTTTATGCATCAAAACTGTGTTTTGATGCAGATAGATTGGTTAACAAGAGGCCCAATAGGGCCTGTGATGCTCAACTGGCTGCATATGTAAGACAATGTTTGTTTTTGGTTGTAATGCTTTTTAACATTCAACTCAAGAATATTTCACTTATACGGAGACTGTCAGTTTTGGAAATGGTGGAGGGCAATGGAGTATCGGAGAAAACCACAACCAAGCAGCAAGTTAACTGACAAACTTTCAAAGATGAAGTGCTAGCACCACTGGGATGTTAATGTGCAATGTCAGGGGTAAGAGGTGCTGTGATTCGTAACATTGAATGTTTAAGACCACTTGGCCACTGTGGCGCCTGTAAGACAATGTGATGTGGTTACCATAATAGGTTCATCAGCTAAAGATGGGAATTAAATTGAGCTTATGACCATTTCTGCTTCAATAAAGCCTACTTTGCAACACACACATGCAGGCATGCATGCTATGCCATAAACTCAGCTGGGTGTAGCCAGCTGAGCTGAGAATGGATCCACAATGGCTATTTTTTTTTATCTAGTAACAACGGGCATCTTAGACTGGTTCAATCTTTTCTCAGGCCGATGTAGTTACCTTCCACACAAAGGTGGGTTCCAATTCGACCAGTGGTTTTAGTGGAAAAGATTTTTACTAAATATTACACCTAATTTGCATATTTCTTGAAAATTGGGTCAATAAAAATTTTCTCAGAAAAAAACATTATATATTTTGAATCCAACACAGTATACTTTCAATATTTAAAATTTGAGCTCAATTGGTGGAAAAAGGATCCACAATGGTCATTTTTGTTTTTGTTTTTTCTATTTTTAGTTATGAAGGCCATCTTGGATGTCAGGCCGGGTTGCCTAGTACAAACTTTAGTCAGGCCGATGTAGGGACCTTTCACAAAAAATTTCATTCCAATTGGCATAGTGGTTTCAGAGGAGATTTCGCTAAATATTACACCTAATATGCATAATTCTTGAAAATCAGGTCAACGAAAAATTTCCCACAAAAACCGGTTAAATATGTTGAATCCCTCACGATATACTTTGTATATTTCAAATTTGAGCTTAATTGGTTGAAAAATGGATCAACAATGGCCATTTCAGTGTTTTTTCTATTTATAGTAACAGCGGCCATCTTGGATGTTGGACAAGGTTATCTGGTACAAACTTTAGTCAGGCCAACATAGGGACCTTCCACATCAAATTAGGTTCCAATTGCCCCTGTGTTTTCAGAGGAAAAGATTTTCAAAGAATAGATTAAATATTACACCTCATGTGCATAATTTGTGAAAATCGGGTCAACGAAAAATTTCTCAAAAAACCCATTATATATGTTGAATGCCCCGCTATCTACTCTGTACATTTCAAATTTGAACAAAAACGGTTAAAAAATGACTCAACAATGGCTATTTATGTGTTTATGCTATTTATAGTAACAGCAACCATCTTGGATGTTGGGCGTGTTCGCCTGGTACAAACTTTAGTCTACCCCACCTAGGGACCTTCCACACCAAATTTGGGTCCAATTGGCCAAGTGGTTTCAGAAGAGAAGATTTTCAAAGAATTGTTTAAATATTAGACCTCATTTGCATAATTCGTAAAAATCGGGTCAACGAAAAATTTCAGAAAAACCTGTTATATATGTTGAATGCCCCACTATCTACTCTCTACATTTCTAATTTGAACAAAAACAGTTAAACAAGAGGCCCAAAAGGGCCTGTGGAGCTCAAATGACAAAAATGGTTCTTGTGCCTCCATTTATATAAACTCAGTACAGGGACTTGAATTGATGTAAAATGCTAAATATAAAAGCTGTAGGCCTTACAGTTTCAGAGAAGAATATTTTTAAATTTGACTTCCCATATAAGTATATGTAGATATATGCGCCCCTTGGTGGGACCAAAAATGGCCCAGGGGCCTTTATTTGTAAAAACCTGGTAAAGAGACTTGAGCTGATTATGAAAGCTTTAAGCCTTACAGTTTCAGAGAAGAAGATTTTTGAATTTGATTTCCCATACATGCATTTGTAGATATATTGGCCCTTAGGGTGGGACCAAAAATGGCCCAGGGGCCACCATTTGTACAAACCTGGGAAAGGGACTTGAGCTGATGTTAAATGCCAAATATAAAAGCATTATGCCTTACAGTTTCAGAGAAGAAAATTTTTAAATTTGATTTCCAATATATACATATGCAGATATATGGACCCCTGGGTTGGGGCCAAAAATGGACCAGGGGCCACCATTTGTACAAACTTGGTAAAGGGGCTCAAGCTAATATTAACTGCCAAATATGAAACTTAAAGCTTCATGGTTTCAGAGAAGAAGATTTTCAAAGTTGATTTCTCATTTTAAGCCATATATACATATGCAGATATATGGACCCCTGGGGAGGGGCCGAAAATGAACCTAGGGCCACCATTTGTACAAACTTGGTAAAGGGGCTCAAGCTGATATTAACTGCCAAATATGAAAGCTTAAGGCTTCATGGTTTCAAAGAAGAAGATTTTCAAAGTTGATTTTCCATTATAAGCCATATATGCATATGCAGATATATGGACCCCTGGGGTGGGGCCGAAAATGAACCTAGGGCCACCATTTGTACAAACTTGGTAAAGGGGCTCAAGCTGATATTAACTGCCAAATATGAAAGCTTAAGGCTTCATGGTTTCAGAGAGGAAGATTTTTAAAGTTGATATCTCATTATAAGCCATATATGCATATGCAGATATATGGACCCATGGGGTGGGGCCAAAAATGGACTGAGAGCCACCATTTGTATAAAATTGGTAAAGGGGCTCAAGCTGATATTAACTGCCAAATATGAAAGCTTAAGGCTTCATGGTTTCAGAGAAGATTTTCAAAGTTGAAATCCCATTATAAGCCATATATGCATATGCAGATACTGTATATGGACCCCTTGGGTGGGGCCCGAAAATTGACCGAGGGCCACCATTTGTACAAACTTGGTAAAGGGGCTCAAGCTGATATTAACTGCCAAATATGAAAGCTTAAGGCTTCATGGTTTCAGAGAAGAAGATTTTCAAAATTGATATCTCATTATAAGCCATATATGCATATGCAGATATATGGACCCCTGGGGTGGGGCCGAAAATGGACCAAGGGCCACCATTTGTACAAACTTGGTAAAGGGCCTCAAGCTGATATTAACTGCCACATATGAAAGCTTAAGGCTTCATGGTTTTAGAGAAGATTTTCAAATTTGATTTTCCATTATAAGCCATATATGCATATGCAGATATATGGACCCCTGGGGTGGGGCCAAAAATAGACTGGGGGCCACCATTTGTACAAACTTGGTAAAGGGGCTCAAGCTGATATTAACTGCCAAATATGAAAGCTTAAGGCTTCATGGTTTCAGAGAAGAAGATTTTCAAAGTTGATTTTCCATTATAAGCCATATATGCATATGCAGATATATGGACCCCTGGGGTGGGGCCAAAAATAGACCGAAGGCCTACATTTGTACAAACTTGGTAAAGGGGCTCAAGCTGATATTAACTGCTAATATGAAAGCTTAAGGCTTCATGGTTTTAGAGAAGAAGATTTTCAAAGTTGATTTTCCATTATAAGCCATATATGCATATGCAGATATATGGACCCCTGGGGTGGGGCCAAAAATAGACCGGGGGCCACCATTTGTAAAAACTTGGTTAAGGGGCTCAAGCTGATATTAACTGCCAAATATGAAAGCTTAAAGCTTCGTGGTTTCAGAGAAGAAGATTTTCAAAGTTGATTTTCCATTATAAGCCATATATGCATATGCAGATATATGGACCCCTGGGGTGGGGCCAAAAATAGACCGGGGGCCACCATTTGTATAAACATGGTTAAGGGGCTCAAGCTGATATTAACTGCCAAATATGAAAGCTTAAGGCTTCATGGTTTCAGAGAAGAAGATTTTCAAAGTTGATATCTTATTATAAGCCTTATTTTCACTTTTTATGAAGTATGACAGAAATACGCTAAAAACGCGTAACCTAGTTTTTGACAGAATTTCACGAAATGTAAAACCTACATGTTTAAGGGTGTCTAGAAGCTAAATATCACATCAGATTTTGCATATAACCTATTGTTTCAGAGAAGAAGCTTATTTTAGGTTTTTAGATTCTAGGTCGCTGTGACCTACTTTTGGTTGCCATGGAAACCAATTGTACAAATTTTCATCTACTCCTTCTAGGGATCATTCCTGCAAAGTTTTGCTAAAATTGACCAAGTAGTTTCTGAGTTTTTGCTGTTAACGGACGGACGCACGCACGCACACACGCACGCATGCATCATGCCATAAGCTCATCTGGCTTTAGCCAGTTGAGCTAAAAATGACTCAACAATGGCTATTTTTGTGTTTTTGCTATTTAAAGTAAAAGTGGCCATCTTGGATGTCGGGCGGGGTCGCCTGGTAAAAACTTTTGTCTACTTCACCTAAGGACCTTCCACACCGAATTTGGTCCCAATTAGCCCAATGGTTTCAGAGAAGAAGATTAAAGTTTACGCACACACACACGCACGCACGGACTCACGGACGCATGCAAAACCAAGCCATAAGCTCAGCTGGCTATAGCCAGTTGAGCTAATAAAAAACAACTCTGCCATCTTAACCCAAGTAGCATAGGCATTTATCTGGCATATCAACTTGTTCCATCTCAAATCATAATGAGATGGGCAAGTGGGACATAAAAATTCTGCAACCCTGATGATACTTTTAATCCATCTAAACTTCATTTTGATGCATTCAGATTGGTTAAAGAAAAACTCAGCCATTTTTACCTGCTTGCATAAGCCCTCATCTGACACATCTTTTTTGAGTTTTTGGAAATTAAAGAAAATTCATTGCAAAAGCTTTATTTCTCAAAAACAATAAAAACAACATTCTGAAATTTAAAATCTTTTAAAACCTGTAGATTTAATTTTACATTACCCTGATATGTGACCTTAAATCTTGATATTTTGGCCAAACAAAATAATGTGTGTTTCTGGTTTCCCAACTGACTCTATTTTAGAAAAACCGACCCCAATTTTTTGTTTAATCATAATTCCAGATTTTACTGTTTTACCATTTGTTTAGGTTTGCAATGATTTCATGTTATAAATTTACTATAGTGAGAAAATGTACTGTTCTACCATTTGTTTAGGTTTGCAATGATTTCATGCTATATATGTACAATAGTGAGAAAATGTACTGTTTTACCATTTGTTTAGGATTGCAATGATTTCATGCTATATATGTACAATAGTGAGAAAATGTACTGTTTTACCATTTGTTTAGGATTGCAATGATTTCAAGCTATATATTTACTATAGTGAGAAAATGTACTGTTTTACCATTTGTTTAGGTTTGCAATGATTTCATGTTATAAATTTACTATAGTGAGAAAATGTACTGTTCTACCATTTGTTTAGGTTTGCAATGATTTCATGCTATATATGTACAATAGTGAGAAAATGTTCTGTTTTACAATTTGTTTAGGTTTGCAATGATTTCAAGCTATATATTTACTATAGTGAGAAAATGTACTGTTTTACCATTTGTTTAGGTTTGCAATGATTTCAAGCTATATATTTACAATAGTGAGAAAATGTACTGTTTTACCATTTGTTTAGGTTTGCAATGATTTCATGCTATATATTTACTATAGTGAGAAAATGTACTGTTTTACCATTTGTTTAGGTTTGCAATGATTTCATGCTATATATTTACAATAGTGAGAAAATGTACTGTTTTACCATTTGTTTAGGTTTGCAATGATTTCATGCTATATATTTACTATATTGAGAAAATGTACTGTTTTACCATTTGTTTAGGTTTGCAGTGATTTCATGCTATATATTTACTATAGTGAGAAAATGTAATGTTTTACCATTTGTTTAGGTTTGCAATGATTTCATGCTATATATTTACTATAGTGAGAAAATGTACTTTTTTACCATTTGTTTAGGTTTGCAATGATTTCATGCTATATATTTACTATAGTGAGAAAATGTACTGTTTTATCATTTGTTTAGGTTTGCAATGATTTCATGCTATATATTTACTATAGTGAGAAAATGTACTGTTTTACCATTTGTTTAGGTTTGCAATGATTTCATGCTATATATTTACAATAGTGAGAAAATGTACTGTTTTACCATTTGTTTAGGTTTGCAATGATTTCATGCTATATATTTACAATAGTGAGAAAATGTACTGTTTTACCATTTGTTTAGGTTTGCAATGATTTCATGCTATATATTTACAATAGTGAGAAAATGTACTGTTTTACCATTTGTTTAGGTTTGCAATGATTTCATGCTATATATTTACAATAAGTGAGAAAATGTACTGTTTTACCATTTGTTTAGGTTTGCAATGATTTCATGCTATATATTTACTATATTGAGAAAATGCTACAACAGTTACCATAATATATAATCAGTATAAGTTGCAGTTCAAGGTACTGTATATTAAATAAAAATTCAATAACTATTTGCATTGCCAATGACCAAAAAATTTTTCATGGAAAAAAACATATTCTGACCCCAATTCTTCTTGAAAGTGAAACTTGAAACAATTTTTTTTTTTTTTTTTTTTTTTTTTTGGTATGTTCTCATGGTATCATAAGGTAGAAATCTAGTTTCAGCCCACAGCAAGAGATTTATTTTTTGTATTGTTCAAGTCCAACCAGCTGTCAAATGAATGAGAACTGGCAAATATGCTGTAGATTAACCTTGAAGTGAAATGATGTACTGTCCACCAGGATCTGTGAATAAGTCTTCAATGCAAAATATCTTCAGTCTACCATATAAAGCCCTTAAGATAGCAAAAGCCAGAATGTGTAACTCTCCAAAACATCAGATCGCTCAAAATGGAAAGGGCTGAGACATAGCAAATTTAGTGGTCACCTTTTTAAAATCTCCCTTATCAGTATCCTCATCAACTTCCTTTTTTCTTAAAAAGATTTTTTTAATTTACAAATATGATTTTAGATTTGATTTGATTTTAATGGGGTTTTACACCCCAGTTAAGAATATTTCACTTATATCGAGATGTCACCAGCTATAGGTGAAGTGGCAGAAATTTTGACCATTGCAGTGCACTTAGGGCAATGTGCAGGGATGGTTCTATAATGTACCATGCCTGCCGTGACACAGGGCATTGGTATTTTAAAGTCTCATTCTGAAGGACCCTGTGACTTTTCATTTCTAAATGCCAAGTGCTAGGCAAAAGAACATTCACTACAATTTTTAAGTCTTGGTCAGACCAGGCCTGGGGTTCGAAGCCTTTTGTAAATATAAATTTCATTCACTACAAGTGATCTTAAATATAAATTTAGTTTACATACATGTTATAAGTCCAGCATTTTTCCAGTATACCCTGGACTTTAATCATTTCAAACCCGTCTCACCAGGACACATAATATCCCAGTATTTTTACCCTACCCTAATTTCAAAAAATTTCAAGAGAATTTGTAGTCTTGTTACAAATGCAATCATATTTCATGAGTGGAGTTTCTTGACAAAAGATCTTATTTGTTATAAACACTATGGTAGTTCAACTTTCTCTTTTACTGCATATGCTCAAAAACACAATACTGTATTTTGAATTTTAAAGGTTTTTGCAGTACTAAGTATGCAAGTAATTCTTATTCTTATTATTATTATCATTATGTATACCAGAACATTTTTCATTTTTTAAATAAAATAAACAATGAACATTTATTAAAAGTGAATCTTGATAGATTTAAACATCTTAAGAAAATTAAAGGTTTAAAATTATTTAAGATACAGTTAAATCTTTAGGATTTATTTTCTAAATTACATTTATAAATTAATTTTGCACTTAAAATGGTGTTAACTGTTAATACATCATTAATTTTAGCTTTTGACAAAAATATCTCCAGACTGTGGTGAATTGTCCCAAATTTTCACGTAAAATTTCACGATTATTTTATAATTTTTCTAATGTCCCTAATTTCCACTTTTTTTCAATTTTGCATTTTTACTTAAAATTTCAGCTTACCGGTATTTATATTTTGCTTAATGTGCCTGATTTCCAATTTTTTTTCTTTCAATTTTTGCATTTTTACTTAAAATTTCAGATTATTTCATATTTTTCTTAATGTGTCCTGATTTCCATTTTTTTTTTCAATTTTTGACATTTTTACTTAAAATTTCTGATTATTTTGTATTTTGCCTAATGTGCCTAATTTCCACTTTTTGAGTTATAACAGGCACAAGTTATTTGATTTTTCCTTTTTTCATCATCAGAAGTAAAGATCACCCATTTAGCAAATGAAACTCTACAAAAATAATGGTATTACACTTTTATTATTGACTAATCAACTCCTTTTAAATCTGTAAGTGGAAGGTCGTGGGTTCGAACCCCGGCCGGGTCTGACCCAAGACTTGAAAATGGGTAGTAACTTTTCTTTCGCCAAGCACTCGGCATTACAAAATGAAAGTCACGGTTCTTTCGGATGGGAACTTAAAATAAATGAGGTCCCATGTCATGGCAGGCGTGGCACGATAAAGAACCCTGCTGTTAATGCCATCAGCGCAACGCACAGGCAAAATTTCTGCACAGTATCTCTAAAATGTCATAATTTGATAAATATAAAATTTGAAAAAAAAAAGTTTTCATAGCATTTAGTTTAAAATAATATATGATTTAAATTCACACTATAGAATAAATAAATTTTTTTTATATTAGAAAATTTAAAAAAAATTGTGTAACTTCACATCTTTTTAAAGTGTAATAAATTTCACATTTTCAAAAGTCTCTTTTCATGTAAGAATATTAGTCCTTGATGTTTGATGGTCATTTGTTAAAAGTTTAATCTGGAAAAAAAACATGCAGGGAAATCAATTTTAATGCCATTTTAAGTGGCTTTTTAAAAAAAAAAAAAAAAAAACAAACAAATTTAATGAAAATTTTAAAATCAATATCTTTGCCACTTAACTAATTTAAATTAAAATTATCATTCTTAAATAATTGGACTGATGAAAGGGCACCTGTTAGAATCTTACTGCTCTGGTTCAAAAATTAGGTCATAATAGAAATGAATTGTTGTTAAAACGAATGCAGTCTTATTTCATCAAAATAATTTATAATAATAATAATGAATATAAATAAAAATCTGTATAAATAAATTCGATTTCTCCAAAAAAAAAAAAACCCGTAAATTTTACTAAATTTTTACACTATACATTATATATTAAATGTATACACAATTGTATAACATATAAATATATAATATTACACATAAACTGATACACTGTATTTATATACACACATTGTATCAATTCCTCACCCACATTCATCTAACAGTTGTACAAACAAAAGCACACATAAATATTACAATACAATAAATCAATGGACTAAAATTTGTTGTAAAATCACAACTTAATCTATCAATAGACAAGCTGGTCTATACAACTAATAATTCAGTGATACATATATATATATATATATATATATATATATATATATATATATATATATATATATATATATATATAATTACCAGGGTTTTTTTTTTTTTAATGATAATCAATTCTCTGTGTATATTTAATGATCACGACCCAGCATTTATATTAACAGCACACACGCGTAATCAAACAAAATCCACAATAATTCTTATTTATGCAAATTATCCATGGATGAGTGTTGAAGAATAAATGTATGAATCCGTGTAGTATAAAAATGAGAAATATTAAAGCGATACTGTGCGAAGATTTTTTTCCTCCACTTATTGGCGTCGGTATACTATATAGCAAACCGACTTTGGTATCGATCGCATTCGGAGTCAACGCTTATGAACATCCAAATGGACGAATCGTTCAATATATTTCCTATCACCCGTACCCCCCTCAAAGACAATTTCTAGCCGAAACTTGATAAAAATAAATATGCATACATATTTTATTGACAATAATAAGTCGGTTATGCCTTGTTAAGGGTTTATATGCATAATAGCATGATGATTTTCCGCGCCAAAGTGATAAACAGACGACAGTAATAATAAATGAGTAGTGATTTTGCCCTTACTGGAGCCAGCATCTCTTACCTTCACAAATGAATCCCTGTCCTATTAAACCCCACAGCATGTCTGTGCAATGATGACAATATGTTGGTTTATGAAATGTTTTCTTTACGAAAAAATGCCCGTGTCCCTGGTCGCTGGATTCTGGTGTGTCCCCTCCCATCTCTCCGACGACGGGCTGATGCGGTAGTATCGTACCGTCATCCATAGCTGTTTTTCTTCTCCTATTTTACAGCGGTGGGTTTTATACAGATAATAAAGTCAATTGATTTCACCCGTGGAAATGCCATCCTTGGTAAATAATGAAGGCAAGATGTTAACTAAAAAGCCATTAATGTTAAATTCCATGTATACATCCACAGCATTTTCACATCTAGGCGAGTGTATTGTACATCCAAGCAAAATGCGGAAATGAGAGAAAGTGGACCAAAACGAGGCTATTGGATAATTCCGCGAAGCTCGGTTGATGAAACTGGAATGAGACCGGGAGGGATGGCCAATAATATATTACCATGAAATATATATATTAAAAAAAATGAAATAAATAAGTTGCAAAATAATCCGACGCACTGAAAAAAAACTTTTAGCCATTTATTTTACAAGTTTAATAAAAACATTTATGAATTTTAATTATCATCGTTCTAAATCAAATTACAAAACAACGCGTATAATTCCAGTTTGACAATTTGATAACTGTATATTTTTTTAAATGTTATTATATTATATTTTATTTTATTTTTATTTTATTTTATCTTATTTTATTTTATTTTATTTTATTTTATCTAATTTCAATTTATTTTATTTTATTTTAAACAGTTTTAATTTAATTTAATTTATTTATTTTTTTCAAATTTCTTTTAAATTTTATTTTTTAATTTGATTGATTGATTTATTCATTTATTTATTTATTTATTAACTTATTTATTTGTTTATTTGTTTATATATTTATTTATTTTGTACGACTCTATACCGGTAATTGACAAAATTGAGCCTGAAGGATTTTCATTAAAACAAAACACATCAGAAAAGGTTTGCTCAGTTGCAGAGTGCAATAAATGAATTCGTTTTAGCCACCCGGAATAGACTTGTCTTTTATTATCCCCGAATATTAGTCCCAAGTTGGAATAATTCGGGAACCACTTAAAGCTTATGTACTATCGTGTTGTAAATGTTGTTTATTTCACCTTCTAGACTACAAAATCGTGATTTTTCTATTGACGCTAAAAATTGTTTTGCATATTCATCTTTTCTTTTTTACACAGAACTATGAATTGAAGAAAAATGGATGGATGGATGGATAGACGGACGAATGAGAGGATGGGTAAACAGATATCTAAAGCACATGCCAAATGAGTCCTTAGATAGGCCTATAACGCATCGATGGCTTAGTGGTACAGCTTCGAGACAGCCTATCGGCTCGGTCACTATATCTCTCCAGACAACACTATAGGAGAACGGTTCCCTCGGGAGAGGTCCATAATAGATTAATAGTATCGACTGGGTCACCCATGCCAGGATAATGGACTGGGGGAGTGGCATGCTTTTCTACGGTGTATTGAGTGTGTGAGCTAGCACCTTAACAAAAAGTCACCCTGAATGCGAATTAGTACAACTACAATAACTCGCACTTCACACACATTAACAAACTTGCTCTTAGATAAATCCATAATATTAATGAACTTGTTCTCATCAAGAATAGCCGGATAACTGCTGATGCGACGTTAATCAACATTACAACCAACCATCTTCCTTTAGCCCGAGAAAAATAGTCAAAATTATCTATGAACCTCGATAACATGATATTGGGTTTTACCCCTGGTGGTCAATATACATCCCAGGTATAATATGGATTAAAAAGGTATCTTGTCACGTATTTACCAAAGAACAATGAATTTATCGTCCTTTGTAATATTTCAGAATCTGAACTTTGGGCAAAGGCTTTATACTCAGGGAAGGCAAATTATGAATGGACGGCGTTCGCCAAGTGATGAAAACGTTAGCTTTCACTTCTGTGGGGTCCAAACTATGGTGGCACAGAGGTGACATGAAATATATTTTTCCTATTACGTGCTCACGTAGTAACCAATACGTGCGCACCTATTACCTATTACGTGCGCACGTAGTAACCAATACGTGCGCACGTTTTAACTTTTACGTGCGCACGTATTACTAAAAGGTTATACGTGCGCACGTATAGGTTAACCTATTACGTGCGCACGTATTACTTATAGGTAATACGTGCGCACGTATTGGTTACTACCCGCGCACGTATTGGTTACTACGTGCGCACGTAAAAGGTTATACGTGCTCACGTAATAGGTAATACGTGCGCACGTAATAGGAAAAATATATTTCATGTCACCTCTGTGCCACCATACCAAACCGATCGGAAACAATTCAGAAACAATTGCGCTAGCAACATCTCGTGATAAATTTCTCAAACCCCCTGGATGGAATTCTGAATCCGCCCTTGATTTTTACACACATGTATATATTTATGCATCTAAGAAAGTATTGTGATCATGATGAAAACGTTAGCGGATTGATCTTATAATGGGCGTCATGACAGTATTCTTGTGCAATATACATGCAGATGAGATAAATACTGAGCATCCACAGCCAGCACCCCCAGCTTTATCACTTTTTAGATTTTAGGGGTAAAACAACCAAAGATAAATTACGTCATCAAATAAATGATGATTCATGATCACAACTAACGTCACACTAGTATGTTCAAATATGAAATGAAGGTCAACTTTGTCTTCCCCCCCCCCCAAAAAAAAAAATAAATAAATAAATAAATAAATAAAAATATATATATGTAAAAAAAAAAAGAGGAAAAAAACTTATACACGCCCTGATCATCTCCCCTACGGTGCACATAAGTATACAATACTAGTATTTCGATATAGGACTAGATGTTAAAATATTGTGATTCCTTAGTGCAGTAAGGCATACTCAGAAATTGAGCCACCCCCCCCTTCCCTATTCCTCCTAAAAAGTTGATGTGATAGAACCGACTTAATCATTAATGTAAATGACCATGGTACGTTTGAATCTGATAATGATTGTTATGTTTAATGACTAGTTATGATTAAGTATTAGAGTTACTGTGAAAATGCTAATAAGTGTCCCAGCTGTTAATGAAAACATCATGATAAAAACACGTCCGTATTGTACGCTTTATGTACAATAAAATCTAAAACTGTCCACATTTTTTGTCTGGGTAAGTGTTCCGATTACGGAAGGCGTACCCTGCTTACTGCTTGTTGTTATTCGAACCTTCTGTCAAGTACGGACCAAGTCGACTGAAGTTTCCACCTGTTTTCCGTCAACAGATGCCAATAAAATATTTACTAGTATATATATTACACATGCATTTGTAAATAGAAGTCCTGAAAACACAGAATCGCCTCGTTGGCTTAGTGGTAGAGCGTCCGTTTCGAGAGCGGAATCAAAGTTTCGAACCCAGGCTGGGGTATATGTACGAGTTTTAAATTTGAGAGCATCGATAGATTCGTCGGGTGCCAGAATATTGTGACTAGGAGAGTTGTATGCTTGTCTGCGGCACACTGATACGGTGACTTAGTGGTAGAGCGTCCGCTTCGAGAGCGAGAGGTCAATGTTTCGAACCCAGGTTGGGGCATATGTAAGACTCTTAAATTTGAGATATTTGCCTGGCATTCGACATTAGGGGGGGGGAGGCAGAGTATCGACTGGTTCGTCGGGTGCCAGAAAACTTGATGATGTGAATAGGGAGTTGTATGCTTGTCTGCAGCAAACTAACTCGGCGACCTAACACCTTAAAAGGCGCCCTGAGAGCGCACTAGTACCAGAAAGACAGTTATACACACTCGCACTTCTCATGCATACACCCTCAATCTTAAGAGATTAAATCGCATACACCCACGATCTTAAGAGATTAAATGTCTTTCAACCGTTGCAAATAGCTGAAAATTGCTGATGCAACGTTACAACAACACTACAATTCTTACAGCAAGGGTTCTAACAGCATAATAAATGTAGAAATGACATCAACATATTCCTAATAACACCCAATGAAATCAATTTAGAGAAGGTAATGACATACACCATTTATTAAATAAATTCAGACAATATGTAATTTGTTCACTCTGCCAAGTACGGGCATGATTTTACAAACGTACAAACTATTTTTCTATAGCAATTTTTACCTCTGTAATTGCATGCCCGTGATGGGCAGAGGAATCAAACACGGCACATAGACAGATGACGTCGATTACTTTGGACTGGTCAGGGTCGTATCTTTCTATTCACCCTTTAACTTGTCTTCAGGGGTAGTTGGCTATGCCGTGCCAGTTGCGGCATGTTTTTGGTTACTCTGGCTATTGCCTCGTGTCTGTTATGGGTTTGATCCCTCTGCAATTTCAAATTTACAAACTATGTACCTAGCTTTCAACTTTTATACCTAGCTCTATGCGACTGGAATATCCGTAGTGATGACACTGGACGTTAGGTATCCGTAATACATGAAAATGTGTTCCGTAGCGGCTGAAATGAAGGCGGTAACATTGAGGAACTCGTAATGGCTGAACAGAAAAATAATGTTAAGGCACTTTTAGATGCTGAAAATGATGCGTTATGACTAACTACGGTACCCGTATTAGCTAAATCTGAGGTAATAATTGATGTACCGTAGTCTCACTAGCTGCAATGGCGGTGCCAATAGCCTGAAACGGAGGCGTCAAGATTGTAATGTCTCTAGTTACTGAAATGAAGGTGTTATCACTAAGGTATCCGAAGAGGTTGAAATGGAGACATAATTACCGAGGAACCGTTTGGGATTTCATTGGAGGATTTATAGCTGAGGTATCCTTATTGGCTGAAACAGACTTGGCTTTGCCACTAATTTATTGGAAGATGCTGAAATGAAGTCATTACGATTGAGGTATCATTTGTGGCTGAAACGGGGGCGTTACTACCTAGGTATACAAAGTAGCTGAAATGGGGGCGTTACGGTTGAGGTGCCATTAGTGGCTGACACAGAGACGTTACCTTCTATGTATACGATTTACATAATGTGGCTGAAATGGAGGCGTAGCCACTAATGTACAAAAAAAAGAAAAAAAGCGACTGAATGGAGGCGTTACAGTTGAGGTGCCATAAGTGGCTGATACAGAGACGTTACCGTCTATGTACACGGTTACACAATGTGGCTGAAATGGAGGCGTAACCACTAATGTACCCCCCCCCCCCTCCAAAAAAAAAGCGACTGAAATGGAGGCGTTACGGCAAAGGTGTCCCCAGTAGCTGAAATGATTGCATTGATGTTGTGTTATCTATTGTGGCTGAAATGTTATTACAACAACAACATAACTTTTGTAAATATTTTATTATATAACTAATAAATATAAATAAATAATATTAATAATTTAATCTTGTTTCTTTGGTTTTTTAGATTTAGATTTTCTTTTCTCTTGGATTTTTTGAAAAACTAGAGCAAAGAGTCCTCCTGAGAAGCTGATCATGCAGGCCATTTGTATGCTGTCTATGTACCAGTCCGCCCAGCCTTTCTTCTCCAAAAACAGCAATTCAACCTCAAATACAATGGTGGCCCCACCTACAAAATAGATTATATAGCAAGTCAGTGAAAACAAATCAATACGGGCCCTCGGCGACCGATTGGTCTAAAGCGCAAAGCAATAGTAATAATAATATTGTCATATACCCACTTTTTAATGTATTTTTATGATTAAATTCAAAAAGTGGTATATGACAATATGTACAATTGAAAAAAAAAAAAAAAAAAAAAAAAAAAAAAAAAAAAAAAAAAAAAAAAACTCGTTCTGAAAAAGAGAACTTTTGATCGTATGAAGCATTAAAACCGCCAAGAGTTTATAATTAATTCTAAGACGACATGGCATTAACGCTATCTTTAAACAAGTTTAAAATGTATTGAAGAATCGCTACTTTTTCGGATTGAAAAAAAAAAATTGAACAAGGATTGCTACTTTTTAGGATTGAAAGAAAAAAAATGAAATTACTGGTAAAATCACTTCAATTAATGAAACACACCCAAAAAGAAAATTACCGTATTATAACAAATTACCCTTTCGTTTACAATAAACAAACTTAATTATTTGAATTTAATTTTCCTTATTTATTTTTTTTTCTATTTATTTTATTTTATTTTATTTTCATTTTGATTATTATTCATTGCAAAATTGCTTTAAAAAGTTCGAACTGACGAAAGGCAGTTTTCCCGCCAAATTTAAAAACAATTACCTGGTACCAAGTCTGGAATTCCTTTTGATCCAAAGGCTAAGTGTGGAGGGATAGTAAGTTTTCTTTTTTCACTGTAACAAAAAAAAATAAATAAATAAAATAAATAAATAAAAATAAATAATAAATAAATAAATAAATAAATAAAAATAAAAATCACAAATCATGAAAAAATACAATTATTTTAAGTTTCTCTTTACAGCGAAGATTAATTAAAAATGGGGAAAAATTTAAATAGCCTGGTTGAATTGGTTGTAATATTGTTTCACGTCTTATTGAAAATTTTTCAGTTATTTGCGACGAGAGAACATTTATTAATCTCTAGGGATTAATCTAAAAATAAGTTTGTGTATGCGTGAGATGTGCGAGTGTGTTTTATGCCTTTTACTATCTGTACCCCAATTGATGTAAATGGGGTGCAAGATGATACTGCTGTTATTGGATTGATTGATTTATGGATGGACGGATGGATGTGTCATATTATACATTTTTGAATTTTCTGAATGAAATATTCAAAAAATTTGTCATATTAGTTGTCATATTATAAATTTTTCAATATTTCATTTAGAAAATTCAAAAATTTATAATATGACAGATGGATTGATTGATAAAATTTTTGAATGAAAGATGTTTTGTTACAAAGACTTGTGAATTATATATCGAGATGACATTATCTAAGTTGATAGATAGTTGTTTGATTGACTGATTCATCGATAATACCTATCATTCCAAATACGTTTTTCTAAAATAATAATTTATTTAATTTTCACCATCCATCTTGCTATCCTTTCTTATATATAGTTTACTAATTTCAAAATAGGATCACGATACTTACTCAACACACATTCCGTAAACTCCCTGCTCTAATCCTAGAATAAAGAATAAAAATAATAGAATTAACAAATTATTTTTGGATTTTATGACACTGCTGAGATATTTTACTTATATCAAGGCTTCTCCAGTTATAGAACAAGGTGTAAAAGGCACTGCTATTTGTTATTTCAACACGGTTGGATTTTAATGAGTACATGCATGTAAGTTGAAGTGTTGAGATAAGAAATATTTCACTTATAACGAGACGACGTCAGCTATACGCAGATGAAGTAACATTAATTACTAAAAGTTGTTGACATTCTGCAAGTCTATTAATATGCCAAGTTCGTGGAGAGAGAGAGAGAGAGAGAGAGAGAGAGAGAGAGAGAGAGAGAGAGAGAGAGAGAGAGAGAGGTATTTTTAGGAATCATTACCTGCATGGCATCACCATGCAAGAGAGAGAGAGAGAGATGGGGAGAGGGCTTATTAGAAATCATTACCTGGCATCACCATGCGTTTTCCCAGAACAAATACTAGTTTTTGTCCCGGACCTTCCTCGTTGTCAACTGAAGATTCAATCTGTTTTCCATTAACAAAAGCCTACAAATAAATAAATAAATAAATAAATAAATAAATAAATAAATAAATAAATAAATGGATGAATGAATGAATGAATGAATGAATGAATGAATGAATGAAATTACAGATGTCCTTAAAACACAGGTTCTTGCAGCATAATAAATAAAGAAATGACAACACGGTACATGTTCTTTATAACTGCAGATGAAAATCGTTTTAAGTTGGTTACGTTATAAACTATTTTTAAACTTTTATAATTTAACATGACCATATACCATTTTTATGTATTTGATGACCAGTTGCATTAAACTGAGAATTCAAGGAAATAAAAGGGAAATAACTTTTGAAATCATGGCCGAAAACGAACTTGACCGTTGTAATCATTTATTCATGATGATGATGATGATGATGATGATGATGATGATGATGATGATGATGATGATGATGATTATTATTATATATTGATGTGGATGTGTCATTCAGTTATATAAGCTTTAATATCATTATGAATATTAATATGTTTGCTTAAATTTAAATTTACAAACATTTTGACAATTTGGAGATAGGAGACATAAGGAAATTATTTTCTTAGGATAAAAGTATTAATTTAGGGAGTCGGTGGGAGGGGGGGGGGGTTATAGAGTTACGGTAAGCACAAGATAAAAAGCTATACTTACGCTAAAATCTAAAGTCAGTGTATCACCTCTCTCCGTTACTGTTGGACAGTCTTCTGGTTTATACTGAAAATAAAATATGTTGAAATGACATGAAGATCCAAAAGCAATGTAGATCTCAAACGAATTCTAGCTAAAATAAAGAAACATATAGAGTGATAGCCAACTGTAGGTTAAAAGTCAGGCACTTTGCAATAGCCATATATAGTTAAAAAAAAATTCAGGGGCCCTTCGCGATAATAAACGTAACTCAAAACAGTAAAAAAAAAAAAAAAAAAAAAAAAAAAAAAAAAAAAAAAAAAAAAAAAAAAATCCCAGGCCCTTCGCGAAAATAAACGTATCTTCAAATAGTCATGAAATTGCCAAAAGCCGTATGCAAATCAAAAGAATAGATATGTATTTTTCTATATGTGGTGGACAGGTTTCGATAGGTGGACGGGTAAATTACAAAGCCATCCGTCCCTGATTACAAAGCCTTCCGTCCCCATTTTTTCTAAAATAACACCTCAATTTTAAAATTTTTATCAAAAGGTATTTTTTGGCAGAAATAAATATTTTTCATTTAAACTCCAATTTTTATAATTTAAAATGTTGAAGTATAGTTCTTGTCATGTGCTTATTTTGAATTTCTATTATAAAATAATGCATTCAAAATCAGCACATGACAACTTGAACCCTTTACCCGCTTAATGGGTTTTTATTTCTTTATAAAACATTAACCTCTTCAGCTAATTAAAAGTATTCAATAATTTTAATATATTTTGAAATTCACATAATTATTTGTGATAAGAATTGAATTTACGTTTAAAGAAAAATGATTTTTAAAATATTTTCATAAAGGTTTACACTTTTATTTTTATTTATTTATTTTATTTATTTATTCATTTATTTTATATTTTTTTTTTGTAAAAAAGACAATGTTTTATTTTGGTTGATTATGAAAATTATCACCATATACATTCATAATTCCAGGTACATAAATTATAAAATCACATACCTCAACGTCAATCTGTAGTTCGGATTGGATTAGGATTTTCCCTGCTCCAGCATCCTGATCAAGGATGCCTTTCCCGACCATCCGTTCAAATTGTCCATTTCCACCTGTTATAATACATAACACAAGCAGAAAACACGTGTAAACCATTGTTGTTTAGATGTAAAAATAAGTGAAAAAGTGAAAAATCGGAAGTTTTATATGACAACCCGGTAGATGTTTAATACCATATCGATCAGGAAGTCAATCAACCGTGACGGGATGTTCCTTATAGTTTTACTATCTACCCGCCCTAGGGAATACACCGATTGCGTAAAAATGACGCAATTGTCATGTCAGAAAAAAAACTGTAACGAGGAAAAATCTTCCTTTTTTACACTCGAAACAATGACGGGATTAATCTACTTTTTAAATAATAATAATAAAAATAATAATCTTTTGTCGCGTTTGTTATTTACTATTATTTTTTAAAATAAATAAATAATAACTAAATAAATAAATAAATAAATTCAATTCAATTTTCATAAAAAAAACTTCTTTTGAAAAAATAATTGATTCGATATTTCTACATTCGACCGACTTAAATTTTTTGAAAGTATAAAATAGACTATCTTTCGTAATTGTTGGCTATTTTCTTACATTGTCTTTGTTAAATCTTTTTCTTCCTCTTTATCCCCCCCCTTTTTTTTTGGTCTTAAACTGGCTTCGTAATTTTATTTCAACTGTGTTCAGGTTGAGAATTTTATAGAAGTGAAGAGCAGAGAAAACGTCAAAATATGTTAAATTTCTGAAACTTCAATTCATGCTTTTTACACTAAAATCGGTTCAGAAATCAAATCTTGAAATTTTATTCTGGAAAATCGTAGCATACAAAGCAGTCTGTCTAGCGTCTGCACAGCGTCTGCACAGCGTCTGCACAGTTTGAATATATATACACAAAAACAGCGTTAATTTTAAAGGGAAAAATAACTGTTCATCTAATTATTAAGCTCTGTGACAGAAATGCAAGATGCAAGCTTGATAGTAAGATCTCAAAATTATAAAACCGCTATGGTAGATTGGATAGTACAGTGCTCGCTTCGTATGCGAAATGTCGGGGCAGGAACCCCGACCGGGTCTAATCAAGACCTGAAAATAGCCAAGCACTCAGCATTAAGAAATTAAAGTCATATGGTCCTTCATTGAGACTATAAAATCGATACCCCGTGTCACGGTAGGCGTGGCACGTGAAAGAACCCTCCCTGCACATTGCGCTAAGCGCACAGCAAAGGTCAAAGTAAAAAGTATATGATACAGTCTTTAAAAAAGACGCCAACAGTTGACGGTTGAGAAAGTTTGTCGACTGGCTTGCCAAATGCAGACGTCTCATTCAAGGCCTATTACTTAATATAATTCCCCTTTTGACACTGAAAATAAGTAGAGGATTGAGTATTGGGCCAAAACTAATTTACTTACCTCTAAAAACAAGAGGCCAATGGACCCTAACACTCACCTGAGGATATGCCCATTGGTGAGCTAAAATTGATGGACCAGGCCCGCCTCCACCTCCACTAGGGCTAATGATGCACACCAAAAAGACCAAGTAACGTCCCACCCCATTCAATCAGATATTTGCATGTTCGTCTAGGTACATATAGTCAGTCATTATGGAATTTTTAAAAACATCAAAATGCGCCCCAAACAAAAGCTAGACACCCCTTGCCCTGTGTATATATGTGCAAAGTCTCTCGGTCAATTACTATGGAACTGGAACTGCAGGCAATGGTCAAAACACTCCACGAATAGCTGCAAAACTGCTGATGTGGCTTCAAACATTAACTCACTGACTCATTACAATGTGCAAACCACTTGGTCAAAGAAACTGTTGGCAGGCAAAAGGAAAACAAGACACAAATAGCTGCTAAAATTGCTGATGCGACTTTAATCGTCAAATTACTGACTCATTACCTATGTGCAAACCACTCGGCCAATTACAATAGTATGATTGATTAAATAGGGTTTTACATTTCAGTCAAGAATATTTCACTTATATCAAGATGTCACCAGCTATACGTGAAGTGGTAGAAATTTTGAACTTTGCAGTGCGCTTAGGGAAAGTGCAGGAATGGTTCTTTAACGTGCCACTTATGCCGTGACACGCATGCCGTGACACGGGGCGTAGGTTAATAAGGTTTCATTCGAAAGTCTCCGCAACTTTCATTTCTAAATGCCGAGTGCTTGGTGAAAAACAGTCACAAACTAATTTCAAGTCTTGGTCAGACACAGCCGGGGTTCGAAACCCTGACCTCCCACATATGAAGCGAGCACTCTATCAACTGAGAATTGCGAATAGTTGCAAAATTGCTGATGCAGCTTTAAACATCAATTCAGTGAATCAGTTCAATGTCAAAACCTCTCGGTCAAATACACTGGTGTTGTCACAAAGATGAGGGAAGACAAGCCGCATATAGCTGCTAAAATTGCTGTTGCAGGTTTAAACATCAATTTACTCAATTCATACAATGTGCAAACCACTCGGTCAAGTACACTGGTGTTATCACGGCAGGCAAGGAAAATACACTTGTGTTGTCACGGCAGGCAAGGGAAAGACAAGACGTGAATAGCAGCTAAAATCAATTCAATGTGCAAACCACTTGGTCAAATATATTGGCGTTGTCACGACAGGCAAGGGAAGACAAGTTGCTACGCGTAGTAGTTGCAAAATTGCTGATGCAACATTAAATTACTAAATCATTATAATGTGCAAACCACTCCGTCAAATAAATTGTTGCCACGGCAGGCAAGGTAAAAACAAGCCACAAAATAGCCGCTAAAATTGCTGATGCCACTTTAAATATTAACTCCCTCGCCAGTGTGGATACCGCTTGGTCAATTACACTGGTATGGAAGGGGAAAATTTGATTGACAAAGTTTATACATTTTCAGTTCACTGATTAAAAGTTTCTTTCTTATGAAAATGAAGTTTAACAGTAAGTAAATACAATTATTTATGTCAGAAAGTTGAAATTTATTTTTTAATTTTTTTATTCAGACTGACTGTTTAAGATTTCTTCGCTATTCTATATTCTGTTTAACAAACCATGCTTATACACATTACCATGCTCTGTATAATAACAAACACAGGGGAATGGAGTAATGAAATTCTACAACCACAGTCAAGCCTCTTAAAAATAAATTGAGGTGCTCAGTTAATAAGAAACCAGAGTCCCTGGAATAAAACCAACTAACTTCAGCAAGCAAACTGACCAGCCCTCTCACACAGAAACTGTCCAATAAGGATTGAAAACTAGGTTGGGAGAGTCACATTGAAAGGAATTGAATGTACTTTTGAAACACAAAGTTCCTCCCCCTCCATCTCTCTCTGTGTGTGTGTGTGCTCTTAGTATATATTTAGTGTTTGTAACATTCAATGAACACACACACACACACACACACACACACACACACACACACACACATTGTACATATGTCAATTGGCTAAAAAAAGAAAAGAAATGCAAAATATCACTTAAATGGTTTATTTATGATTTTAAATCTTTGCATTGTCTGAATTCATAATCATTAATTAATTATTTAAAGTCATCATTAAGAAACATTGCATTGTTGACAATAAATAAACAATATCATACAAATAAATACAAAAAATAATGGTAGAGGGGTGGGGCTCAGGCAGTGACATGCAAAAAGTGACCAATCCTGGGGTGTGTGTGTGTGTGCACAGGGGGAGGGGGGGGGGGATCAAGAATTAAGTATTCTTTATAATGGTTGATATGTTTGGGTAAGTCAATTATATGGTATATACACTACAGATATACTAAGTTCCTTGGGTTGGAGAGAAAAAAAATCTGAAAATTGTGGATTGATGGGGAGGGGGTTGGTATCAGATTTGAGTAAGACATATAAGGCAGCATGACAGGACTACAACCTGATCTTCTACTAGTTCCCTCTATAACCCCCTTCCTCCCATAAATAAACCAAAACAAAGTCTAAGCACAACAATGAAGATGAGTAAACCATTTCAAGAACTCAGATTTTGTCATTAATTAATTTAAAAAAATTCAATAATTTTTGCATGAACTCAATCACATTCATATACAGTAAACCATTTCAGTATTACAGATTTTGCCAATAATTCAAAAAAACAAATAATGTTTCCATGGATACAATCAAATTCATATACAGTAAACCATTTCAGTATTACAGATTTTGCCAATAATTCAAAAAATAAAATAATGTTTCCATGGATACAATCACATTCATTTACAATAAACCATTTCAGTATTACAGATTTTTGCCAATGATTCAAAAAAATAAAATAATGTTTCCATGGATACAATCACATTCATTTACAGGCTTAGCATTTTTGGCATTCAAAAGAACTCTTTGGCTTCCTGACAGCAATAACCTAAAATATGATGATATAGCCTAGAAAGAGATCAAGTTCACAAAAAAGTCTAGTGGAAAAAAATTCTTTACTCCCACCCTAATTAGGCACAAAGAGACAACACTGTATATTAATATGGAGTTGTCAGAGGACAATAGGTAAGTGCAATAAGTAGTGCTTGTAATGAAATGATATCTATCCAGTGTACGATGGATAAACACAAGAAAAATACTATTGACATAGCATAACACATGCTAGCAGTATTTTAAAACAACATAGATTTGTTTGATATATATATATATATATATATATATATATATATATATATATATATATATATATATGCTGAAAATAAAAACCAAGTAAAAAGGAAGGAACATTTGCTCTTTGAATTTAAGCAATATGAGTGAGGCAAAATGCTTGATACAGGGAAGGAATAAGGGGTGGGAGAGGTGTGGTGGTTAGGAGGCTGGGTATAATATACATGTATCTCGAAATCTACATGTATATCAAAATTAAATTGAAAGTGTATTGTGCTCTTGATTTCATGTTTATGGTTTCAATAAATCAAACTCAAAATTAATACAAAAAGAAACTTCAAGCAAAAAACAATGTATTTTCAAGATTTCCATGGTAACAGAAAAACAATGTATTCAAGGTTTCCATGGTAATAGATAAAACAATCTATTCTAGGTTCCCATGGTAACAGAGAAACAATGTATTCAAGATTTCCATGGTAATAAATAAAACAATGTATTAAAGGTTTCCACGGTTAAAAAGAAAAAAAATTCTAGGTTTCCATGGTAATTGAGAAAAAACAAACTATTCAAGGTTATATTGTATTTGAATATTGATTTTGCCAGAGATTATTACAATACTGACAAAATATGAGAATTAAAAACGGACGCAAACAAAAATTGACATCAAATGATTTTTCATACTTTACAGACAGTGACAAGCTTGTTTATTTTGTTTTTTTTTTATATAAATATATACATTTCTGAATTAGTGACTGGATATACATTACAAATACCAAAATAAAAAAAAAAAAATAATAATAATAATTAAATTAAAAAAAATAATAATAATAAAAAAAAAAATAAAATAAATAAAATAAGTAAATAATAATAAAAAAAATATATATATAAAAAATTAGCTGCTAGTCATGTGACCTTATTTATCCAATGAAATGAGTTTATTTTTTTCTTGGTTTGTTATTAAAGTAAGGCCAGTAGAAAAACAAATAACAGCCCTTTACTCAAAAGGTTGTGTTACCAAGACCCACACCCTAGAGAATTAAACCCCAGAAAAAAGTGATTACGACTCTTGGCACATCTTTATGACATATACTGACTTAGTTTAACCCAATATAGAAATTTTTGGCATTTGTATGTATGTTTTTTTTTTATACTTTCACCATAACCATCTGTACAAATCAAGCACCTGCTTTCAACTGACACACTTAGTTGTCGTCTAATGAAGAGTATCTAGTCTAATATATTTCTAGGTACTGCATAAAATCTCTTTACCATACACATATAACTAAATAACTAAATATAAATGGGCTTCACCAATGTCTCAAGTGATGTAATTCAATGTATATTCCGTACTTAACACTTCTTTTGGGATTTAGAATCTAATTTTTGGACAATTTTTGTAACAGGGAAGTCATGCTGATAAAACATGACAGATATTTTGGTTAACACCTAAAATAAAAGGTCTGCAATAACATTAATGAAAACAAAGTTGTATACAAGTGAAATCAATTTGACAATCAACTTAAATAATCTAACTAACTAAATTAAACTACAGTGAAGTGTGATGGACACTAATGCCCCCTTCCTAAAACACATTAAAATACTTCATAAAAGCATACAATATATTATCACCTTTAAAACACAATATATAATGATACTGAAAAGACTAGAAAAATGTCACTTTATCCAATAAAATTGTCATTGATAGTAAAAGAAAGATAATTTCAGGATCTTATACAAGTGTATCTAGACATCACCAGCTATAAATGTACTCCACATTTAGTGTTAAGGTAAGAGTTGAACCGAGTTGAGTTGCCCATGTTTTACAACCCCCGTCAATATTCTACGAGTTGTATCAGAGTAGTCAGTTCTGGGACTATGGAAGAGTGTCTGGAAAAAAAAAACCCACTCAACATCAGCAAGTGAATTGACAATCTTTTTGACACTAGGGTATATGCCCTGAGTGGGATTCTAAAACTAGACAATATGATCTGTAAGTGTGCAGTTTTGACGGCTCAACCACTAAAGCTCTGTTTAGATTAATGACCTTCACATTAATATACTTGAAAGATTTTTATAAAACAACACTTTGAAAAAAAGAACAAAAAATGTTAAAGAAAGCGCAGCCTTTTCGGGCTAAAGGCCCAAAAGCTTTTAAACAGCTTTGGAAAATGTGCAATATTATGTAGAAATAAAACTGCAAAATGACACCTTGATTTACAAAAGAACCAATCAGATAAAACAACAAAGTGATGCCATATTTTGGATATGAACCAATCAGATAAAACTACAAACTGATGCCATATTTTGCATATAAACCAATCAGATTAAACTGCAAATGATGCCATATTTTGCATATTAACCAATCAGATAAAACTACAAAGTGATGCCATATTTTGTATATGAACCAATCAGATTAAACTGCAAAGTGATGCCATATTTTGCATATTAACCAATCAGATAAAACTACAAAGTGATGCCACTAGTTTGTATATGAACCATTCAGATTAAACTGCAAAGTGAAGCCATATTTTACATATGAACCAATCAGATTTAACTGCAAAGTGATTCCATATTTTGCATATTAACCAATCAGAATTTTGGAATACTTTTTGCCAGCAAATATATAACAAATTCTATCAATGACATTTCTATTGACAATGGACTTTCATTTTTTTTAAACTTGATTAAAAATACTGCATTGAAATTGCAACCAATAATATTACATAAGTAAAATATAAATTATATATGTACATTTACATAAGGTTATAATTTGTCTCATTTCATGCAATAAAATCATTAAAAATTATTTCATAATGCTTTAAGCAATACAATGATAATTCATGAGTAAATGTCTTGATATAAAAGAATATTACAAAGGCCATTATAATATCAAGATTCTTGTTCTTGTACTATAAGTTCATACATTCTTGGAGCACCAAAGCAACCATTTTGAGCATTAAAGATTCTAAAGCTTATACGATTTGTTTCTTTCTCCAGCAAAATTTAATGCATGTATATACTGGCTATAATTTAAAACTGGAGTATTCTAAAATACACTTCTTACACTATATGACAATTCAATCATTCTGTGTTTATGAATTAATCATCATGGCCAATTAAGTGTAACAGGAATGCTAATCCCATACACTAATAACAACAGCAGAGTAATACGCCACTTTCGATAACAGTTAAACTTTTGACTAACCCCCGGTAATTTCAGTGCTTTGTTATTTTTGTAATTTTAACGAATGTAATAATTTATTGCTAATACACATGTACTAATATCTGTTTTCTGATTCCGTTTTTCGTATATATCGTGATTTTAAAAGGAGTAGAGTAACGATGCTTAACAACAGCCACAGTTGTTTTGCATTTTACTGTAATACTAGTACCGTTAGTCAGTGTAAAATTTTGAGTGGTTTAAGAAAATCACCAACCTTAGACAACCAAAATGGCTGTTGGTGTTTTTTTTTTTTTTTCAAAAAGGGGGGGAGGGGGGAACACTCAGGTTTCCTCCACCATCAATGAATGGTAAAGAGAATTCGTAGTTGGCCTTTACATGGCAGTAATAATATTTCACTTTATATCTATATTAAGTACAATTGTTCTACAAAACCCCCTAAAAATTTGTTTTGCTCTGATAACACCTTGTTATAATGACCATTTACCACTGGATCCTAAACTGCTCAATATCGATATTAGTTTGTAATGAGATAATAAAATACAACCTTTATTAAATGAGATTTATGTTAAAATAATTCCTTGAAGGAGTAGGTTCTAATGAGCAAGTTCTATATTAAAATCCACTTTTAAAGTAAAACTTTATACATTATTAAAATGTACTAAACCATAATACTCCCAATTCAGTTTTCTTCTTAATTCTTCAAATTAAATATAAAAAAAGATACATTAGGTTCAATTTCCAGCTTAATGGTTTCCAATCAGTCCCTAGAATTATACATTTTTTAACTTCTGTCTTCTTTGACTAGGGCTAAGACCCTAACCTTTGATTCCAGAATTGATTTTGACTAGTAAATATTGTATGTAATTGAAACCAGCACTTTCAAATCATTTTTTAAGGTTCTCCACTTGCTTCAAAGTAAAAAGACTGGCCATTTTGATATTTTCATATTTACTCCTGTGATTTTTAACTAAAAATAAAAGCATTAAAAATGACAAAGTAAGCCAGCTTGGTTAATCACACGAATGTTTTAGATGGCTATAATCAGTAATGGTGGACATTTAACATTTTCATACAACCAAGCTTGTAAATTATCCCTAAGTTCAAACAAATTACTCTCCTGATGTGGAACTGCATATTCCATTTTGTGACCTTAAATTAATCATTCTCTATGGTTCTTTTATTAAACACTGGAATTCCAATGAACATTTATGTCTTAGTGTGAACAGGAAACATAACTCTCCAATACAAAAAGCAAGAACCATAACTCTTCCAAACATTTCTCTTCATGGAAATCAAGAACTGTAAATCTCCTTTTTTTCAAGAACCATAACTCTATAAAATGCCATTAGTGATATACTGAAAGCCATCATACAGTTTAGTTGTTAAGGAGTGAAGACTGGATTCAACTAAGTTTTCCACATAGAGTTGTAACTGTTCTTCGGTCATGTTCATGTGAAATCTGTCCTTAAATGATCTGACAGTACTGACACCTTTACTAAAACATGGTAACTGAGAACCTGAAATAATAAAAAATAAAACCAAATTTTGATTATTTGTTATAATACAATCATGGTGAAAATTATTCTATAAAAAGCATAAAATAACAAATAAAATTGCGAGTAATTATATGTCTGCATATCAGCTCTCTAAAGTGGTGTTCCAAATAGTGGAGGGAATTCCAAGAAAGAAAGAAAGAACTATCTAGAAAGAACTCTCTGGAATTCCGTGGTTTTAACCGTATTTCCAGAAGTCCTTCCGAATTCCGAAAAATGGTGAGGAAGCAACCTTCCCATGGTCAATCCTTACCAGTTGACAAAATTTCAACCCGATTGGATAAGAAACTTAGGAGATGTGTCTTAAAAAATATAGCAGAAATGATGGAGAATAATAATAATAATAATAATAATAATAATAAAGATTATGAGTAACAACAAGATGTCTGCTGATACGCAGACATAACTAAATTTAAATTATTCCTTTGATTGTGATTATATTGGAAAAAATTATGCTATAAAAAAAGCAGGACATTTTCACTGCTACAAGTGGAATCATGGTTTTTTTTATGCCCATTCTTTTCACTTATATCAAGGCAGTCAGTTTTAGGATGGTGGAGAAAACCAGTGTCTGGAGAAAAAACATTAACCTCTTCGGCAAGCAAACTGACCAAATTTATCGCAATAAAGGTTCTGCCTGAGTGGTATTGTAACCTAGATGGTGAGAGGCGTGTTTGAGACCACTTAGCCGATGAGGCCCCTTTCACAGCTATGAGACTTAAGATTCATTCTCAATAACATCTTTGTCAAATTGAATTATCTAACAAAAAGATAAATTGTCACACAATTTTTTTTCTGTTTCTATTTGCAGTTTGAAAATCAAGTTGTTATTATATTAAATTATATAAAAACACAGTACAAAAAGCAAGTCAAATGATGTTTCTTTCTAAAGGTTTTTTCTGTGATAACTGTTAGCTCTGGCTCCAAATATTTTGTTGCCGACAATAACAACAACAGCCAAATTTGGTTAAATGTTAGTATATTCTGATGCAAAGATTTTCATATTTGTGTCTTTAAAATGTATTTGAATTGACACAAAATTCCATGTTGCCAAAATAATTGCCAGAAACAAAAATTTGTCACAGATGCATTTAAAAAATTGCAATTAGTGATTGGCAATTGGCAAATGGATAATAACTCCTTAGTTGCAATGAGGGACATTAATGGTCGAGTTGTCCAAAGTGCAGATCAAAGCATTTTACACTGTCGAGGTTTGAATCCCCCTTAAGGCACATTGTAGTGTGATAAAATTTGTCAGTTTGGTTACCAAAGTATTGTATTTTTCAATTTTAAAAGCACACACACACACACACACACACACACACACACACACACACACACACACACACACACACACACACACACTTAAAAAAAACACACCACACAGTCCATGATACTGCTATAAACCCAATAATTAGAAAACTACACTAAAAACCCTTCTTGTTTGTGATCCCTGGGGTCAGAACTAAAATGGTGAGAAACCTTAAATAAAAACTATTGCCCTAACCATCTGTACACTAGTCCTAAACCTAAAAGTTGATGGCTTGATTTAATTGGGTTTTATGCCCCAGTCAAGAATATTTCACTTACATTGAGGCATCACCAGCTATAGGTGAAATACCAAAAATTTTTACCTTTGCAGTGCGCTAAGGGCAAAGTGCAGGGAGGGTTCATGAATGTGTCACACCTGCTGTGACATGGGGCATCAGTTCTGAACCTGAAAGTGACATTTAGTATACAAAACAGATTAACAATACTAACCAGTTTGCATGATTTCTACAACAGGAACAATTTGATCCATATGTTTTCTGGAAGCCACAATTCCCTGAAGAATGAGTATTTTAAAATACTCAAACATATCACTGCCTAGACCTCCCATTACCTGTAAAATGGTAAAAAATTATTACAAACATGTACTCATCTATGGTTAAACATGTCTAAACTCTTAATCAAACCAACTGCCTCAGTAGCTCAGTTGAAGAGCATCCACCTCCAAAGCAAGTGGTTGGGGGGTTTGAACCCAAGCTGGGTCATAAAAAAGATTTCAAAACTTGAAATATTGCTTCCTTGCCTGGCACTTGGTATAAAGAGAACAGAGAAATGACTGGTTTTTCTATTGCCAAGATAATGTGGTATTCTTGTCTATGACATACTGATTTGGTGTGTTAGCTTGATTGTAGAGAGTGGAAGCTCTCAAATTACAACCCCAATGATTGTAGGAAATGGAGATATGGGGTGAAATCTGTCATGCATACAGCTAGCCAGTCATCTGGAACGGAGCCTACTAGTGTAGACAATGCTTCTGAACTGCACATTAGTCAAAAGAAACTGATGATGATGACGATGATGATGATGATGATGATGATGATGATGATGATAATGATGATGAGCACCTCAACAAATAGTCCCAAATATGCGCTAGTACAAGGTACACAATAATTCACACTAGCTAATCTCACACATACACAAACTTGTCTTTAGAATAATCCTTAGAGGTTAATAAAATTGCTTTTATCGCTAAAAGCTGAAAAATTGCTGGTGCAATGTAAAACAACACTGCAACCTACAATTCAAATCCAATCCTAAGTGAACTATAAACTTGAAATCTTTTATTATGACCTATGCCTACAACGCCTTTAATGACTAATGTTTAATATTTATAACCAAGAGTGAAATAAAAGCAAAAACAAATGGATTTTAGAACTGAAAACTATACGTACATTGAGACAAATTTATCAGTTTCTATTTAGACAAATCTAAATCTTGTAGATGAAAAATGCTTGAGTATAACAAGTGTCCTTAAAATGGTTTAGCAAACCAACCTGTTAAAAATCCTGTCAAATTTGAACAAAATCTTCTAAATCTAAAAGCATTGTGATAAGATGAAGTCATGTCATCTTTAATTTAAATAACATATGTTTAACTAGACTACTGATCTAATTGGATTTAATTTAAGAATATTTGACTTACATCGTCACTTCAACAGCTACAGGTGAAGTGACAGAAATTTTTACCTTTGCAGAGAGCTTAGGGCTATGTGCAAGGAAGGTTCTTTAACGTGCCATGCCTGCCGTTACACAGGGCATCGTTTTCTTTATCTCCTCCAAAGGACCTCATGCCAAGTGCTTGGCGAAAGAACAGTTACTACCAATTCTCAAGTCTTGGTCAGACCTGGCTGGGTATGTTTAACTAGAGAGGATTGCAAGGACGTAAAATGAAGGTCTTCAATTTTCTTTTAGATCAAATGATAAGCTTTCCAATTGAAGATTAAATATTTATGTGAACAAACCTAAAGGGACTTCAAGTAGAAAAACTTCCAGTAACAAATAACTGAAAACTATAAGGGAAAAGTTATAATTAATGCATTACCGAAGAAAAAACAGAGATTATCAATTTGAAAAAAAAAAAATGTTTGGGAGATATCTATATTAAATGTAGAATAAGTTGCCATTAAGATATGTCATAGATACTAGTAAACTTACTTCAACGAATTCATGGGTTAACTTGAACGGCGAATTCTCAAATCCTAAATTTTTTCCAGGTGAGTTTGACAAAATGAAACCAAAATCTATGTGTATAATATGTCCTTCTGAGTCCAACAAAATGTTACCATTATGTCTGAAAAATAACGAAAATTACATTAACATGTCATTATGTCTGAAAAAAGATAAATCATGTTAACATGTTAATCACAATATTATTAATCACTTAATTTTGCCAAAAAAAAAATTCCTTTTTTTCTTTTCTTTCCTTTCCTTTCTTTTTTTTTTTTTGAACAAAATAATTCTTTTGCAACAAGAAATTTTTACAATTTCAAGTCCACAACAACACTCATTACAATCAGATCTAAATCCAAATTACTCAGGCTTTAACATGTGAAAAAGATAATTTGTTTCCATATTATTGCTACCCATGTAGATATTATGTGTCAGTATCCATGTAGATATTAATGTCAGTTACTAATGAGGTATGGTAAGTATTGTGAATTAGAGCTTCAGCCAGTCTGCATGGAATGGCATTAATTTTTATTTATCCATCCATTGGGCTAAAAGAACCCTCTCACATCCTAGGTCATAATCCAGCTTGGTTAGATCCTAGTGTGATGAAGTTTGTCAGTACATTTACTAAAGGTCAGTGGTTTTCTACGAGCACTACAATTTCTTCCATTGTCTCAGAACTGACCGCTTTGATATAAGTGAAAGAAAATCTTCATTGGGGTGTGAATTTATTCAATCCAATCTTCTTCATTGAGCTAAAAATTAAATGGGACTGAGAAAAGTTTTGTGGTTAACTTAGCAATGGAAAAGTGTCAAAACCAGGAAAAGTACTAATTCGAGGGGTCTACAGGGTCGGGACAGAATCATATTTGTCAGATGAACAAGTACATGTATATTCTTACCTATCTTTGACCTGCAGGAGATAACATACAATACAGTAACCAGCACAACTCTGTAGGGGTCTACAGGGCCGGGACAGAATCATACTTTGTCAGATGAACAAGTACATGTATATTCTTACCTATCTTTGACCTGCAGGAGATAACACACAATACAGTAACCAGCACAACTCTGCACAAAATTCTTCTGTGCAGTCAGAAATTGTTCACTGTTTGTCGGTCCAAATTCATTAATGAAATATTCCAGTAAAGACATCTTGCTGTGTTTTTTTATCTGGTGAAGTGAGACAGCATTTACTATTGGCTCAATCATGCCACTGTCAGTTGCTGTGACAACAATACGATAGGGCTGTATTCGTAATGGAACATGTTCTTGTTCCCAAATTTTCTGAAACAAATATAAAAATTTTAAAAAATTATTTAAGAGTCTTTAATGATTAAATTTGACACATATATACTAAAACATATACAAACTAGCAATTAGGTATCATAAGCAAAAACATACATAAACATCATCTATGTAACAGTTAATTTGATTGGTTGAGATACATGTACCTCCATGTGCATGGAAACAAAACATATATATAATTTCTTTGCTTTGAAAATCTCTAAAAAGTTTTCACTCTTCAAAAAAGAATTTGCCTTTCACTTGAATGTTTTTTGTTCAAAGACAAAGACATGGATGACCCAGAGACCAAAAACTGTTTTCACAATCAAACAGACAATGAAAGAATAAATAATAGAGAGAAGGAGACTAGTCACAAAATGAGTTGACTTGTTGCTAGTGAATGAATCTTCAACTTGCCTCACACATGGTCAATGTACCTGTAACAACACATACAATTTATTCTTGGGTAAGAAAATATGCCAATACTCAACATTCATCAACAAGATTAACATTACTTTAACAAAGCTAGCTAATTATGGATGAAAACAGGAAATAAAAAGTTACAAGGTTGCAGTGCCATTTATTAGAATTAAACGGCAAAAAGCCATGAGTATTCTCCAATATGGCATGTAATATAAGGGTCCGATAGGCCACAGGTTCTTGTCAGAGATCATCGCCATCTCAAGGGCAATAGCTCCCTGATATTTTCATTTATTTAAAGTTGTTAAGCATACAACAGTTAGGAATTTTTGTCAGACTTAATTACTACATAAAGGGAAATAACCCACTAATATCTCCTATTATCTTGTGTACTTGGGGATGATTAGCACTTCTAAGGCCTCCGTAAGTGAAAGGTCGTGGGTTCGAACCCTGGCCAGGTCTGACCCATGACTTGAAAGTGGGTAGTGACTTTTCTTTTGCCAAGCACTTGGTATTACGAAAAAAAAGTCACAGTTCTTTTGGATGGGAACTTAAAATAAACGAGGTCCCATGTCACGGCAGGTGTGGCACGATAAAGAACTCTGCTGTATAATGCCATTAGTGCAACACACAGGCAAAATTTCTGCACTTTTGCCTATAACTGGCAAAGTCTCAATATAAGTGAAATATTCTTGACTGGGATGTTAAAAACCATTACTCAACTCAACTCACTTCTAAGGCCCGTTCAAGACAGTGTACATATGCTTTTGTTTTGTCTTCAAGGCATGTAGGAATGATTGTTCATGCAAGCGCATGAGGGCAACCAACATGCATTTCGAGTTATATTTCAGTGCAAGTGTATGGTATCTTTCCAGAAGGAATTTGAATGATAGGATTAGTTAAAACTTGTGTACAGTTGCCCAATTTAATTTATATTTTGACACTTTTTCCCCAATTAAGTGTTGGTGTTCAGATCTAAGGGAGATTATTTTTAAAGCATCTGGATGATTATGATGACTTAGATTCAATGTGAGTACTCACATCTGTTTAATAGACATAAAAGTTGTATTAGCAAGCGCAGTGGAAAGCAATTAAACAGGCCTTAGTAGAATCACCTTGCAAAGGGCAATACCCATAAGTAAACCCATCAAGGTTTGATAGACTAGATAAAGGGTTATAACCCTTCAGTATCTCCCGTTACCCTGAGCTGTTTAAGGATCAGATTTATTAGTTTTGTTTACAAAGGGCAATAACCCATCATTTTCTCCCATTACCTTAAGCTGTTTAAGAGTTTGATAGACTAGAAGTTCTTGTCGAAGATCATCACCACATTTGATAATGACAGATAAAAGTTTCCAGTTTGGCAGATGTCCATATGGTGAGGTTTCTCGTATTCTTCTTTCCTTTTCTTCCCAGGGTTCTTTTAATGCTGCAGCAGACGGATCATCAGGGTCTCGCTAGTAATGAAAAAAATGAAAAAAAAAATGGATTTATTAGACAATACAGTGATAATGAAAGTTATCAGTATGAGGAATGAATTACCAAAATGTGCACATATGGCAAATCAAAATTAAACAGGTATTTTTGTTAAATCATTTTACTTTGATCTGAAGTTTGATGAATTGGCCTATATTTTGAACCCCATATACTTTCTTAACAAATTTCTGCTACATATACAGTATATATAATACTAAAATAATACTGCCATATAAGGTAATCTAAAGTAAATGATAACCTGTACTTAGGACTTGGTTTTGAACTACTGTTAACTAACTTTAACATCACTTCCCAGCCAACTTTACAAACTACCCATTTGATTTTATTGATTAAATGGGGTTTTATGTCCCAGTTAAGAATATTTCATTTATATTGAGAAGTCAACTGCTATAGGTGAAGTGGCAGAAAATTATGACCTTTGCAGTGTGCTTAGGGCAATGTGCAGGGAGGATTCTTTAACGTGCCATGCCTGCCATGTCATGAAACGTTGGTTTTTAAGGTCTCATCTGAAAGACCCAACTGCCCATTTGATAGCCAGCTGTTAATTTTTTAAGAATCTTTAAAAATCTCTAATAGTACAGGCCAGTGATTTTGCTATGGTTTTTAAAAACTACCTTCTACCTTTCAGATTGGGAAAATTTGGACCCTTTTTATGTCACATATTACGCTCAGAATTTTGAAATTCATTGCAAAGATTTTATATTGTGACAATATCAAACATTTTTTGTCTGTCAGAACAGTTTTGGACAACTGGATTTAACCTAAACTATTTGATTGTGTGTCACTGTTGCCTTTTGGGGAATTTTAGTTGTCAAATTGGGAAATTTTAGTCTTATTTCTCAAGGGGAAACTACCTTTATTCAGTAGTAATTTTAGGCAAACAAAACCACTGCAGGCATATTCAAATTCCCAGTGATAAAAAAGAAAACCGCACACAACTTCCTCTTTTCTACTTTCATTTTCACTTTGAAATTTTGACTGACCTTTGAAATTTTCATTTATGAACATGGAATATTTAGGCAATGGCAGTAAACCTGTGAATGGTTTTAGTCTAGAAATTAGGACATTATCCTAAGAAACTAGAAACCAAAACTGACAGAAAATACATGTAGATCTACATATAGAGGTCTAAGGAATTCATCATATCAAAAATAAAAAAAATAATAATAATAAAAAAAAAATATAAAAAAATAAAAAAAAAATAAATAAATAAATATATTAAAAGTTTCAAAAATCTAAAAGTCAATGTAGCAGCCTTGTTGACCATTTTAAATATAACCTGTTTTTTTTTTTCAGCTGTTTTGCACTGAATTATATTAGCTACAGCACACATGTACATCTATAACCAAACAATATCAGTGACATTAAGTGAAATCAATCATTACTGACATCACTCATCAGCAACTCCAATCATCAATGGCTTAAATTATGACATGAATCACCTGTGATACCAATCAGCTGTGACATCAATTATCAGCTGTGACATCATTTATCAGTGACATCAATTAGCTGTATCATCATTTATCAGTGACATCAATCAAGTAAGACATCATTCATCTGTGACATCAATCAGGTGTGACATCATTCATCTGTGACATCAATCATTGGTAACATCATTCATCTGTGACATCAATCAGCAGTAACATTTTTTTTTACCATATTTTAAATTCATTTCCCCCCCTTTTTTTTTATTAAGTTAAAACATGTTTGTGTAGCATGTAATTAGTTTATTTTATGTTTACTCATTATGAATTACCTCAAATTTTCCTTTTGGTGCTGCAATGTTTTCTGAAAGTCGTCTACGAATATCTCCGGCAGCGATGTAGACAGGGTCTTTGCTGTCAGCACTCGTTGTACTATCTATAGAAAACTGAGAAATGGTATCGCTTGATTTGGACCTTGAAGCAAACTGCATCTGAAATTGACATAAAAAATCTACAGATAAACAGAAACAGATAAAACAAGTTACAAATGAATTTGTCAAAACCAAAACACGCCTACATGCAGAAACAGATACAGTGTAAAAACCAAACACTACCTTGTCTTGATCTTAAGAGATTAATTAAGTTGCACTCCTTTAGAATAGCTCAAACATTGCAGATGCAACATTAAACAACATAACAAAAAAAACAACCTTGAATTACCTGTCCATACAGGCCATCCATGGGAATTAGTAAACATTATAAATTTATACAATTTTAAATAATATGAATAAAGAGCAACTGGGACACAATTTTATAGGCCTTTTTTAAGCAGGTGACCCTGATAGAGAGGTGTCCTTTAAGGCAGGTTTGACTGTGTTTCCAAACTGAAGTAAATTTGCAGACTCTGTCCACAGATCAATCATATTTATTTATCTATAATTTTATATTTATAATCCCCTTTTTTAAAAATTTAAATGCATTTATCAATATATTATTTTACAACTTACTGGAAACATTCTTAAATTTTACAATAATACCCCATTTTTTCATTAGATCCCTTTTCCCTTCCCATGGAGCCTCGATGACTGAGTGGTCTAAAGCGCACGCTTACGAATCACAGTGCCTCTCACCACCTGGGTTCGAATCCCACACGGGACAGATCCTAGTGTGCGAAAGTTTGTCAGTCCGCTTGCCGAAGGTCAGTAGTTTTTTCTGGGCACTCTGGTTTCCTCCACCATCCCAGAACTGACCACCTTCAAATAAGTGAAAGATTCTTGTCTGGGGCGTAAAACACCATTACTCCACTCCACTCCTTTTCCCTTCCAGACCTGCCAACCCACTGGGCAACTATTCAGTAAGATCAAGAACATTTTTCAGTAAGATTGCACCAGTTTCAGTAAGATTTTACAAAGTCAGTTTTTTTTAAAAAGGCGTATTTTAATTAGACTGTTAAGGCTACAAAATCACCTAAATCACACCAATTTATACTGATTTCTTTTTGTCGAAGCAGATTCTCCATAATCCGCCAGATCTGCTTTGCATTTGCTCCTTTTTGAGATGTGAGAGAAACTTTAAAACACACAGATGCTTGATTATTACACTTCAGAATGTCTTTGAAATGCTTTACTATCAAACGCTCTTCCGACTTTGCGTAACGACAGTGATCGCTGGCTATCTTTTTAATGCTTTATTGTAATCTGCATGCTTTAAAAGCGTTTCCAGGACAGTTTTCTAATACATGGTTTGGAGACTTTAAGACAATGAAAGAGAATATACGGAAAAGATAAAAATCAGAAGTAAACATGTTGTATCCGTACAATCGTAAGAATTAAAAATTTTCAGCAATTTTCAGTAAGATCTATGGAAATATTGTAAGGGTTGGCAGGTCTGCCCTTCCCTGCTTGTTTCATAAGTGGAAGGTTGTGGGTTTGAGCCCCAGCTGGGTCAGACCAAAGACTTGAAAGTGAATAGTGACTGTTCCTTTTGCCAAGCACTTGGTATTACGAAATAAAAGTCACAGTTCTTTCAGATGGGAACTTAAAATGAATGAGGTCCTGTGTGATGGCAGGCATGGCACAATAAAGAACCCTGCTGTATAATGCCATCAGTGCAACGCACAGGCGAAATTTATGCACTTTCGTCTGTAGCTGGCGACGTCTTGATATAAGTGAAATATTCTTGACTGGGACATATAACACCATTATTCAACTCTCCACTCCTTCTTAAAATAGCCCACTAAATTACCTACCTGTAAAATATCATCATCTTCTTGTGACCAGCACTCAGCATCATCAAAATCATGTAAAGCCCCATACACAGAAAATTCAGGTACAGGGGAGTTACCAGCTCTGTGATACAGTGACGTCAAGTCTTCCTCGGATTTTGTATATCGTAGAGTGTTTTCCAGGATCTTTTCTGGCACATTGGTGGAGTGAACATTTTCACATTGTAACACTTCAACATACATAAGATATGGAGCCTGAAATAAAAAGTTATAGTCATAAAATAAATTTGAAAAATTTTCAGCCATTATTAATGGTTGAAGGGTAAGAAAATTTTGATTTAATTCTCAAATCCCTCAAGCTATTTAGCCATGCCCATTCAGGTACAGAATGGTTTGTGATATCATGAAAGAAAATACTGTGCTGTGTGTGTGTGTGTGTGTGTTTGTGTGTGTGTGTGTGTGTGAGAGAGAGAGAGAGAGAGAGAGAGAGAGAGAGAGAGAGAGAGAGAGAGAGAGAGAGAGAGAGAGAGAGAGGAGAGAGAGAGAGAGAGAGAGAGGATAACAAGTGCAAGTTAGAATCAAGTGAGGTGTAAATGAATGAGGCATGAGTGAGTGCATAGGATTTATTGCCTAAGTCAATATTATTTCATCAATAAAACATAACCTACTAACAATAAAGAATGAATAATACTGTCACATTTTCTTTAACCTGGTAAGCCATTACAATAAGAAGCAAAGGGGATTGTGCTGTCGCGATCTCCGGAATTCTCGTTTGGGCAGTTTCCTACTCTTCAGTTATGTTTTTAGATTTACTTCCGGATCAGACAACGTGGTCTTCGTTAATATTGAGGAGCCATCTATTAGAAAGTTTTTGCAAAACGAAGGAACTACATGGGTTTTCAATCCTCCCCATTTCTCTCACTTCGGAGGAGTATGGGAGAGGATGATTGGTGTAGCTCGACGAATATTAGATTCTTTAATGTTTCAGTCTCCAATGAAACACATGACTCATAAAGTCTTAGTGACATTTATGGCCGAGGTGTGTGCAATTATTAACTCAAGGCCTATTTCTCCAGTATCATCCGATCCACAAAATCCTGTTGTGTTAAGCCCTTCAATGTTGCTCACCCAAAAGGTTGGTCATAATGTTGCTCCTTTTGATAATTTTGATCCTAAGGAAATGTATAAATCCCAGTGGAAACATGTACAAATTTTAGCCACTCAGTTTTGGAAATGCTGGAAAGGTGAATATCTGCACTTGTTGCAGTCACGTCGCAAATGGCAAAATGAAAAACCAAATATTCGTGAGAAAGATGTAGTCCTTTTAAAAGACGATTCGCATCGTATTTCTTGGCCTATTGGAATAATCGAAAAAGTTATGGCTAGTAATGATGGTAAAGTTCGTAAGGTTCAAGTAACCATAATTCGCAATGATCAGCCAGTTACTTACACAAGGCCAATCAGTGAAATTGTTTATTTGTTTTCACCTTGATTACTATGTTTTCATATTTTTTGACACTTTGTTTTAGCTGCAGGTTTATGTTAATATTGTTTAATTTATGACATGTTAATTATTGATATATTTTGTCATTTTTGGAGATTCATTGTGTATCGTGCAATATAGTGACAAAGTCAGGCGGGGAGTGTGCTGTCGCGATCTCCGGAATTCTCGTTTGGGCGGTTTCCTACTCTTCAGTTATGTTTTTAGATTTACTTCCAGATCAGACAACGTGGTCTTTGTGACATTTTTCATAAGAAAGTCTCCAGAAATGAAATTATGTATCGTTTTTTGATACCAGGAAGGTTCACATTAGTGTAAGTAAATCAATATTAATGCGTATGATGCGTTTGTTACATTGTTATAGACCTATTTGTTAATTATTAGTATTTTAAGTTACGATTTTCACTCACGGTAGTTTGTAGCTATGGAAGGCGCACTTCTTTAAACCGAAGTTGTTTTTGTTTTTGTTATATTATTTTTAAGTAATGTTGTCCAAAGTCCGGATTACAGAAATATTTTGTTTGATTATGTGCTCACTCGTGTATGTATACACTAGAGTGTTTTTGTGTGATTTTTAGTGTAATGTAGCCAGATTGTTATGCTGGGAGATTTGTATGTAAGCTTGTGTGAGGTTGGCCAACCGTTGTATTGCTTTGTGAGAGAGGTTTATGTTTGTTTGTATGTGAGTCTTAGTGTAAAGTGTAATATTGTATTATGAGTAATGTAACTGTTGTTTGTATATTTCAGTTTTTACCTTGTTCGATTTGATTAAAACTAATAACAGATAGTTCTGGCTTGGAGTTTTGAATTATCAAGAATCAAATCAGGGTAAACACAGTCTGGGACTGCACAGGGATGTTTATGTAAGTTTTATCAGTTTCTTAAAGTCTTATCTAAAAAGAAAAGTAATGCAAATTAGCAAGAATTTTAGAACCACTCAACAAAAATTTGACCAAAATCTTATCAATGCTGATTGGTCTTACAAAAGGGAGTACAAGTGAAACCCCACCCAACTCCATCCTTAATTAAACGGGTTGAACTTGTAGAGATTTACCTTTTCTTTAGAATTAAATACTGTAACAATGGCCTGGGTATGAGGTATTCTGACTATGTGGTGTGTCACTTTATCCACAGTGGGTAACCATACCCATGCTGGAAGGTCTAATAAAAAGGGATAAAAGTGAACACTCCCTCCCATCCCAATTTGGGGTTGAACTTATGGATATTTACCTTTTCTTTCGAATTAAGTACAATGGCCTGGGTATGAGGTATTCTGACTATGTGGTGTGTCACTTTATCCACAGTGGGTAACCAAACCCGTGCTGGAAGGTTTAAATTCAACATGGCAAGCTCTGCTATTAACCGTGATGCTAAAAAACACAAAAATTCAAAATAAAATCATAAAATATGTTAATTCTAAATGATTTTGTTCTGTAAACCTTTGAGCTGATGGTGTTCTATAAACTATACTATCATCCATGAATGTCTATAGTGAAGATAGTGCGTTATGCAAAAGTGTGCACACCTTTATTCATGTGATGACTCAATAAATTTGTTTAAAAACAAATAATTCCTTATAATTTAATTTTAAGAAAATTTAACAAAAACATAAAACAACATTTTGTTTCATTTTTCTTAATTTTTTATAAATGAAATAACATTTCCTCTGAGTTGGAACTATCATCAACCAACAATCCAATGAAATGGAACGAGTCATACGTCACGCCATTCACATATAGAGTTGGTATGGTTACACAGCTTATTGGAGTATACGTGAAAAACGATCGCATGAGTTTACATTAATTATGTATTGCAGTATGATACAAACAAATTTAGAAATTAAATTATAATGACGTTTGCAAGATTTTCAGTCTTTAAAGATCTGACCAGTTGTAAACATGTGGAATAAAATTTAATAGGTTGGCTTGTACATCAATACATGTGTAATGTCATTTGTTTGGCTGTTATGGAGATTGGACACGATTGTTTTAAATGGCAATGATTTGATTTAAATTTTGTTGAAAAAAAAAAAAAAGAAGCAAATTAAAATATCAAAAATTACAAATGTAAACATTAACAATTATCAATGAAATATATAAAAATGACGTTCATATAGCTATATATATAATTTCATATGTCTTGCTGGGAAATTATTTCAAACACTTGTGCAAACTCAAGTAGCAATTCTTGATAATAGAGTAATGGTGTTTTACACCACAGTCAAGATTTTTTTTCATTATATTAATGGGGTCAGGTCTGGGATGGTGGAGGAAACCAGAAAACCTCAGAGAAAAACCACAGACCTCTGGCAAGTAAACTGAAAAACGTCCCTTACAAGGATATGTATGAGAGTGATTTCAAACCTAGGTGGTAAATGGCACCGTGAACCATATTTACATGCCATGCCACTGTAACAAATGAATGTAAGGACCACATTCAGAAACTGTTGAAACAAAATGTAATTAGGAAGAGTATAAGTCCTTATGCAGCTCCTGTTGTATTAGTTCGTAAGAAAGACGGAAATTTAGATGCTGAATTATATCTTCGATCCACTTTTCTGCAGTTGGGTCCTCCTCTTTCGTTGGACATTCAGAAAATTTGTGCAAATGCAACAGTTGGCAGATTCAAACCTCAAAAGACTCAAACTGAAATATAGGGTTATTTTGTTATGGACAGCAGTCTTATACAAAGGTGGTGTTTACTCTCTGTTACTTAACAAAACTAAAGTGAGGATAAACTCTAACTTATCATCTGAACTGTGTCCCTCCCCCTCCCCACAATTATATATAGATGTATCAGAATGATTCATTATTAAAATAAATACTTCTAAATTCCTTTGTAGGTAAATGCTGCAGTTTCTTTCCAATATTCATCAATGCATTCACAAATTCTAGCTGTGGTTTTAACCGTGGAGCCTGGCAAATAATAATGAAAGTTCATATTACCATAAAATCTTTCAAGTTTAGAACAATAAGGTTTTAGATATGTATCATATGATACCCCTCAACATTTAAGTAATACTACATGAATTTTTTACAATGGATATTCAATCATTTGTGATTCTATAAAATTTAGTGGAAATCGGTAACGGTGACTGCTTTCCTTGCTACTGCATATAGCAACTTTATTTCCGATTTACAAGTTTTCCATAGAACACATGGATTGAAAAAATTATTTTTTATTAGTTTTTTATCATATGTTTGGAGTTTTTCCATTTTTTCAATGGATTTTATGGCTCTATTTCCCCCAAAAATGTTCCCAAGGATAGAATTGGTGATTGTTGTAAACAGGTACAATTGTACCATTGAGTGGCTGTTAGGGTGACCACTGACTGCGTCAGACAGGTGACCCCTCTACAGAGGTTCATTATATAGTAAAAATGTTAGGGACCATTTCAGACTGTCCATTACTGACAGGTGACCGCTCTACACAGGTGACTGCTACCACAGGTTTTACTGTATATCTGCATAAATCATGACATTCCAAGAATATATGGTATCAGTGTTTTTCATTATCAGAATAAATAAAGATTCTAAGATCATCATTAAACGGTTAATTTTCAAAATAGACAATTTTGATTTGCTAGCATTAAATTTTATTTAAAATTTCTTTGACTGTGTAAAAAAGTACATGTACATGCATGAAATGCTCCTTTATTTAAAAAATCTCTAAGAAAAGAGGAAATTTTGTTCACATTTCCTTTATCATTGTAAATAAAAACATGAAATGAAAAATTCATTATAACAACTATTTCAATTTGAACAAGAACTAGATACATGTAGCTTGATTTCCACTAAGGTAAATCAGTTGATGGAGTGCTCACATCGTACACTGGAGGTTTGGGTTCTAACCCTAGCTCGGTCTAACCAAGACTTGAAAATAAGTAGTGACCGATCTTTTGCCAAGCACTCAGCATTTAGAAATGATAGTCATGGAGTCCTTCACAGGAGACCTTAAAAACCAATGCCCCATGGCACGCTTAAGAACCCTCCCTACACACTGTCCCTCACACACTGTAAAGGTAAAAATTTCTGCCACTTCACCAATAGCTGGTGACGTCTAGATGTAAGTAAAATATTCTTGACTGGGACATGAATCCTCTTTCAATTAATCAATAGATAGCTTGATTAATCAACACTTATTTTTAAAGCTGGTGTTTTTAGCACTACATAGCACATGCAAGTGTTTAAATAAATAGTAGTATTTCCCAGACAGAAAAAAATAACCAAGCTTGTAAGAGAATGAGAAGATTTTGTGTCTATATATGTAAATACATGTAGATATAGATAAAAAAAAATTTAAAAATTCGAACAAATTTCTGTAAATTTTTTTTTTATATAAATTTGTAAATGCTCATAACCTTCTCTAAGTTAACCAATGAGAAGTAATCTTTAACTCAGTGCCAAAAAATGCCAAAAAATTTCTCTAAGTTAACCAATCAGAACTGATCTTTAACTCTGTGCCAAAAAACACTAACAACTTTGTTAACCAATCAGAATTGTTCATTAACTCAGTGTCCAATCAGTGTCCACAAAACACTAACAACTTTGTTAACCAATCAGAACTGATCATTAACTCAGTGTCTAATCAGTGTCTACAAAACAATAACAACTTTGTTAACTAATCAGATCTAAACTTTAACTCCAGTGTCCACAAAACACTAACAAACCCTGTTAACCAATCAGAACTAATTTTTAACTCAGCTTCTAAAAATAGATAAAAACTTACATCACAATGGCAGACTGTTTCCTTTCCTGTCAGGTTATTCACTCTAGCTTCCGAGCTCTGATGACATGTACAACCACTATCAAATGCTCTACCAGTTGACAAATCACCTGATGCTACAGGCTCTTGTAAATTGGATGAACTTTGTGACCCCTTTAGGTAAATACCTGCTAAAAATATAACAAATATTTTTTATTGCAATATTAATTGTAATGTATCAGTGAACTTGTTAATTTTGTTACAATTCTTATTAACTAAACCTTTTCTTTTTGAATTAAGAAGATTTACACTTACATTGGGAAAAATTTTTAATTCTGAGATAAATGAACAACCAATATAGAATCATTAATATTTGTTGGGTTAAAATTTTGTAGTTTTTAATTTTAAAAAAATTTGTCATGAGAATTTTTTGGAATTGGGTTTTGTTAAAAATAAATCCTATTTGGGATCTTGTTAATTAAAAATTTTCATTAACATTAAATTTTGTGGTTTTTACTAATTCATAAAAATTGAGAAATTTAATCCCCCCCCAAAAATGTATGATTTTACAGTATTATGACATACTTGCAATAGCTAGGATCCTTGTTGTAAAGATGTAATATAGTGACAATATCTGTAAACTTTTTGAGGAGTGGAGTGGAGTAATGGTGTTTTATGCCCCAGTCAAGATTCTTTCACTCATTTTAAGGCAGTCAGTTTTGGGATGGTGCAGGAAACCGGAGGGCCCATAGAAAACCACAGACCTTCGGCAAGCGAACTGACAAACTTTCTCACACTAGAATCTGTGCCGAGTGGGATTCGAACCCAGGCGATGAGAGGCACTGTGATCCATAAGTGCGCGCTTTAGACCACTCGGCCACCGAGGCCCCAAAACTTTTTGTGGGTAAATACGATAAAGACAGCATGGTAAATATGATTTATGTATAGTTAATAACTAGTGAATTAAAGTTTGTTTGGGAATTGGTGGCTAAATTGGGAAATGGGAAATAATGACACATTAACTGCTAACTGGAAGTAGTTTGGTCTTTATAATACACTAACATTAAAATTTTTGAAATGATTGAAACAATGAAAATTTCACCGATTTTTTAATAAACATACCCGTAGCATCAGAACGTGACCGATGATGTGTCCGTTGTTTTCCCGAAGGAGAAGTTACAATCTGTGGTGGTAAACTTGGTAACTGAACCGGACTTGGCACATTGGGTGGTTTAGGCTTTGGTGGTCTATAATATAAAAAGTACAAATACATGTATTTATGTTATGTTATTGGTTTTGTATTTTAGTCTCCATCATTCAAAATTGTAAAAAAAAAAAAAAAAAAAAAAAAAAAAAAAAAAAATAAATAAATAAATAAAAATATATATAAAAAAGAAATTTTAAAAAAAAAATAAGCAGGGACAGAAGACCTTATTTTTCAGTTTTATTTTAAACGATATTCAGTGGTAAGCTGCTGCAAAAAGACCAAGACCAGAAGACCAGGAAAAAGCAATTTTCAGGTCTTAAGTTTAGACTAACAACTCTTGGTTTTGAAATCCAGTGGCAGTACATGTACCACTTTTGTCTTGCCCACTGACATTCCAGAGAAAACAAGCATTGCAAAACAATTTACAGTTACCTCCTGGCAAAAAATTGAAACTCTATTTGTAATGTCATTATAAACATCTTTGTCTTGTATGTTTTGTTACAATGTAGGTTATCACCCTGAGAAAGAAAAATTAGCACTCGAAACAAGTCAATGTTTTTTATCGTTTTTAATGTAACCTTGGATATGTGAATCCAGTGAAATAAGCATAGAAATATGTGCATTGTACATTCACTCTTGTTACTTTTGCAAACGTCATGATTGTTTAGATTCTGACATTTGGTTGAGTTTGGGCAAGGCTAATATTGGAAATGGACGAGAAAGAGTTAAGTAAAATCTGTAGCAAAGTGATATGGGAAAACAATTATGGCCAATTGGCAAGGAATATTACCTGGCATTAACTGGTGGTGATTTTCCTAGTAAAATATTGGTAGTAAAAATTAACGAATGTGTCATATCCAATAAAATAATTTGATTTTTACATGAGGTATAATAAAATGAAATCATAAACATGTACCAAATAATGAACTGGAGAAAAATGCATGAATATATGAAAAACTAGGCTATATTCTGACAGGACAAAGATGATTGTTCTATAATTACCTTAGTTCTTCTTGTAAAATCATGTTTTTTAGTTTGACACCTTGAGAATTTTTCCATGAAGGTTTAAGGACGTCGGAAGAATAAGCACCAAGAAGCCAGGCAGCTCTAACAGAAAATTCTACATCCTGTCTGCACCTGTAAGCGAAAACAAAAAACCAATTATAATTATTAATTAGTTCTTTCAAATCTGAAAGGTCAAACACAGTGAAAAGCTTGAAGATAACATCAAAACCCAATGCAGTTGAAAACAAGAGAATAATGGACCTTAATGCTCACCTGAGAATATGTTCCAAATCTTTTGTAAAGTACAATAGATAATTACTGTAGTTACAGAAACTATCCAAACTTTCCTGTGTTTGGACCTCACTACCACAATATTTAATCAGAAATATCTAAGATCTAGTCACAGTTCATTTATAAAAAGCTAAAATGCTTGTAGCAGTTAAGTTGCTATAGATAATTTCCAGTTTTTTCTCAGGCAAGATTACAACTTAGTTTCATCAAATTTGGATCAGCAGTTTTAAAGGAGAGGATTAAAATGTTAAAAGTTAATGCAGGATGCATGACAGACAACACACAGTGAACAAATGTAAAAGTTTATCTGAGCTTTCAGAGAAAACAACCAACTTACAAAATGCTACCCAACAAATTTTTTTACACTCAATTCTACCCTGAGTGGAATTTGAACCTAAGTTGTGAGAGGCTCATGTGATCTGTAAGCTCACTAGGATGACACCACTTGGCCACCAAAAACCCTTTAACATATGATGAGATAGTACTAAATAACTGTTCTTAGATTTAGATATAAATTCTATTTTTGGACCTACTCAGTGGCTCAGTGTTAGAGCTTCTGACTTGAGCAAGATATTGATGGTAAGAACCCATGACAGGCCATAAATGAGACTTAAAATTTGAGATACTGCTTTCTTGTCTGGCACTTGCCATTAGGACAGAGTATCAACTGGTTCACCCAGTACCAGGATAATTTGATTGGGAGAGTGGCATGCTTGTATTTGGTATACTAACCTTCTGAGCTAGCACCTCAACAAAAAGCTGTCCAGAGTGTGGGTTAGTACAAAAAAGACCACAATACACACTTGTACATTTCACACATAAATAAAATTGTTCCCAGATCAATCATTAGAGATTGATAAACTTGTTGTCATTAGCTATTAGCTGTGAATAGCTGAAAAATGGCCGATGTGACATTAAACAACATTACAACTAACCAACAAAGCAAAAATAAAATTAACTTTGTTTGCCGTTGACTGCCCGACCCACTTGAAATGCCCCTACCCCAAAATTTTTTATTGCTTTCATTTCCAAATTATAATTTTTTTTTTTACTTCTCATACAACATGAAACAGTATTAAAGGGAAAGGGAAATAACCCTGGCAAGTGAGACGACCTGTGTGCAGGTTTATATGGTAGTAAGGATATTCTGCTGTGTTTCTCCATAAGAGAAAACACAAGAAGGAACAAAGAAGACTTTAGTTAGCAAAAAAATGGGTAAAATGTGTTTTAAAAGAGACATATGAAACCAATTGAAACTTTTTCAAAAGTGTAATAGATTAAGTTTTCAAAAAAAATAAAATAAATTTTGTTCCTACCTACCTACCTACCCACATATGGATAGCATGGGTCGGAAAACAGCAAATAAAGAAGTTTTTAAGTTAGACCCAATCTATTTTGTGTTCACTTGTTCCCTATGATAATCACTTATAAGTAACTTATGCTCTACCATATATAATGTTAATTGATATATTGTTGTATATGTATTGTTATCTCTATTGCAGATTGAGGAAATTATTACAACACAATCGAACAGATTGAAAGCTTTGATAAATATAAAATTACCAATTTAAATTCTTATATCACGGATTTTTACAATTTAAAGTTTTACAATCTGTCTTTTTAATTACTGGGGGTTAACATTTTTAAGTTTCCTTATAGTAACTGATATTTAAAACATTTTTATTTCCTTGAGATAATTTGACCTAATTTTACAAGAATAAACTACATTGATAAGGTTTTAATTGTAGGAGTCGAGTAATGGTGTTTTCCGCCCTCATCAAGATTCTTTCACTTATTTTGAGGTAGTCAGTTCTGGAATGGTGGAGGAAACCAGAGTGCCCAGAGAAAACCACCAATCTTCGGCAAGTGAACTGACAAACATTCTCACACTGGAACCTGTCCAGAGTGGGATTTGAACCTAGGTAAAAAAAAAAAAAAAAACTGTTTCCATCTGATACCCTAATCTTATGGAAAAGCCTCTTCTGTCCTAAGGCATGTGCTTATGGATTAGTGTCTTTTACTATACCGTCTAGGTTCAATTTCCACTCAAGCAAATCTTAATGCGAGAAAGTTTGTCAGTTTGTTTTTCAGAAGGTTGTTGTTTTCTCCATGCACTCTGGTTTCCTCCACCATCCCAGAACTGACTGCCTTGATGTAAGTGAAAGAATCTTAACTGGGGCATATAACACCATTAATCCAATCCAATCTTTTTTCTATCCAAATTGAAATGTTAGACCTGGAAACATAATTAGTGTCCTCCTTGGTCTTAAATTAAGACTACATGTAGTCCATATGTCTAACTGAGGTCCAAAACCTATCATAGGCCTCGGTGGCTGAGTGGTCTAAAGCCCACGTTTACGGCTCACAGTGCCTCTCACCGCCTGGGTTTGAATCCCACTAGGAAGAGATCCTAGTGTGAGAAAGTTTGTCAATTCACTTGTCAAAAATCAGTGGTTTTCTCTGGGCACTCCAGTTTCCTCCACCATCCTAGAACTGACCGCCTCGAAATATTGAAAGATTCTTGACTGGGGCATAAAACACAATTACTCCACTCCACTCCAAAACCTATCTTTTTTTTCATTTGGATCAATAATACTTTATAAAAATTCCTATATATTCTTGTATACATGTGTTTAGAGAAAACCACATTTTGGGGGGAAACAGACCTGGCCCCAGTTTAACAATAATTCACTCAATTGAGTGTACACTCAACTCAAATTCAGAAATATTTCAATGTCAATTTTTTAAGATATGACACAGTTAAAATTGAAAATCTTATGTCATATTTATAATTTTTTAGTGCAGGTTTGTTGAACAAAACAAACTGTCTAGGGAAAATTAAGAATTTTTAAAATATTGATAAAAGAAAAATGAAAATATTTGAGTTGAGTGTACACCTAGTTGAGTGAATTATTGTGAAACTTGTGCCAGGTAGAAATTTAGCCTTACTTTGGAAAATATATATCATTTGGAAAATATGATTTTATAGAAAACAATTCATTAAATTTGTAAATTTTTCTTACAAGGTATCTACATAGAACTCTTTATACTATATCTATAGTTCATGTATGATTAATGATTTATTTTCCTGTACAGTGACATGAAAAACACATTTTACCCCCTTAGGGAAACATTAAAACCTTTATTAGGTATGTAAAGCCCCAAGTAAGGAAGTACATGTATTAGGGGACATAAATAGGTGACTGGTAACCCTTAGGGAAGCATTAAGATATTAGTGTTCACAGACATGGGTGATAGGTAAACCATCAATGTCAAATCACTACTAATGAACTAAAGCCTTACTTCAGGTTAAAATCCCCCATTTACCAACAAGTTCCAATTTTGTTCCTTGAACAGAAAGGAAGAAGTTTAAGTAATAATTCACAGATCTGAAACTGTAAAAGTTGAATAAAATTTTTAAAAAGAATTTTTTGCACAAAGATTGATTAATTAGACAGTGTTGTACCTAGACAGAAAAAAAAAATTTAAAAAAAAAAAAAGAAAAAGAAAAAAAGAAAGAAATAACAAACAAAATATGTCATCAACTTTCATTAATATTTTTCCCTATCTAGAGAAGAAGAAGGTAAATTCTTGAGGGATTTTTTAACCAGAGGCTCAGAAGGCTGAGCCTGTATCCCTCACCTGGGCCAGGTAATCTTAGTAGAAGATGTTTAAATCATTCCTGTAAAGTTTGGTTTAATTTAAACCAGTAGCTTCAGAGGAGATAGTCAAAATATGCTTATCCCATAGGGTCCAATGTTAAACAATATCCTATGCTGGTGTCCAAGTTTTTTGGCAAATTCAAAAAAACTTTTCGGCAATCTATGGAAAGGACCTTTCATACATAATTCCTGTAAAGTTTGGTTTAATTGGCTTCAGTAGTTTCAGAGAAGATAGCTAATTTATGCTTCTCATAGGGTCCAATGTTAAACGATGTCCTGCGCTGGTGGCTATGTTTCTTTTTGGCATATCCGGAAAATTTCGGCTATCTTAGTAAAGGACCATCCATACATCATTCCTGCTAAGTTTGATTCAATTTGCTTAAGTACCTTCAGAGGAGATAGCCAATATATGCTTTTTCCATAAAGTCCAATGTTAAAATATGTCCTGCGCTGGCAGCCATGTTTCTTAGTGAATCTGGGAAATTTCAGCAATCTTAGTAAAGGACCATCCACATATCATTCCTGCAAACTTTGATTCAATTTGCTTCAGTAGTTTCAGAGGAGATAGCAAATATATGCTTTTCCCATAGGGTCCAATGTTACATTATGTCCTGCGCTCGCAGCCATGTTTTTTGGTGGATGCGGAAAATTTCGGCAATTTTAGTAAAGGACCATCCATACATCATTCCTGCAAAGTTTGATTCAATTTGCTTCAGTAATTGCAGAGGAGATAGCAAGTATATGCTTTTCCCATAGGGTCCAATGTTAAACTATGTCCTGCACTGGCAGCCATGTTTTTTGGTGGATTCGAAAAATTTCGGCAATCTTAGTAAAGGACCATCCATACATCATTCTTGCAAAGTTTGATTCAATAGGCTTTAGTAGTTTCTTAGGAAATAGCCAATCTATGCTTTTTCCCATAGGGTCCAATGTTAAACTATGTCCTGTGCTGGCAGCCATGTTTTTTGGTGGATCCGGGAAATTTCAGCAATCTTAGTAAAGGACCATCCATACATCATTCATACAAAGTTTGATTCAATTGGCTTCAGTAGTTTTAGAGGAGATAGCCAATATATGCTTTTTCCCATAGGGTCCAATGTTACATTATGTCCTGCGCTCGCAGCCATGTTTTTTGGTGGATCCGGGAAATTTCGGCAAACTTAGTAAAGGACCATCCATACATCATTCCTGTAAAGTATCCTTCAAAGTGGTCCAGTGGTTTCAGAGGAGATAGTCAAAATGTGAAAAGTTTACGGACAGATGACGACGGACGCCAAGTGATAGCAAAAGCTCACCATGGCCTTTGGCCAGGTGAGCTAAAAGTTGTTAATAACAGTTGTTTTACATATGGATCTTCAAAATATCATAATGTCTTATCGTAATTATTACATTAAATATTTAAATTATATTTGGTAATTAAATGATTAAAAAAATATTGAAAATGTCACACACACAAACACACACACACAAAATGGCATTTTAACTTCATGCATTTTTTTAAAAAAAAAAAAAAAAAAAATTTAAGTGTAAAAGGCATGAAGAACTTGCCTATTTATTGTTGCATTATGTATATGTAATTTCATTAACAATAAACAGCCCAAATGTCTATGCCTCTTTTTTTAAAATGGGTCAAAATGTCACTGCCTTCCAAAAAAGAAACTCTGTACACAATGTGCAACACTATCAGCCACTTGCTCCTCAGTAATTGATAATTATACCGACCTGTTGATAAGATATGGATGTAATGCTTCAGCTACATCATGCATGTGTATGTACATATTTAAAATCTGTGGAAGATAAAAATCAACTTCGTCTTCAGAAAAACTAAACATTCGGTTACCTGAAACAAATTCATAAATATATAAATTAATAAAGAAACATTTTTTAAATTTGTCACATACATGTTAACACAAAAATTATACATCTTAGTTGGATATATTAACAAAATCTTGAAAGATCTAGTTTAATCAAAGTTACTTTTTTTCTGTGAAGAAATATTCAAAAATTCTGATTAAATTTTATAACTTCAAAGTTCCAATCTTTTATACAGTGTTTTCTCCAGAGTGCGTTTCTTGCGTTTTTGACGCGGTTTTTTTATGAATGGCGCAACTTGGTTTTGCTGTTGCCTTATTTTTGACGCAACCATTTTTACAGATTGAAATCGGCTACTGTAAATTATAAAAGGTGTTGAGAATGAAAACGAAAGTACTGAGCGTAAATTCCGTATTGTCATACCACATGACTATCGTACCATATTAAAGGAAGCTAATTGTTAATATAGGAACCTGTCTATATTCTGAATCTTTGAATTGTTTGTATTGAACGCTTAATTTATATAGTCATTATAAGCGGCTTTTGCATCAGACATACAAGTTGAAACGATCTCGTTTAACAACGTTTTTAAACATTAAACGACTTGTGTCACTGTCCTGCACGGAGCTCTGAACATGACCAGACGGCATCTGGTAGTAACTTACTTGCCAACGACTCACATTAAAAAAACTTGTGTAAATCGAGATCTTAATAAAAGTTGGTTAAACAAATATCCTTTAATGATTTATGAAAATAATAAAGTCATGTAAAACAGGCATATCGGAAGGAGTGGATTATAATAATGAATGAAAATGGTCTGTTGACTTGGGTTAATGGTAGACCATTCAGTAATTTCTGTTTTGGGATACTGTTGCGATTTTATTGTTTCAAATATTATAGATATAAGTAGCATTTGAAATAAAACATTTAAACACAGACAGTTGGAGAGATTAATACAGATCCTCTAATTACAAACAAAATATTTCCTTTATTGTAAAATATCGAAAAAATTAATTTTTATTCCAAAAATTTCATGACCCCTTCATTTTGAAAAATGACCCCCTCTTTTCATGTTAGAGGGCGTCAATGACCCCCTGTTTTAGTAAGCTGGAGAAAACACTGTTTATATATATATATATTTTTGTTTCAATTAAACAATGGACATGGTATAACATAACATCATACACACAATGGGACAAAGGCTTAATCTTCAAGGATGGTTTCAATTTTCATGAAAGGATATTATATCCCCACCTCAAATTGGAGGGAAGGGGGGTATATAGTGACCCTGATGTGCGTCCGTCCTTTGGTTTCCGGATGATAACCCAAAAAGTCTTCAACCAAATGATTTCATATTTATATGCAGTGCTAATGGTTAGAAAAGGAAGGTATCTTTCGATTTTAGAAAATTTTCTATTTATCGTTCAAGAGTTATGCCCCCTTTTCTGTTATTTTGAAGTTTTACCCATTTCCAGACCATAACTCTAGAACCAGTGTGCCAATCGATTTCATATATATATCCAAAGCTTATAGTCATGAAAGAAAGGTTCTTTTCGATTTCGAAAGATTTCTCATTTATCGTTCAAGAGTTATGTCCCTTTTTCAATTATTCTGAAGTTTTACCAATTTCCGGACGATAACTCCAGAACCAGTCTGCCAGTTGATTTCATACTGATATAGAAAGCTTATGGTCATGAAAGGAAGGTTCCTCACAATTTTTGAGATTTCCCATTTATCGTTCTAGAGTTATTCCCCTTTTTCTGTTTCAAAGTTTTACCCAGTCTGCAAATTGACTTCATATTTATACACAATGCTTATGGTCAAGTAAGATAGGTTCCTTTTACACATGAAATTTGTGTTATTGTCTGGAAATTGGCAAAACTTCAGAATAACAGAAAAAAGCTAATTCTTATTCTTACATTTAATGTTTGTAACTGTATATACAGTGGTTTTGTTTGCCTAAAATTACTACCGAATAAAGGTACTTTCCCCTTGAGAAATAAGACTAAAATTTCCCAATTTGACAACTAAAATTCCCTAAAAGGCAACAATGACACACAATCACATAGTTTAAGTTAAATCCAGTTGTCCAAAACTGTTCTGACAGACAAAAAATGTTAGATATTGTCACAATATAAGATCTTTGCAATGAATTTCAAAATTCTTAGCGTAATATGTGACATAAAAAGGGTCCAAATTTTCCCAATCTGAAAGGTAGAAGGTAGTTTTTAAAAACCATAGCAAAATCACTGATATATCTGCGGGCGGTTTCCTTAGAGGGTGGCAGGGTATTAGTTATCCTTTGGATCACCAGTCTAACAAGAGGCCCATGGGCCTTAACGCTCACCTGAAGATATGTCCAATTTGTTTGCAAAGTGCAACAGACAATATATTGAGTACAGAAACTTGAAAAGTTTTCTAAAGTTAAGAACTCCCACAAATCTTAATCAGAAATATATCCACTCACATTTTATTTATAAGTAGCTTATATAATATGCATGAAGTAACTGTAGTGCAATGAATAATTTCCAAATAATTTAATAAATTTCAGTATACTTATGCAGCTATGTCCTTGACCTTTGAACATATATGACCTCGAACCATATATGATTGTCATATCAATACCTACAATATTCTAATATACATGCCTATGCATGAAATTAATAGCTTTCAAGATAATTAATAATATTTATCCCTATGTTGATAGGACCTTGACCTTTGAGCATATAACCTTGAACCATATATCAAAATGATCTAATATACATGCCTATACAAAAAGTTAATAGTTTTCAAGATAATTATCAATTTAAGTCATCTTCTGCAGCTGTGACCTTGACCTTTCAACATATGATCTTGACCAATGTACCAAAATGATTGTCATATCAATATCTAAATTATTCCAATATACATGCCTATACAAAAAGTTAATAGTTTTCAAGATAATTAGCAATTTAAGTCTTCTTCTGTAGCTGTGACCTTGACCTTTCAACATATGACCTTGTACCATATATCAAAATGATCGTTGTTGCAATATCTACAATATTCTAATATACATGCCTAAACAAAAATTTAATAGTTTTCAAGATAATAAGCAATTTAAGTCTTCTTCTACAGCTGTGACCTTGACCTTTCAACATATGGCCTTGAACCATATATCAAAATGATCGTCATGTCAATACCTACAATATTCTAATATACATGCCTATACAAAAAGTTGATAGTTTTCAAGATATAGTGACAAATATATAATTTTTAGCAATTTGCCCACTCAGTGCCTTACAATTTCCCCATTTTGAGTCCCATGGCTACCATTTGTGCAAATCTGAAAATAGATGTTATGGGGCCCCAAGGGGACATAACTCCTTCATTTGTGCAAACTGAAAGGGCTTCACCCAGGCATGATGGTTACCAAGTTTTATTAAATTTGGCCCAGTGGTTTTGGAGAAGAAAATTAAAATGTAAAAAGTTTACGTACGACGGACGACGGACGAAGATTGATAGCTAAAGCTCATCTGAGCTCAGGTGAGCTAAAAATATGGAATTATAATTTAAAGGTCATGGGTTTCAGTCCTAGCTAGGGTGTGTGGTACTTCTTAGTTCAATGATATATATGTATGTACTGTAAATACTTACCTAAATAAGTCTGAACTCCAGGCTCTTTAGAATTAAATAGATATGAAATAGCAATAGACATATTAAATAATTTGGACTCGAACAGTCTTAGTAGCCATGACTGTTTTCCTTGTGAACCTCTTTTTATTTTTGTATTTGGTATTGGCGGTTTTCCATGAACACAGTCGTTTTTTTTACTATTGTTTTCTTTCACAGTTATTGGAGTTATGTCAAGCTGTAAGTCATTCTTCTTGTCTTTTGTCACAAACGGGGAATTTTGTAATGAAGAACAGTCATTACATCCCAATTCATTACTTTGGTTTCCGTTAATAATTTGATCATTATCGACTTTATTTTTTGGTGCTGTCTCTTCCTCTGTTGCGGTATTTTCATTTTTGTTCCGTAAATGAGATCCTGAATCATTTCCGAGAGATCCAGTTGTATGTTCTACCGCTGAATATGAAAGACTTCTCTCCAAGAATGACACATCTCTATCTCTTCTGTTTGTACATAACTTTGACATTTTCTGAACAGTTTCCCTCATTCCATCTTCGTATATATTTCGACCAACCTCAGGATTATTATTTCTTAAGGTAGGCCAGTTAGAATTAGCATCATGGGATGACAAATATTCTGATTCATCTCTTAATCTATCATCAGTTTCAACATCGCCATTACAAGAATTATTTTTCTCGTTTTCATCATTTAAATGCCATGACATCCTTGCAGATTTGTGAACATGTGGAGTATCATCAGTCGAGTCAGTTAAGGAGTGCCGTCTGATGACAGCATTCAACGTACACGATTCCATTTCAGACATTCTAAAATCCCATTCCTTGATTTCTGTATAAATTAAGAAAATATTAATGAACATTAAGATAGTGTCAGAGTATATATTGGTATATATTGTACATTCATACATGTGCCACAATCTATTAATAATTTTACAAATTAATATACACCGCATATTAACATCATAATAATCATGTTGCATTTCACTCAGAGAACTGAAATACTGAGGTGTTTGCAGTATTTGAAAGCAATAGCTAAAATAAATGATCTAAATACTGGTAGAACTTCTTGAAAATTTAAGGCAAAAATTTTTTAAATCAAGAAAAATATTTGAGCTTTGGCAAAACAGCATTTTCAGCAATTACTTAGAAATTTTCCGTCTGTTTTGATATGATCAGTTTTATACATGTATAATAAATCATGGATGGCAGTGTATATCTACAATGTACTAGAATTCAGATTTTTTTTAAAGTGCAATTTGTTGTGCTTTAAGAGTTAATAAATGTTTAGGATTCTAAAGTAAACTGAAAGTTCGCTTTTATGTTTAGGGCATGTAGTGATTTTTTAAAATTATTTATCTATTTATTATTTTTTTCATCTTATTTATTTATTTTTTAATATTTTTATCATCATCTCTGAAGGCTTTACACCTGTAACGTTTCAGGAGGACTTGAAATTTTTTGTGAATTTTGTGTCATGTACTAATAAGATTGAGCCATTGAAACCTCAAAATTCTGGTCTGTCTGGTCTTTGTCCATAGAATTTGGTTGTTTTGCTGAATGCAATTTTACATCACATCAGCAATTTTTTTTAAGCTTTTTTTGACAAAATAACTTTTGTTAATCGTGAAGACTATCTTAACACTTATTCATGTAGTGTCTGTGTGTACAAGTGTTTATGATCTGGACTGTACTACTGTACACTTAAGACGACCTTTAGTGTGTTATAATTAGTGTGCAGGCCTTATGTGTCTACAAGCACGAAAAGGATTAAGTAAGTTAGTGTGCAAGTAGATTCGCCCCGCAATACTGCAGATAAACATTAAAGTTGACTCTAATCATTACACTGGTTCCGAGCCAACCAGTAAGGCCCTACAACAAGTAAAATTTTTTCTCAATCGCAGTCTACCAGGGTCCAACACACATCAGAAAGATACCTAGAGCTTGAAGGCTAATGCCTTAACCAATAAGGCACCTAGAAAAAGATCGTTCTAAGAGACTTTTCCCTCAGCAAATATTAGGAAGAAGTGTTTTTTTTTTTCAAAACTATGGAAAGTTTCTCTGCTGCAAAGTTGGTAAAAGTTTCTTGTTTTACTCTTGTCTCACAGTGATCTTCGTTTTATGTGTATTTCTATCTGATGGACAATTTAAGGTGGTTGGGGATGTAGACAGAATATTTAAACAGTATGCCACACTTTCTATTGATATTTTGGGTGAAACTGTAAAAAGAGGGAGGCCTAAAAAAAACTTCCTTACTGATCGCCCAGACTGAGGATAGAACCTGACCATTCCTGGTGATAAGCACATGTTCTACCACTAGACCAGAAACGCTGACAGTAAATCATTTTAAATGATTATATCTACTACACAGAACACCACTTAGATCAACAATGATACAAAATCATGAACTCTAGAAGGAAGACAGGTACACGAGCATTATTGAGGATCCCACACAGAACATTAACATCACAATAAACATGGCAATAAAAAAGAGATTTCTAACACATTACCTTTTGTACAATCTGGTTGAAACATGGTTCTGAATCAAATACCAAAATGAATAAGTGAATTCTTTGTTATCTGCGCTTTCTTACAGCCACATCGTTAGCCATATAAAACTGTGGTCACCAACAAAGTGACAGCCACATACCTACCTAACTGAAATTTCGTTTTTTTTGACAGGTCAGGTGAACTATGGAAAAAAACGTTCACAGTAAATTACAATATACCAAATAAACATTAAATTTTCTTACATGTTAACATTCTTAAACCAATACCGGCGTGTCGACAGATGGAATAGCTAAATAAAAGCTATACCAAACGTCAAAAAACCTATTAAATCTTCATTTGTGTAAGCCTTTTACATCCTTAGGATTCCAATGGCCGGCCATGACCTTTTGAACCTACGGATCCATTATTCGACTTGCGACAAAAAAGATATCAATGGTTCCCATGTTGGCTCCAACCTATATCTTTCTTATATAGAAAAGAAAAAATTATTTCACATGCTTTTCTTGAATGGAAGTGAAAACGGTATAATTGCACATTTACATTTTTAATTTATTAGAAATCCCGCTCATCGAAAAGGGAAAAGAGACTAATGAAAGATCTTAATAATTTTTACCCTAGATGTCAAATGACATGAATTATTGATTTCACACGACTAGCAGTTGATTCTTCATCTTGTATGCATGATGGACGATTTCCAATGCATTAGGAAATCTACCTCCTGATTAAATTTTTGGCAAAATTAGAACAAATATCACACTTTCGGAAACACTTTTAATCGTAACCTTTCTTGATTTTACATGTTAGTACTATAAAACCAAACCATATCATGCCCAAGTAGCTCACCTCCTGTAGTGTTTTTAAAAAATAAGATGTAGGCCTAATATTTGTCTGTATTTAAAATGTTTTTATTGTTAAGTTATTTTTATTCTCAGTTTAGGAATGTACAGAGCGATGTTGTTGTTGTTGTCTTGGTATCTTGAGTAACAAATCTTGAAAATGACAGTTATAAAGCTTAGCTTGATGAGTTGAGTTGAGTAATGATGTTTAATGTCCGAGTCAAGAATATTTCACTTATATCGAGACGTTGCCAGCTATAGGCGAAAGTGCAGAAATTTTGCCTGTGGCATTATACAGCAGGGTTCTTTATTGCGCCATACTGTGACACGAGACCTCGTTTATTTTAAGTTCCTATCCGAAAGAACCGTGACTTTCATTTCGTAATGCCGAGTGCTTGGTGAAAGAACAGTCACTACCCACTTTCAAGTCTTGGGTCAGACCTGACTGGGGTTCGAACCCACGACCTTCCACTTACGGAGCGCTTAGCTTGATGAGTCCTAGAATTCATAAATAAAGTTTTATGACAAAATGCAAATAAATTTTGTAATTCTTAAAAATCATTCAATAAGAAAATACCAAAGTGGATTGTTAAAATCATAATAATTGAAAAATAAATCCAAAGCTGTAAAAAGTAGGTCATTTAAAGTGTTTGATTTGAGCAGATCCGCCAAATGACCCTAAACCTGTAGGTTTGACCCGCATTTACACATGAATTCTGGCTGACCCACCAAGAAGGGGACTGACCCACAAGTGACTGTAGAGTTTGAGGATTTGCATTTAAGAAATTACGAAAAAATAAAGAAATAAGAAAAAAAAAGTTGACATAGTAATGTGTATGTGAATATTTTGTAGGTTTTAATTTTTAATGTGAAATCACACCAGAATGCACAATTTTTTATCCAATTTTCAGAATTTTTAGGGGGATGCCCCCACACTTACTAGCAATGCACAGGTGTGATAAGCATCGTATTTGATGGCAACCAGTATATTGGCAAATGACACACCTATGGTGTGCTTCAGTTGTGACCTGCAATTACAAAAAATAGGGTTGGTAGTTCTGTTTAAGCTTTAAAACACAAGAGAATGCACAATTTTACATCTTCAATTTCAATTTTTTCCTTAATTTGTGATTACAAATCCTTTAAAAGCTATGGCATTCACATCTAGACTTCTGGGAAGTAGGTTGATTAGAATGTTGTTTTACATCCTAGTTGGTCAAGTTTACTTACCACTATTTGTTACTATTAAAATATATTTAGACTGTCAGAAATAATTGAGTTGAGTAATCATGATTTATGCCCCAGATTCTTCATCTTATATGTAGGTGGTCAGTTCTAAAAAGGTGGGAGGAAACCAGAGTGCTTGGGAAAATCACTGACCTTTGACAATATTTTTCAAACATGCACCTGCCAGAGAAAAAAATTAATCATAGGAAGTTAAAGGCCACTGACCTTTGACAATATTTTTCAAAGTAACACCTGCCAGAGAAGAATTTAATCCTAAGCAGTTAGAGGTCGTGGACCTTTGACAATATTTTTCAAATAGCACCTGCCAGAAAAAAATTTAATCATAGGCAGTTAGAGGCCACTGACCTTTGACAATATTTTTCAAAGTAGCACCTGCCAGAGAGGAATTAAATCATAGGCAGTTAGAGGCCACTGACCTTTGACAATATTTTTCAAAGTAAACCCTGCCAGAGAGGAATTAAATCATAGGCAGTTAGAGGTCACAGACCTTTGACAATATTTTTCAAAGTAGCACCTGCCAGAGAGGAATTAAATCATAGGCAGTTAGAGGCCACTGACCTTTGACAATATTTTTCAAAGTAGCACCTGCCAGAGAGGAATTAAATCATAGGCAGTTAGAGGTCACAGACCTTGGACAATATATTTTTCAAAGTAAACCCTGCCAGAGAAAAATTTAATCCCAGGAAGCTAGAAAATCACTGACCTTTGACAATATTTTTCAAAGTAGCACCTGCCAGAGAAGAATTTAATCCCAGGAAGTTAGAAAATCACTGACCTTTGACAATATTTTTCAAAGTAACACCTGCCAGAGTATAATTTAATCCAAAGCAGTTAGAGACCACAGACATTTGACAATATTTTTCAAAGTAGCACCTGCCAGAGAATTTAATCCTAAGAAGTTAGAGACCACAGACCTTTGACAATATTTTTCAAAGTAGCACCTGCCAGAGAGGAATTTAATCATAGGCAGTTAGAGGCCACTGACCTTTGACAATATTTTTCAAAGTAACACCTGCCAGAGAAGAATTTAATCCTAAGCAGTTAGAGGTCGTGGACCTTTGACAATATTTTTCAAAGTAGCACCTGCCAGAGAGGAATTTAATCATAGGCAGTTAGAGAACACAGACCTTTGACAATATTTTTCAAAGTAGCACCTGCCAGAGAGGAATTTAATCATAGGCAGTTAGAGACCACAGACCTTTGACAATATTTTTCAAAGTAGCACCTGCCAGAGAGGAATTTAATCATAGGCAGTTAGAGGCCACTGACCTTTGACAATATTTTTCAAAGTAGCACCTGGCAGAGAATTTAATCCTAAGAAGTTAGAGACCACAGACCTTTGACAATATTTTTCAAAGTAGCACCTGCCAGAGAAGAATTTAATCCAAAGCAGTTAGAGACCACAGACATTTGACAATATTTTTCAAAGTAGCACCTGACAGAGAATTTAATCCAAAGCAGTTAGAGACCACAGACATTTGACAATATTTTTCAAAGTAGCACCTGCCAGAGAAGAATTTAATCCAAAGCAGTTAGAGACCACAGACCTTTGACAATATTTTTCAAAGTAGCAACTGCCAGAGAGGAATTTAATCATAGGCAGTTAGAGACCACAGACCTTTGACAATATTTTTCAAAGTAGCAACTGCCAGAGAGGAATTTAATCATAGGCAGTTAGAGACCACTGACCTTTGACAATATTTTTCAAAGTAAACCCTGCCAGAGAGGTATTTAATCATAGGTAGTTAGAGACCACAGACATTTGACAATATTTTTCAAAGTAGCACCTGGCAGAGAATTTAATCCAAAGCAGTTAGAGACCACTGACCTTTGACAATATTTTTCAAAGTAAACCCTGCCAGAGAGGAATTTAATCATAGGTAGTTAGAGACCACAGACATTTGACAATATTTTTCAAAGTAGCACCTGGCAGAGAATTTAATCCAAAGCAGTTAGAGACCACAAACCTTTGACAATATTTTTCAAAGTAAACCCTGCCAGAGAAAAATTTAATCCCAGGAAGTTAGAAAATCACTGACCTTTGACAATATTTTTTAAAGTAGCACCTGCCAGAGAAGAATTTAATCATAGGCAATTAGAGGTATTTTGATCCAAAAATGCAAGTTTTGCACCACTTAACCTTTAAGGCCCTTGATAGTATTGTGACCCTTTAAAATTTATTTATTTTTTTATTGTTCGTTTATCCGGTCATTATTAAAAGATCAAAATCAAGCCACTCTCAATAATTGCTTGGCTAAGGAAATGTAATATCAGTGACATCATTAGTATAAATTTGTTTCAAAAGAGGCTGGTGAAAACCACTTTTGTATCAGCTTTTGTTTCAAAGGTAACAACAAGCTACTTCTGCTTCCAAATAGATACATCATGCATCATTAAAGAGATTGTACAACATCTCAGTTGCTCAGTGGTAGAACATCTGCCTCAAGACCGGGCGTTCAAGCCCAGGTCGGGTCGTGGATAATACTTGAAAATTTGAGAAATTGCTTCCTCGCTTGAAGCTCAGCATTTAGAAGATAGAATATTGATTGGTTCACCTGGTGCCAGGATAATGAACTTGGGGAGTGGTATTATCTGTGGCATACTGACTCGATGAGCTAGCATCTTACCAAAAAGTCACCCCAAGTATGAGTTAGTACACAGAAGACAATAATGCACACTTACACATCACAGCATACACAAACTTGTTCTTAGATTATTCCTTAAAGATTAATAACCTTACTCTCAATGTGAATAGCTGAAAAATTGCTGATGCGCTGTTAAACAACATAACAACAACAACAATCGAGATTGTCTTGTATCCAAATAATTCTCTACTTAAATATTTCATTTTAACCAGCTCAAAATCTTGGTTGAACAATTTTTTTCTAACCAATTATCATATATATAAATATACATATATATTGTCATGTAATGAAAGTTGTCTCATACCTAGATAATAATTCTCCTAAAAACATTAAATTGGACTAGATTGGATCAAAAGAAGTTTATGCCCCAAGCAAGATTTTTTATCTTATATTGAGACAATTAGTTCAGGGATGGTGACGGTCAAGATAAATATGGATTCTTCCTTTCATAAATGACTATACAAATTTATATTACATACTTATAAAAATAAAATAACATATTATAATGTATGTAGTCTTTCTTGCATGGTCAAGGGGAGGTAAGTAACCTAGCCTATAACCCCCCCCCAGGTTAGGTAAATTGTCTCCCTTGCACCATATACTCTGATGTATTATAAAATAGTTTATTTATACATGTAGAACTGTTCTTCCTATACTCTCACAGGTGAACCCACAGGCCCCAACCCTGACACATGTTTTCCTTAATTAAGTAAGATCTGGGACAGAAGAAAGATTCTTTTCTTCCAGGGTACCAACTCATCTCTTACTGGAATGGGAAGAAGTTGAGTAATGATACATTTTATTTTTAGGCCCCAGTCAAGAATAATGAAATTTTTTTCAATTATATACCAGCAGTCAGTTTAGAAATGATGAAGGAAATTCAAAACCTAGAGAAAACCACCTACTTTAGGTCTGATGTTTTTGAGGACCTCAGTTTCCAAGAGGTCTACAGCTTCAGTTCATAAATCGTATAACATTTTTACTGCTCAGGTTGCAATACAACTTAGTGCAAATACTAAGGTGAGAGTTTGTCAGTTCACTTGACGAAATCTGCTGTTTTCCTTGCACACTCTGGTTTCCTTCACAATCCCTGGACTAATTGCCTTGATATCAGTGAAGTGGAGTAATGATGTTTAAGGTCCATGTCAAGATTCTTTTACTTATTTCGAGGCGGTCAGTTCTGGGATGGTGGAGGAAACCAGAGTGCCCAGAGAAAACCACCAACCTTCGGCAAGCCAACTGACAAATTTTCTCACACTAGGATCTGTCCCGAGTGGGATTCGAACCCAGGCAATGAGAGGCGCTGTGATCCGTAAGCTCGCGCTTTAGACCACTCGGCCACCGAGGCCCCTTGATATCAGTGAAAGAATCCTAACAGGCACACAGAACTCCATTACTATACACTATGTACTTCACTTTTTATATTTTAGTGTCAATTTGTACAAAAACGCCACACTATTAATGGACATGAAATGTACATGTGCAAATATGTGTTTACACTGTTTTAATGTACTTAAAAAATAATTTATATACATGGAATAATCTAGATATTTTAAAAATAATTTGGTGCTAAATTGCATATATACACAGAAAGGTATTTCTGCCATACCAGAGTGTAAGTACAAGTTTGTGTGAGAGTATATGAGTGTAAAAATGATGTAATTTATTATTCATTTGTAAAATCTTGAAAAAAATTAAATACCGGTAAAATATATACATGTATATATATATATATATATATATATATATATATATACATGTATATATATATTGTATTTCAGATTTCTCTCTGTGTGTGTGTGTGTGTGTGTGTGTGTGTGTGTGTGTGTGTGTGTGTGTGTGTGTGTGTGTAAGGGCTTCTAATATTTTTAGTTCTTTCAATAATGATGGTTTTTGTAAAAAAAAAAAAGGTTTGAGTTATGGTCTAAAAAATGGGTTTTGAACATAGACACCGAAATGTTTGATTGGTCCGCAAGCATTTTAGATCAATAAGCAACCAAGGCTGTAAGTAAAAAAGAAAGAAACACATATTCTCATTTTATTCATGGGTATTTTATTCAAAAGCATATATGTATACTGTGTATATTAACAAATATTTTATTTATTCATATACAATGTACTGTGAAATCATTCATTTCTGTGATATCCATCATTACATTCTTTTTGGGGATAACCTAACCCACAAATTAAATCTTAACAAAATGATATATCCATCAACCTACAATAATAAGAAAACACCAACCAGAAATTTACGACCTCTCAAAAAATAATTTTTAGAACTGAAATGAAATTGGACAAGATATAAATAAATGATTTCACAGTAAAATAACAAAATAAAACATAAAATTATTTGTTAGCATACCACTAAAAGTAAAACTTCACAATTTAAAAAAATATACTGTTTATGACACTCTTTGTAACAAACAATTCATGATAAATATTACCGGTGTTAACATACCCAATAGGGCTTGCACTGCTCACCTGGAACACCCCTGCTTTTTTTTTTTTAAACATATCCAATAATTTTTCCCAAATTCAAATATCAAAATGTTAACAATCTAGTAGCAATTGAATGAGTTTATGATATATATACATGTATATATATATATATATATATATATATATATATATATATATATATATATATATATATATATATATAAATATAATATCAGAACAAAACTAGAATGTATACTTGTGAGCAAGTATATGTCTGCATATCAGCTCTCTAAAGTGGTGCTACAAATAGCGAGGGAAATTCCAAGAAAGAAAGAACTCTCTGGAATTCCGTGGATTTAAACAGATTTCTCTGAAGTCCTTCCGTATTCCAAAGCAACCCCCCCCCCCCCACCCACCCCCATGGTCAATCCCTACCAGTTGACAAAATTTCAACCTGATCGGATAAGAAACGTAGGAGGAAATGTCTCTGAAAAAAATCTGTCAGAAACGAGGGAGAATAATAATGATAATAATAATAAAGATTATGAGTAACATCAGATGTCGGCTGATACACAGACATAATTATTAAAGATAGAGGCTAAAAATACATATGCTTACATACATACAATTGTAGCACAAAAATAAATTGTACAGAAAAAACCCATTACGTGTCCCCCCACATCTATATTTCATATTTCAATTTTAAAAAAATAATTATATAATAAATAAAAAACATCAGTACAAAAATGGATCCATAATGGCCATTTATAGATTTTTGCTATTTAAAGTAATGGCGACCATTTTGGATTTAGGTAAATATGTTGATTTTAATTTTAAATCTTTACTTCCAGAAGACCTTCAGTACTAAATTTTTTTTATCAATTGGCCATTCCAGAAAAAGATTTTCAAACATTTAGACTCAAAATATACCTTTTTTGCATATTATGTACCGGATAATTATTGTGCAAACAATAAATTGTACAGAAAACACCTGTTGAATATGTTCATTCCCAAACAGTTATTTTCTATTTTTCAAATTTTAACAAAATTTTTATACATGTATAAATGATTTCTGAAGGGCCATTTATAGCTTTTTGCTATATATAGTATTGACAGCCATCTTGGATTTCCAACATGTTGGGTATCATTTATAGTCTAAACGAATCAATGATCTTTCATAATATATTTTGTTTAAATTGGCCTAGTGGTTTCAGAAGAGAAGACTCAAGTTTACAGATGCAAGAGTGCATGTACACAAGTTTAACCATGCCATAGGATCACCCTGGCTTTGCCAGGTGAGCTTTTTTTTTTTTTTTTTTAAAAATTATTATACCGGTAATTATTCAAATTAAACTTAATACAAAACATATATCTTGACATGGAAATATAATTGGAAATTTGTTACATGGTAAATTTTACTTTATTTTTCTTTAAAAAAAAATAGATGAAACTCAGAATCAGAATTTTAATGTCATATGCAGATTGGTTTTATTGTTTAATGAACTAAAAGATATTTATAATTCAAATAAAATGTCTGAAATATTTTTTGGATCATTAAATAGTTCTTAATTTACTTATTGTTTTATGTTGGAACCTAAATTGTCTGATAAAAGTGTCCTAAATTAATGAAAGTCATATGATTTTCATCTGGAATTCTGCATTTGGGAAACACTGTATTTAAAGCCGCATTAAGTTTTCCTATGCATAATACAAAACATTACATTTTTTCTGAACTATGCTTCTCATGAAAAATGTAATACTTGGTTCCATGAAACCTACTGTTATTTCAATCTACCAAAGATCTTATATTAGAACATTGATCACTGATTCTTTATTAAAAACATCAACTAACACAACAAAGAAGCACGATTTCTGACAATGAATACTGATACAGTGAATACGGTGATTAAATATATCATTTATGACTGCAAGAAGAGATAAGTAATATTTTATGAATAAATCAAGTTATTTTTGATGGACGCATTTCAGCAATATCATTCCTGCACTTTCTGCCAATGCCATTGTTTACTTCCAGATAAGACTTCCACACATGCTCCAAGCTGATAATTTACATATTATTGAGTTGGCCCAAACTTTTAGGATTTCCATTTATTATGGGCAAAAAAGAGTGAACTCAAGAAAATAAACTTCACAGATTGTAATAACAACCAATTTATATTAAAAAACAAAATTTTTTGGATAATTTTTTTTCAATACCGGTAATTGGTAAACTTAATGCAGCTTTAAATAAGAAGAATAATCTGTCTATTACGGACCTATTTATCTATACTAGTGATATGACAAACTGATATCTCAAACATAAAAAAATGTTTATGATGGATTGACTGTAAGGCTTGTGTCAAGATTAATCAAGGGAGATGATTTGTGACATCATCTGAAGCTCACATCTCGGAAATATGTTTAAAACAAAAAATATGAAACTAACAAAAAACTTCTGTTTTTTTTTTTTTTTTTTTTTTTGAAAAACATACTGATATTTAACAGACAAAAAAAGCCCAACAAGCAACAATAGACAAAATATCACACATGAATAAATAACAAGAATTCCATGGATTTAAATGTCTCGCCTGGTTAGTTTTTGATTGAGTAGAAAATACATTACTTTAACATAAACTTTGACATTCTGACACGCAGCCGTCACCAACGCCAACAACACCGGAAAAGTAACACCTAGGTGTCGCCTTATAGTCAGGCCAGGCTTGACAAAAATCAATTCAATTAAAAAAAAAGAGAACCCAAACACACATAACTAACCCATTTTGAAAAAAGGGACACTTTTTACATTCGTAACTAAAATATGTAACATTACAAAATGACCAAAATTCATACCTAAACATGTCAATAAGTCTCATAATATTGATAAGGGTGTGTTGCTGAAGCCCTTTTTTAATTAAGAGGAAGGAATGCTAAGACCCTTTGCTAAATCAGTTAAGATGGTATGTTGCTTAGTCCATTTTTTTATGTTGTTGCCATTTGCTCAATCAAGATAAATGACAGAGTAGATGCTGTGGCCTTTTGTTCATCCAGGTAAAAAATGGAGGGGTGTTGTGTCATTAAGGCCCTTGGCTCAATTATGTAAAATAGGTGCCGCTGTGTCCCTTGGCTTAATCAAGTTAAAGAACATTGGGGTGGGGGTGGGGTTGGTATGTTTGAGTGAGGTAATGTGGCATAGTAAGGTTAATTCTGGTAGAAATTGTAAAATATAAAATATCAGTTAACAAAAAAAAATCTTCTGTCCCAAAAGCATTCATGTTTGACAGGTTTCGTTCTACCTGTATTATGCACTACATTTCCTTGGAAAAAGTTACTTTCCCTAAAACACATATACACATACATGTAAACAGTATAATATTCACATTACATCATTTAGTTATCCAACAATATGTCTTTTTTTAAATAAAAAAAAAAAAAAAAAATAGACAGCCTTACATACAAGCCCCAAAAATCAACTCATTCGAAAGCTACAGCCTTAGGTCGTTGCAATTTAAAATTTATCGCTTACATTAAAACTTTAAGATACAATGGAGTTGGTCGTTTGTAAATACATGAAAACCACAAATGTTTAAATCCAATTTTAAAGTCTCATTTACCATGAATGGTCAATTTTACACCAATAAATATCCTGTAGATTCTCTAAATAATCATTAAATTTTAAAATTTATATTTACATCAGATTTTCAGCAATTTAGGGCTTATCTGTAGGTCTGTATATGTAAATACATATATATATCACAGACTATGTAAATCATTTTGTTTTTAAGACACAAATTTTATCAGGCACTAAACTACCCTACATAACAAATCATCAATGCTGCAGAAATAATTAACAATCTGACATAACTGAATACATTCTGGACCAAGGGGTTTTGTTGCAGTTTTTGAATTATTTACCGATTTATTGAATTAAAAATTCTAATGGCATATCCTACAGAAAAGTAAAGTTTAGACAGATGTGACTTTTTAATGGCATATACTTAACTCAGTTAGTAGAATGCTTGCTTTGTATGTAGGAGGTCAGGGTTCGAACCCTGACCGGGTCTGACCAAGACTTGAAAATAGGTAGTGACTGTTCTGTTGCCAACTTGGCATTTAGAAATGAAACTCAGCCGGGGTCCTTTGGATGAGATCTTAAAACTTTATAACTCATGGCAGATGTGGCACATTAAAAAACCCTCCCTGCACATTGACCTGTTTGCACTGCAAATGTAAAAATTTCTGCCACTTCACCTATAGCTGGTGTCATCTTGATATTAGTGAAAAAATATTCTTGACTGGGACATAAAACCTCATTAAATCAAACAATCTTTAATGGCATGTACTAAGTAAAGTTTAAACAGATGTCTTTTTAATGGCATGTACTGAATAAAGTTTAAACAGATGTCTTTTTAATGGCATGTACTAAGTAAAGTTTCAACAGATGTGTTTTTAATGGCATGTACTAAGTAAAGTTTAAACAGATTTGTTTTTAATGGCATGTACTAAATAAAGTTTAAACAGATGTCTTTTTAATGACATGTACTTAGTTAAGTTTAAACAGATGTCTTTTTAATGGCACATACTAAGTAAAGTTTCAACAGATGTGTTTTTCATGGCATGTACTAAGTAAAGTTTAAACAGATGTGTTTTTAATGGCATGTACTAAATAAAGTTTAAACAGATGTCTTTTTAATGGTACATACTAAGTAAAGTTTCAACAGATGTGTTTTTAATGGCATGTATTCAGTACTGTTTAAATAAATGTGTTTTTAATGGCATGTATTCAGTACAGTTTAAACAGATGTCTTTTTAATGGCACATACTAAGTAAAGTTTCAACAGATGTCTTTTTAATGGCATGTACTTAGTAAAGTTTAAACAGATGTCTTTTTAATGGCATGTACTAAGTAAAGTTTAAACATGTTTTTTTAATGGCATGTATTAAGTTAAGTTTAAACAGATATCTTTTTAATGGCATATATTCAGTAAAGTTTAAACAGATGTTTTTTTAATGGCATGTACTAAGACAATTTCATTTTAATACTACATGTAGTTCTTTTTCAACAAGTTCTACACTTTCTATACTGTCTATCTGTTTAAATGAGACACTATGTGACCAGACTGAAAATTTTGTTCAGATCATACAATATTCAGTCTGCACATGTTAAGTTTTACCAAACCAATAGTAGGAACATGTTATGTACGGACATATTAATTGGTTCATTTAAAACAAGTTTTCAGTTTAATCAAGTTCAGTTCAGTTAAGTCAGGCTTTTTTCCATAAGTGTATTGTGAGGAAAAAAATGTCTTTAAAAAAAAAAAAAGCAGTTTATAACAGGTCATCAAACACTATTTAAAACAATGTCACAAACATACATAAAGATATGGCACCTGAGAACTGTTTTTTTTTATCGTTCAACAACAAAAACAATTTCTTTCTTACTTAAGTAGTGTTATATAACATTTTATGCTTTCTCTCTCTCTCTCTCTCTCACTCACTCTCTCTCATCTGTATTGCTTAGCCATAAAACTAATGCTGACAAATAACACTTTTTGTAAGTTACTGAGGTCTCTATTTCTTCAAATAAACATAAGTCTCAAGAGTCCCAAGTTCCCTCTTACCTTTAAAACGATAACCAGATCAAAGTTTTATGGAATAAAAATTCAAATTCTTGCATGAAACTTCATTAAAACCTTTTCTGGTAATGATGTGCTTTAAAAAAAAAAACTAAATAATATTGAGACAGCATCAAGGGTCTTAAATCTTATTATCATCCCTCCCCCTCCAAGTTATTTTTGGACAATTTCAGTTGAGTGTCCCCTGCTGGTCCAACTGCTCTAGAAACATTCTGAAAATACAAAATTAGAACTTAATGGATCTTTCAGAAGTTTTGTTTTAGTTAGTGTTTTGAATACCATCATTTGAAAATATTTAGTAATACTGAGTTTTATTTTTGTATTTTCAGATAATGGTTAAATAATGGTTAATGCAGATTTTACGTGAAGTGTATCAAAATAAATTTGTGAATGAAGATTATAAAAAATTCCTAATTTAAAGTACTGGTACATGTATTTACTCACATTTGTAGATGTATTTACTCACATTTGTAGATGTATTTACTCACATCAGTATTCCATACATGTATTTACTCACATGGGTATGTCATACATGTATTTACTAACATCGGTATGCCATACATGTATTTACTCACATCTGTATGCCATACATTTATTTACTCACATTTGTACATGTATTTACTCACATCGGTATGCCATACAAGTATTTACTCACATCGGTATGCCATACATGTATTTACTCATCTGTATGCCATACATGTATTTACTCACATCTGTATGCCATACATGTATTTACTCACATCTGTACATGTATTTACTCACATTTGTACATGTATTTACTCACATCTGTACATGCATTTACTCACATTTGTACATGTATTTACTCACATCTGTATATGTATTTACTCACAACTGGGCAAGGCCAAAATAAGGAGCCTGATATGAACTGACTGGCACTAGATATGAACTGACCGGCACTGAAAGTTTGGAAACAAAGCAACTTCGTCCTAATGCATTTTCAGGAGTGGAATATGGGTGTATATGATTTCTGGCCAAAATGACCGACTTTGTAAAGGTCCATCCAATGACTTAGTAAAACCACTGCAGTAGCTCAGTTGGTAGAGTGCTCACTTCATATGCGGGAGGTCTAAGGTTTGAACCTTGACCAGGTCTGACCAAGACTTGAAAATTGGTAGTGACTGTTCTCTGCCAAGAACTCAGCATTTAGAAATGAAAGTTATGGGGTCCTTCAGATGAGACCTTAAAAACTGATGCCCTGTATTACAGCATGGTATGGCATGTTGAAAAATCCTCCCTGCACATTCCCCTAAGACCACTGCAAAGGTAAAAATTTCTACCACTTAACCTATAGCTGGTGATGTCCCGATATAAATGAAATATTCCTCACTGGGATGTAAAACCCCATTAATAAATAAATAAATATCAAAGACTTAGTTACTATGGTAGAGCCACTATAGGGATTGGATTGGATTAATGATGTTTTACACTCCAATCAGGATTCTTTAACTTATATTGAGTCAGTTCTGGTATATATAGATGGTAGAGTAAACCAGATTGCCTGGAGAAAGCCACCTAGCATCTGAGGCCCTTACCACTATAGGGGTCACAAGGACTGTGACATAGAATTTTGCAAAATTTAATTAAACTAAAATTGTGTATATACTCAAAGCTAGTCATTACTGAAAATTGCTGGTGTGTTAAATATAGGGTGATGAAAGACACTGGAATACCGGAACTGACATTTAGCAAGCAAATTGACAAACAAGCTCACACCACAATCTGTTCGATTTAGATTCTGTGAGGCAATGTATTCTATAGATCACTCAACTACCAAATCCCAACACTGTAAGTATTGATATTCAAGTTCCAAACCAACAAAAAAACTTGATATGCAAGTGCCAGAAAATGAGTGTGGGTCAGAGTGGAGTAATTGGGTTTTATGCCCTGTCTTTCTTTCATTTATACTGAAGCAGTGAGTTCTAGAATAGTAGGGGAAGTGGAATACCTGGAGAAAACCAAAGATCTTTGGCAACTGAACTGACAAAACTTTTTTTACACTATGATCTATCCAAATGGAATTCCTCAGAGCTCCACATGATATTTCATAGCGTTTGTGCGGACAATTATTTCTAATGGCAATGGAATTGCATAAAGTGACGTTTTCCAGTAATAATGTTTTTTTCCGGGAATATTTGATGTAAAAGTTATCTATTTCATTCCGCACAATCGTTTTGATCATGTGGTATGCTGGTGAGTTCCATCAGGATTTGAACCCAGCATATGGAAGATGCTTTGAGATATAAACCAGCACTTTGTCTACTTGTCCACTAAAACTTGAAGAAAAACAAAAGAACAAACTTGAAGAAAAACAAAAGAACAATTTTAGGTTGCCTGCACATTTAACCATTGAAAATGCTAGCAAGGGGTATGCCACAAAGGCCTGTGTAATTCGGCATAAAGCCCTATGTAATTCACACATAACAAACCATATCTTTTTACATACTTGCAACCAGCAACTATATCTGTGAAAGTTGGCCGTTCATTTGGATTCCAGAACCAGCACTTCATCATCAGTTCATACACATCACCAGGACAATTGTCAGGTTTACACAGACGTACACCTTTTTCCAGTAAATGAATGCCAATTTCACGCAGTTCTTCTAGCGTTTTACAAATGTTTGGGTTATCGCCATGAGTAAAAGCCTCCCACACAACAACACCATAACTCCATACGTCTCCTTTAGTTGTCAATTTGTTCTGTGTTAATACTTCAGGAGCACACCTGTTTTTGCAATAAAAAAAAACTGTATGTTTTAGCATATTACCTGGATAAATTAATAATACCTTTACTGTATTAACATTTATAACAGGTAAGTAGGTCATCTAAATCCATGTAAATGACCTACAACATGTAAATAACCATGTAAATGACCTACAACATGTAAATGACCTATCACATGTAAATGACCTACTAAATGACCTACAACATGTAAATGACCATGTAAATGACCTATCACATGTAAATGACCTACTACAGGTAAATGATCTACAACATGTAAATAACCATGTAAATGACCTATTACATGTAAATGACCTATTACATGTAAATAACCTACTTAATGACCTACTACATGTAAATGACCTAAACATGTAAATTACCTTCTACATGTAAATAACCATGAAAATGACCTACAACATGTAACTGACCATGTAAATGACCAACAACATGTAAATGACCTACTACATGTAAATAACCATGTAAATGACCTACAACATGTAAATGAACACGTTAATGACCTATCACATGTAAATGACCTACTAAATGACCTACTTCATGTAAATGACCTACTACATGAAAATAACAATGTAAATGACCTACAACATGTAAATAACCATGTAAAAAACCTACTACAGGTAAATGACCTTCTACAGGTAAATGACCTACAACATGTAAATAACCATGTAAATGACCTATCACATGTAAATGACCTACTAAATGACCTACAACATGTAAAGCCCATGTAAATGACCTACAACATGTAAATGACCTATCACATGTAAATGACTTACTAAATGACTTACTACATGTAAATGACTTACTACATGTAAATGACCTAAACATGTAAATGTCCTACTACATGTAAATAACCATGTTGATGACCTACAACATGTAACTGACCATGTAAATGACCAACAACATGTAAATGACCTACTACATGTAAATGATCTACAACATGTAAATGACCACTTTAATGACCTATCACATGTAAATGACCTACTAAATGACAAACTACATGTAAATGACCTACTACATGGAAATGAACTACAACATGTAAATGACCATGTAAATGACCTATCACATGTAAATGACCTACTAAATGACCTACTACATGTATATAACAATGTAAATGACCCACAACATGTAAATGACCATGTAAATGACCTACTACAGGTAAATGACCTACAGCATGTAAATAACCATGTAAATGACCTGTCACTTGTAAATGACCTATCACAGGTAAATGACCTACTAAATGACCTACAACATGTAAATGACCATGTAAATGACCTATCACATGTACATGACCTACTAAATGACCTACGACATGTAAATGGCCGACTACATGTTAATGACCTACTACAGGGAAATGACCACGTAAATAAATGACCTACTACATGGAAATGACAATGTAAAGGAAATTATTCATGTAACTGACCATGTAAATGACCAACAACATGTAAATGACCTACTATATGTAAATGACCTACTACATGTAAAAAACCATGTAAATGACCAACAACATGTAAATAACCATGTAAATGACCTACTACAGGTAAATGCCCACAGAAATAAATGACCTACTACATGTAAATAACCATGTAAATGACCTACTACATGTAAATAACCATGTAAATGACCTACTACATGTAAATAACCATGTAAATGACCTACTACATGTAAATAACCATGTAAATGACCTACTGCATGTAAACAACAATGTAAACGACCTACTACATGTAAATGACCTTCTACATGTAAATAATCGTGTAAATGACCTACTACATGTAAATTACAATGTAAAGGACCTATTCATGTAACTGACCATGTAAATGACCTACTACATGTAAACGACCTACTACATCTAAATAACCATGTAAACGACCTACTACATGTAAATGACCTTCTACATGTAAATAATCATGTAAATGACCTACTACATGTAAATGACATACTACATTTAAATGAACTACTACATGTAAATGACATACTCATAAAGCATTCTTGATGCTTAAATCAATTAAAGTTAGAATTTATTTAGTATAAATCAGAAAATGTTGGCTGCTTTAATTGCTCAGTGGTAGAATATCTGCCTTGAAAATGGGAGGTCATGAGTTCAAACCCCATCCAAATCAAATATAAGACATAAAAATTTTTGGGTATTGTTTCCTCGTCTGGCTCTCTGTATTAGCAGAACAGAGTATCGACAGGTTCACCTAGTGCCAAAATAATGGACTAAGGGAGTGGTTTTGCTTTTATGTGACATAATGACTCAGTAAGCTAGCACCTTATCAAAAAATCACCCTTAGTACATGCTGGTACATGTTAGGCCATAATATACCCCGACACATCTCATACATACACCTAACCGTTCCTAATTTAATACAGTAGAACTTCGATAACTCGAAGTGCATGGGACTTCGTTGGTGACTTTGAGTTTTCGGGGTGTTCGAGTTATCGAGAGTTGAAAGATGACGTCACCTTAATATACGTTTTCCACTGCAGAAATCTTTGATGATGTAAAAAGTAACCTTTACTTGAATGTAATGCAAAAGATAAAACACAAAAAACGTATAGATACTTTGAAAGAAAAAATAATAAATAATGTATTAAAGAATTATATATAGGAACAAAGGAATCGGAAAACAGATATATGTACATGTTAATCAGTAATATTTAATTTTTACATTTGTCAGAAAATATAAATACATGTAGACAGTTTACAAAACAGTGCAATAAGTCTTTAAGATTTCAATGCAGTCATGAGTACCAAGGGGTTAGTCATTTAAATTAAGCTTGGAGAAATTACGTATTTATACTTGTACACGTTTTTGGTCATTTGAACTGTTAATGACATATTACTCGGCTTTTGTAATTACATAAGCATACCTATAAGACTTTATTGTCCATGGTGGGTGCTGAACATTAATCCGTTAATTGATGATAATTTACATGGCAGATAACTAGAACTACTCGGTTCACTTCTCTAATATAACAGGTTAGCTAGTTATCGATCTTTGATTTCTCTCATCGTTTTATTAAATGGGCCATTGATCACACATTGTAAGAAAAAAGAGTTTTTGAAGTTAATTTTAATAGATCTGTTAATTACAGACCAAATTTTTACTTCGAGTTATCGGGGGTATTCGGACTATAGAAGTTTGACTTATCAAAGTTGTCCTAATATAGTTTATATATATAATAATATAGAAAACCGGTCGGGACATAAAAAAGACTTCGAGTTAACCGTGGTATTCGAGATATCGAAGTTTGAGTTATCGAAGTTCTACTGTACATAAAATTGCTGATGCATCATTAAACAACATTACAACCAACGCCCAACCAAAACAATGTTGGCTTTAGTCAATTTTTGAGATAAGCAATGTTTTAATTTATTTAAGTATTATGTCTTTTCATTTTGCCTCTCACCACCTGGGTTTGAATCCCAGTCAGGACAGATCCCAGTGTGAGAAAGTTTGTCAGTTTGCTTGCCGAAGGTCGGTTGTTTTCTCCAGTTTCTTCCACCATCCCAGAACTGACCGCCTTCGAATAAGTGAAAGAATCTTGACTGGGGCGTAAAACACCATTACTCAACTCCACTCCCCACTTTACTCCTTTTTTGGCTGCCCTCTGAATGGTTCAACTACAAATACATTATACATATTTTTCAAATTTCGGATATTATTAATTTTTTTTCCCGCATCTTCCTACTTTCACAAATTAAAGTGTGTATAAAACAAAACTTTTGAAATTATTCCCGAAATTATTCCCGAATGGCCTTAAAGCTGCATTAAGTTTTCCAAAGAAAAAAAATAAAACGGTGCTAATCTAATAAATGATGTTCCTAATGAACAATGTTACATTTGGTTCAACGATAAAAGCTCGAATAAATACCGAAACTACAGTATTTACCCAGCGAGATGCAGCATTTGGGATCTAATATTAGAACATGGTTACGTCATCAAAACCCGGGTCATTTAAACACAACTTTTAAAATGTTGAAATACGATAAATTAAACACAGAACTTCTTGAATTTGTCATTTGTGACTTAGTAAGGGAAAAATAACACCATTTCAAATACATCTGGATATTAATGAAGGACAATTAATGCAATTTGTCATGTTTCACTTTCGATTCTAGGCTTTTCCGTACATCCGTGCGCATGCTCAAAGCTCATAATTACCATCGTAGAACACTGACCAACTGGTCAGAGGATTCTGTTTAATTACAGCTAAAAGAAATGAAATTTTAGAAAATGAATGTCACGGATCGTGGTTAGAAGATATCTACTTTTAAAAAAATATATTTTTAGAAAATCAAAAAAAATTCAGAAATTTGGTAAACTTAATGCAGCTTTAAAACCTGATAAAACATACGCCTTTACTAATATCAAACTTACCAATATGCAGGAACGTTTTTCCCTCCCGAACGCCTATAATAATCCTTGTTTTGATTCAAAATTTTGGACAAACCAAAATCAGATATTTTTGCTTGGCAGTCGTTACTAAGTAACACATTTCTGGCAGCTAGGTCACAATGAATTATTTTTTCTGATGCTAAATACGCCATTCCCTGTAACAAAAATAAAACAAAAAAATAAATGAAATGGTAACCAGAATTCAGGAAAATTTTTGCTGTAGTTATGGCAGTAAAAAAAAATTGTGTAACATAGGTCCATGATGTGCTAGCTGTTTGTGCTGTTTATATTGTAGATATTATGTCAGCATAATTGTATTTTGAATGTTAATATGTCCACATGTGTCTTTCTGTGTGCTGTCACATGTATGTGTTTTGTTACTATTTTTAGACTTTAAACTGAACACTCATATGGTGATGCGCTAGCTGTTTGTGCTGTTTATATTGTAAATATTATGTCAGCATAATTGTATTGTGAATGTTAATATGTCCACATGTGTCTTTATGTGTGCTGTCACATGTATGTGTTTTGTTACTATTTTTAGACTTTTAAACTGAACACTCATATGGTGATGTGCTAGCTGTTTGTGCTGTTTATATTGTACATATTATGTCAGCATAATTGTATTGTAAATGTTAATATGTCCACATGTGTCTTTATGTGTGCTGTCACATGTATGTGTTTTGTTACTATTTTTAGACTTTAAACTGAACACTCATATGGTGATGTGCTAGCTGTTTGTGCTGTTTATATTGTAAATATTATGTCAGCATAATTGTATTGTGAATGTTAATTAATATGTCCACATGTGTCTTTAATTGTGCCGTCACATGTATGTGTTTTGTTACTATTTTTAGACTTAATACTGGAAACTGGAATGGTGATGTGCCAGCTATTTGTTCCGTTTTTATTGTTGATATTAATCAAATGTTTTTTGAAAGTTAATATGTCCACATGTCTCTTTAAATGTGCTTTAATGTGTATGTGTTTTGTTACTATTTTTAGATTTTATAGATGGGATGGTGATGAGCTAGCTGTTTTTGCTGTTTATATTTTAGATATTAAGTCAGCATAATTGTATTGTGAATGTATATGTGCTGTCATGTGTATGTGTTTTGTTAATATTTTTAGACTTTAAACTGAACACTCAAATGGTGATGTGCTAGCTGTTTGTGCTGTTTACATTGTAGATATTATGTAAGCATAATTGTATTGTGAATGTTAATTTGTCCACATGTCTATATATATGCTATCACTTGTATGTGGTTTGTTACAAATTTTAGACTTTACACTGGACATTAGTACTGCTTACGAACATTGCTGATTTTTAAGTTGAGGAAAATCTTACTATGTCACCAGCTGAAGTGGCAGAAATTTTGACCTTTGCAGTGTGCTCAGGACAATGTGTGGGGAGGGTTCTTTAACATGCAAAACCTGCTATAAAAGGGGCATCAGTTTTTAAGGTCTCCTCAAAAGGACCCTATGACTTTCAATTCATTTGATTATGCGTGTGTTTGTAAAAGTATAGCATGTGAGCGGGATTTACATCCAAAATGTGTGTGACTTGACAGGTATAATTTACTTAGTTCATAATACAGAACAGTTAAACTTTTTTAACTTTAAAATAATGATACCGACAACTCCAGTATTTGTGTAGTTGTTACCTCAGCTATATCTTGGCAAATTTCCAAAATCTGACGACAAGAAAGTCTGTTTTCTCTATGATCTGTTAAATATTTCAGAAGAGATCCTTTTTCTAAAAATTCCATTACCATTGTACGATCTGAAAAAAAATTATAATGATGTTTAATATAAGTGTAAATCTGTCCTTTTGACATTATAGGCTAAGTAGACCCAGTAGCTAAGTTGTATAAGTGCCAGGCACCAGTAACATTTGCATTTAGTTTTATCACAAATGTTTATTTGTAATTTTAAAAAAAACAATGCCAAAATTTGCTACATTTCAGTTCAAGAAAATCTTATTTAAAAAATGATTGTGAAACTGGGGCCTGCTTGATAATCACAGTGCCTCTTACTGCATAAGGGCCTCTGTGGTGGAATGGTCTAAAGCACATGCTAGTGTGCCGAGATTTGAATCCCACTTGGGCAGGTCCTTGTGTTAGAAAGTTTGTCAGTTTGCTTGCTAAAGGTTGGTAGTTTTCTCTAGGTACTGCAGTTTCCTGCACCATCTCAGAACTGATCACTTCGTTCAAATTGAAAGAATCTTGGCCAGGCCGTAAAACATCATTACTCAACTTGAATCTAACAGCTAACATTCAAATAAGAAAAGTTTCTACTACATGTAAAGGACAGTTTGTGAGTTTCCTTACTGAATGCTGTTGGTTCTTAATTCGAACATTCCAGTTTCCGATACCATTGAAGTGACCATCTCAATTTAAGTTGGTGAAAGCATAAAACACCATTCAAACCAAACAATCAACATATAAAGTACTTTTCTTATTTTGGTTTCAATCATGAAGTGAATAACAGTACAAGGCACACCATCAGACAGGGTACCAGTCTACCACAACATTAACATTACAAAATGCTAAGGAGAACAACTACCGTAAATCTCATTAATATTGAATCAGCTATTTCTTTAAAGGGAAAACCAAATAACAAACATATAAAGTAGTCCTTTTCTCAACTTGATTTCTGAAACATAAAGTATGAAAGCCGAATCGTGCCAGTTTAAAAAAAATAAAAAATATTAAATTTCAAGTAATTACGAGAAAAATTCACATTATTACGAGAAAAATTCATGTAATTACAAGAAAAATTCATGTCATTACAAGAAAAATTCATGTTATTACAAGAAAAATTCATGTTATTACAATTCATGCTATTACGAGAAAAATTCATGTTATTACAAGAAAAATTCATGTTATTACAAGAAAAATTCACGTTATTACAAAAATATTCATGTTATTACGAGAAAAATTCAAATTATTACAAGAAAAATTCATGTAATTACGAGAAAAATTCATGTTATTACGAAAATAATTTGCGTAATTACGAGAAAAATTCGTGTTATTACGAGAAAAATTCATGTAATTACGAGAAAAATTCATGTAATTATGAGAAAGTTTCATGTAATTACGAGAAAAATTCACGTTATTATGAGAAAAATTCATGTAATTACGAGAAAAATCATGTTATTACAAGAAAAACTTCACAGGGAAAAACATGGTACCCAGGTTTATAGTTTTATGCTGCTTTACTCTCATATATATTTTAAAAATCAATAAAAATTGAATTAACTTTTTCAAAAGAGACGGGGAGGTCGGGTTCGAACCCCGGCCCAAATGACCAAGACTTGAAAATTTGTGGTGTCTGCTTTTCTCCAAGCACCCAGCATTTAGAAATGAAAGAAACACGGGGTTCTTCGGGTGAGAAATCAAAAACCGATGCCCCCTCCCTGCACATTACCCCCAAGTGCACTGCAAAGGGAAAAATTTCTTCCACTACATCTTATACGAATGGTATCTGCATGACTAATCGTGTCTTTGTTGTCCTAAGTAGCAAAGATATCGCAAATTAAATTATAGTATACAGAAAACAGAATAGATGCTAGTACTATCTTCAGGTCTGATGGCTTCATTTGCTGACATAATAAGAATGGCTTTATATATATATATATATATATATATATATATATATATATATATTACTCATTATCAGTCCAAACTATACCATTTACTCAGGCCTTCACAAACGCCGATTTTTGGCAAAAAACGCCGGTTCAAACTTCAAAAAGCCGATTGAAAAATATCCGAATCGGCTTTTTTTCCCATAATAGTAAGACAAAATCTGATTAATAATTCTTTAATGCCTGCTTGTAAACAATTAAAAGTACTCAGGTCAGTGTCACGATTCACTGAACTTCCCTATTCACAGGTATTTACCTAACACCTTACAAGTTAATTGATTACTAGTGGCTTCACCTATTACTATCATTTCTACTAGAATATACAATTCACAGTCATACACGTGCCTGATTGTAGTTAATAACCTCCCCTGATCTCAATATACAAGAGCTGACTAGATACGACCATTTTTCGGGTTACCAACAACATCATGATCACGACATTACACATGGTTTTTGAATTGGGATCATTTGCTGTTTTTGTTATATGTCGATATATTTTTAGTTACCAGTGATGGGATTTTTGCAGGATATTAATAAGCGGTATTTTTGAACATTTATCTATCTATGCGACATTGTCACACATCGACTTATAATTTATAATTAAAACGACAGATATCCCGATGTACCAAACAGAATTCAGTTTAACTGATTAATTAACGTTTTGTTGCATTGCCAACGATTGGACATTTATGGAAAGATGAAAAGCAGTACGTTAACACCATATTTTTCAAATAAAAATTCTAATGTTTATTTGTTTACCTATCTATCTACCATTTGTCGATTCTTTGGGAGCAAGGGGGTAACAGTTTACCCTTTGCCTATCGGGTGGGTGGGGGTTGATTTACCTTTGCCGACCGCCGATTGACCTTACTGGCGTTTGTGGAGCCCTGCATTTACTTTATTAGCATGTAAAACATTTTAAGTTAATACATTGTATATAAGTAGATCAAAGATTTACATGTATATCAAAATTTTTAGCGCACTTTTCATACTAATGTGTAGATATTGGAATAAATAATTTTGATACAAATTTAAAAGAAACTCGGCTGATTATTATTGCATAAACTTTTCGAAAATTATAAAATTTTAAGAAAGATTTTTTAAAAGTGGAATTTATAGGCAGGTTCAGGAGTCATTTCGGGACTGTAAAGGGGGGGGGGGGGGCTTTCTTAACATTAGATAGGTGGACTATAAATAGAGATTCATTCAAGTTATAGTAAAATCCATTGTGGATCCTTCAGACCGGTTATTATAGAAAGGTGGACTTTATATAGAGGTGGACTCTATAGCAGGTTTTATTGTACATCAATTTGAGAAGAGAAATTAGGTCAATAGCAGGTGTGAATCAATAGACTTGAGGATCATACTAATTTAAATAAAACGAGCACATCACAATGCTTTCAGCCTTATTTTTGTTTTTTGAAATTCAGAATCTTAATAGATTTATTTACCTTTGTGCTTTTGATACTACCATAAAAATTATTTGATGATATACAATGGAGATGTTTTAATTTTCATCATTTTAGCAGTTGTCCTGCATGGATCTAAAGACAAAAAAGGGCTTAAGAAATGGCTTAAGAAATAAGCTTTTAATTGCTATATTTAGACTTTGAGATTTTAGGAGATTTTCAGTTTCAATGTTTTTTTTCAATTGCACTTTAAAATGTGCTGAAGATAAAAAATTAAGTTTAGTACTTAGTATTCGAAGTATGGAACACATTCTCAAGTGAGCGTTAAGGCCCATTGGCTCCATTTTAAGTTACCCAACAAAAATCAAATGATCTACATGATCTACATACAATAGAACAAGATATCGTCACAAATATAAAAGATTTCACATCAAATGACACCCAAAACTCAAAACGAGTAGAGAGAGACATTACTTTAAGCATTGGTTTCAAACAATTACAGAAGACAAGTCTCATAAAAACAGTTTGTTAAGAATGGATGAATGAGCAGCTGGATTTGATTGTTTGCTAGAGTTTTATGTCGCGTCAGTAGTATTGCAGCCATTTGCGAAAAGTTCAAGTTAATATCTAGGAGTAAGCGATTTACATAAGTCCATATATTGTGTGATGTAATAATGTGTTTGATCCACTTTGTACTAGAGCTCACTGGTGGCGACGTTTTTAGTGCTATCATATTTGATTACACTAAGATTCACATTACACACAACTCGGTTGTCTATTATTGACATCAACTGGACCAAAATGGCCAACCACGTGTGGTCAAATGACTTAGAACTTACAGCAATGTCAGAGCTGGGGTTTAAAGATTAACGCCTCAAACACGGCAAACGCCAAACCAACAGGCGTTTGGAGAAATGAGTGTATAATTATAATGCATCTACGAATTTCCATCAAAGGAACGAATGTAACCAATTTTGAAAATGAAATAAAATGCGCATGAATTTCTCTGGATTAATTTGATTTAAAGGGTTTTAGTCCCAGTAAAGAATATTAACATCTTATCCTTAAAGACCCGTGTTTCTTTCATTTCTAAATGCCAGGTGCTTTAAGAAAAACGGTCTCCACCTATTTTTTAGTCTTGATCAGACCTGGTCGTGGGTTCGAACCGACCTCGGTATTTTATTATTTTATAAATATAAAATACTAATAAGCAAACAATCAATCAACGACAATAACAAAATGTATGGTAATATATCATAAACCATCTACGAGGTTTTCTAAAACTTCCAATAGTCGTCTGCCCTACCACTGAGATTGTAAGTGTGTGCATTGTACCGAGACAAAATAAACACCTTTCAAAGCATTAAAATTTTTCATAATAACATGAATTTTTCTCGTATTAACGTGAATTTTTCTCGTTATAACATAAATTTTTCTCGTAATAACATGAATTTTTCTCGTTATAACATGAATTTTTCTCGTAATAACATGAATTTTTCTCGTAATAACATGAATTGTAATAACATGAATTTTTCTTGTAATAACATGAATTTTTCTCGTAATATCATGAATTTTTCTTGTAATAACATGAATTTTTCTTGTAATAACATGAATTTTTCTCGTAATATCATGAATTTTTCTTGTAATAACATGAATTTTTCTTGTAATTTCATGAATTTTTCTCGTAATAACGTGAATACGTGAATTTTTCTCGTAATAACATGAATTTTTCTCGTAATTACGTGAATTTTTCTCGTAATAAAATGAATTTTTTTGTAATAACATGAATTTTTCTTGTAATTACATGAATTATTCTCGTAATACGAATTTTTCTCGTAATAACATGAATTTTTCTTGTAATTACATGAAGCTTTCTCATAATAACGTGAATTTTTCCCGTAATAACATAAAACTTTCTCATAATTACATGAATTTTTCTCGTAATAACGTGAATTTTTCAAGTAATTACATGAATTTTTCTCGTAATAACGTGAATTTTTCTCGTAATTACATAAAACTTTCTCGTAATAACGTGAATTTTTCTCATACGTACATGAAACTTCCTCGTAATAACGTGAATTTTTCGTAATTACATGAATTTTTCTCGTAATAACGTGAATTTTTCTCGTAATTACATATAACTTTCTCGTAATAACATGAATTTTTCTCTTAATTACGTGAAATTTTTTATTTTTTTTTAAAACTGGCAAGATTGGGCTTTCGTAATAAAGTAACTAAAAGTACAAGCTACACCATTGGACAGGGTACCAGTCTTCCACAACATTAACATTAAAAATTGCCAATGAGAACAACTAAATCATGTTCAATATTTAATAAGCTACCATATAGAGGGTTATTTGGGGGGGGGGGGGGGGGGTAAATTTTGGTAATGAAATTTTAGTTGAAAATTTAAACATACTGGTAATTATTTATGCGATCTAAAACTACTTACTTATGGTTGACTGGTATATTGAAATTTTACGATTTTTATTTTGTGAATTTTAACACTACTGCCAAAATATGCCAAATTTGCACCCTGCGAAAATAACCTACTATACGGTATTTTTTTAAAAGAAAAATCAAGAAAGTTCTTTAGCTTACCCTTCAAAGAAAAGCCAACAAATTGAACAATGTTCTTGTGTTTAAGTTTGCCAATAATGTCAATTTCTTCAATAAATTCATCACACAGTTTATCTTGAAATTCTGACTTCAGTATTTTAATGGCAACTTTCCGTCCTTTGTAAGTTCCTTCAAACACAGTACCATAGTAACCCTAAAACACAACAAAATGAAAAATATATAGAAATTTTTTTTGTCAATTGTTTTTAATCAATTAATCACATAATTTATCGTGAAATTCTGACTTCAATGTTGAAGGTTCCTTCAACACAGAACCATAGTTATCCTAAAATCACAACAAAATATAATATAATGTTGTTTTCTAGGTTCCTTCAACACAGTACCATAATTACCCTAAAAACACAACAAGATGTAATATAGAAATAATGTTGTTTTCTAGGTTCCTTCAACACAGTACCATAATTACCCTAAAAACACAACAAGATGTAATATAGAAATAATGTTGTTTTCTAGGTTCCTTCAACACAGTACCATAATTTCCCTAAAACACAACAAGTTGTAATATAGAAATAATGTTAGTTTCCAGGTTTCTTCAACACAGTACCATAATTTCCCTAAAAACACAACAAGTTGTAATATAGATATAAGATTGTTTTCAAGGTTCCTTTCATCACAAAATAAAGAGCTTGATGAAAATTGAAAAAAAAAAAAAAATAAATAAATAAAATAAAATAAAATAAATTTCATTTTTAATATTTTTATTTTACATTGAAATTTATCAATTCATCTAGTTCTCTAGATAAAAAAAAAAAAAAACAATACAAGGTCTTTTTATGATGATTTTTGAAAATAACCAATTCAAAGATACATTTTGAAGAATTTTGTTTAAAAATTATAGTTATATATAAAATAGAAAAGGATTTCAGGAACAGTATGTACATCCAAATACTTTTTGCAACTCTCGTTTGCAATCACAGCAACCTAAAACATGGAACAATGAATTCAAAGCCTTATGTAAATACATGTTTATCTTTATGGGGTTAAGAGGTATACATGAAAATATATTTTTGAATTAGCAGTCTTTAGATGGTAAACAGGAACATTTATTTTGGAATCAGAGGGTATTTTAGAATCAGCTGCCCTAAAGCTGCGTTTATCAATTTTCTGAATTTTTTTTTGATTTTCTAAAAATATATATTTTTCAAAATAAACTTCTAATCACGATTTGTGCGATTCATTTTCTAAAATTTCATTTCTACAAGCTGTTAATAAATAGAATCTTCTAGTGTATGGGAAACATGTTTAACGATGATTATTATTAGCTTGGAGCATGTGCACTGATGTAATGAGACTTGAATTAATCAAAGGGGAAACCTGAAAAAAATTGCATTACCGTAATTGTCTGTCATTAATATCCACATGTATTCACAATGATGTTATTTATCCCTTACAAAGTCATAAATGACATGTTTAATGAAATTCTGCATTTAATTAATCGTATTTTATCATTTTGTAAATTGTGTTTACACGACCAAGGTTTTTAAATGACGTAACCATGTTCCAAAATTAGATCTAACAGGTATCTTGCTTGGAAATTACTATTATTTCTATACTTATTGGAGCTTTTATTATTCAAACAAATGTAACACTGTTTATCAGGAACATCATTTAGTAAATCAGCATCATTGTCATTTTTTCCCAGGAAAACTTAATGCAGCTTTAAGAGGTAATAGTAAAGTATTTTGAAATCTGTTATATCACTGATTAACCAATCAAACTTCAGAGATTTGAAAAGTACTTACTATGCCTAACACTTTCTGTGTTTCTGTTTTCAATTCTTTTGTGTTAATAAGAAATTTAATATCATCATGTGGTGGTAATGGCAGTTGTCTCCCCTTCATTTCAAATGACAATGATAATGGAGATGTGACACTACTGGGGGATCCAATGGGTGGAAAAACTGGAGGTGTCATATCTCCACTTGGTGTGACCACAGGGGAGGTAACTGGCTTTGATATAGTTCCAACAGGTGATGCTGATGGTGAGGTAACAGAGATGTTGCTAGGTGATGCTGTACTGTTTCCATGGAGACTAACTGTTGGGGTTGGCATCTTTCCTACTAACTGTCCTTGATGAGTATTTAAATGTGATGAAACAGGGGTGTTTACTACTGATGAAGTTTTGGGTGAAAATGGTGAATGGCTGTTTACAGCTGATACATGTCCTACAACCAAGGTGACACCAGACGAACTCGGGACAACTTTTAAACTTTGTGAGTTTCTATGATTTTGAGCCTGTGTTTGCTGTGTATTTGTTATTTGATTTCTATTCACAGTGGCTGCCGAAGAACTTGCTGCACCTTCAATAAAAATTAGAAAAAATTTATCACACTCTAGATAAATGGGGCATTATCCTCCCCTGTCTCCCTCCCTTTAAAGGAAACATCACACTCTGAGATTCTTACTCCCATCTCTTGGCCATCTCTTTGAGAATAAACATCCACTCTGTCTGTCTGTCTATCTATCTATCTATCTATCTATCTATCTATCTATCTTTCTTTCTTTCTTTCTTTCTTTCGATACAGCATAACTTTACTTTCATGTCTAAGAATTCAAATTCACCAGATCATTATATGTATGAATCAAAGTAATGAAGTACTGAAAGCATCACCATTATCATCATCATCATCATCATAATTTCTGATTAACACTTACCATCTTCAACAGCCAATTGACCTCCACTAGAATACTTTCTCAATAATGATCTAAAAAAAAGAAGCATTTTATTAAGTATTTTCCTGTATCATTAAATTTTCATTGAAAATAAATGAAATTAATCAATAAAAGCTGATGAAATGGAGTGAGTTCAATGATTCCGATTTGTGTTTTATCTGCTAGATTTAACTCACCCACAAATGATTTTGTTTTCAACCAACCCTGGTTAATAATCAGCAAGATTATACTCAACCAAAAATTTTTTTTTTTTCAACAAACCCCAATTAATAATCAGCTAGATTTCAAAAATTTCATTTATATATCAACTTTACCATAATTTTAAAAATTCATGTTGTTAATTTATTTTTCAGTATTTTTTTAAATTTATTTTTTATTTGTTAATATTGGTCAAAATAACCCTATAGTTAGTACATCTAGTAAAAGCACCCAGATTTCTCAGAGGAGAAAAATCATGTCATTATTTCTTTAAAACAGCAATTTCTTTATGTTGACAAAATTATTTGGGGACAAACTTGGTCATTACAAAGAGGTATGACTGTACTCCCCTACAAATGATTTTGATGTAATAAACCCTGGTTATTAAATAGCTAGATTATAACAAACTGAAAATAGGGTTGGATACCATTAAGGACGAAACAATAAGATACTGTACCGGTATCAATGAAACTATACAGTATTTTAACAATATTGTTAGCAATACATGGTATTAGATAAAATCCTGCTTTACTGCCCTTTTAACAATCTACATGTATATTAAAATGGGTTAGTTTTTTTGTTGAATAAACAAATGAACATAGAAATCATACACTAAAAAACAGAATTTAAGTTTGTATATTTAGTTTATTTAGCATTTTGCACCATCTTGTTTAGGTGTAAAATAAGCCCACACTGGTGACTGCATCGATTTCGTTCCAACCATGTCGACGTTAGCAATAGAGGCTAGAGCTATCAAAAATAGTTGAGTCACATATTCGTGTTTTTTGTACGTCTGTTACAAACTTAGTATTTGAGCTTTGCCTCAATTTAATATTTAAATCTTTATTTTTTATATTGCAGTAGACATTAAACCAGACAAAACACATTTAAAATGGGTTCATTAAATTCAAAACTATAAATGCACTGCAAAGCTTTATGTAAACAATAACAAAATGGCTGCACCCTGTAAAAAAATACTATTGGTTTTATTTAATAACTGATGGTTTTGACATGGGTAAGATGAGTCAAATCATGGATTTTGTTTTATGTTTATACAATAAGAGTACCTGTACTTTTTGAAACAGTATTTACCAGTACTTTTTAGAATAAGTTTTGGTACTAATACTGGTACCAGGTTTCGGTATCCATCCCTACCCACAAATGATTCTGATTGATACAAATCCTGGTTATTAATCAGCTAGGTTAAACTCACCCACAAATGATTCTGATTTTATCAAACCCTGGTCAATAATCAGCTAGGTTAAACTCACCCACAAATGATTCTGATTTCAACAAACCCTGGTCATTAATCAGCGAGGTTATACTCACCCACAAATGATTCTGATTGATACAAATCCTGGTCATTAATCAGCTAGGTTATACTCACCCATAAATGATTCTGATTTCATTAAACCCTGGTCAATAATCAGCTAGGTTATACTCACCCACAAATGATTCTGATATCAACAAATCCTGGTCAATAATCAGCTAGGTTATACTCACCCACAAATGATTCTGATATCAACAAATCCTGGTCAATAATCAGCTAGGTTATACTCACCCATAAATGATTCTGATATCAACAAATCCTGGTCATTAATCAGCTAGGTTATACTCACCCACAAATGACTTTGATTTCATTAAAACCTGGTCTTTGTTCAGCTTCATAATGCCAACACTGTTTCATTAAGTCATAAACATCATCAGGACATTTTTCTGGTTGTGCCAACCTGTCTCCCTTCTTAAATCGACCAAAGTCTAGTCTTTCTCCCCAATCACTATAAGGGGATTTCCCATGTGTTACAGCTTCCCAAACCACAATACCATAACTCCAGACATCAGACTTCGTTGTAAATCGTCTATGACCTAATGCTTCTGGGGCACACCTACAAATAAATGAATGTCATATAATTTATCTAGAAGTATACTTGCAAGCAAGTACTGTAAATCAGTAAATTATTGCGTCATGAAATTAGTGCGAATTGCCGATTTTGAAGTAAAATGCGTAATGAAATTAATGCGATTTTTTAAATTTCAATTTTTAAAATTTTTGCCTATTTTTATCTTACAATTATAAACATTAAATTGTGGACTCAGAAATCGTTATATTATGTCTTCTTTAATTTAAAAACACGTTATAAACAAACTTTCAGTAGACATTATTAAAATAAACACCCAGGTGTGTCGAGGGTAAATTCTTAAGTGCCGATGACCCATTGTTTTAAATTAACCAGGGTGGTAAAGGATTATCAGAACAAAGAAACGCATGGGTTTTTTTTTTTTTTAAAATAAACAAACATACTCAAATATAATGCTTGGAGTTTTTATTAAAATAAAGCATTCAAAATTAGGACGTCCATGTTTGCATGTGTACAACTGATGTTCGCCTTCAACTCATGAGTTTAGAATGTTAGATTACTTATAATCACAGTACTTTCAATTTGATGTTCCATTCAAGGTTCAAAATGATTTTACAGTCACGATTCCACCTGTATCAAAATTCCCAGTAGGAAAGAAACTGCAAAAAATACAGCTAAAAGAGAATGTGCTCTTATAACAACTTCCGGTTAAGGGAGGTAACTCAATTTACAATATAAATATACAGAATACAGACATTGGAAAATAAATGCGACAAGAAATTGATGCGATTAAACGGGCCTCGCATTTTTGGCATTAATTTTTTGCTAGCATTAATTTCCTGATTTACAGTATATGTCTGCGTATCAGCTCTCTTAAGTGGTGTTCCAAATAGCAGAGAAAATTCCAAGAAAGAAAAAAAGGAACTCTCTGGAATTCCGTGGTTTTAACCGTATTTCTCCGAAGTCTTTCCGAATTCAAAAAAAAAAAAAAAAGGTGAGGAAGCAACCTCCCTATGGTCAATCCCTACCAGTTGACAAAATTTCAACCTGATCCAATAAGAAACGTAGGAGGAGATGTCTCTGAAAAAAATCTGTCAGAAATGAGGGAGAATAATAATAATAATGATAATAATAATAAAGATTATGAGTAACAACAAGATGTCTGCTGATACGCAGACATAATAAAACCAACTCAAAAAAAAACTGGACCAAAAAAAAAAAAAAAAAAAAAAAGAGTTCAAATTCAAACTTGACCTGTGATTTATCCATTTATATTAATACTGTGTAGAGAGTTATTTTGGCAGGAATAAAATTTGGCATTTTTTGCATCAAAGGGTTGAATATTTATTAAGAAATTTTAAATGATTCACATACATACCAATATGTACCAACTTTTTAAAACATTTTTGTGATTTTCAAATTTATAATAATAAATAAATCAATTGTACTGCTGGTTGAGAAAAAGATTGATTGATTGAATGATGTTTATGGCCCAGTCAAGAATATTTTTAACTTATACCAAGACATCATCAGCAATAAGTGAAGTGGCAGAAATTTTGGAGTGGACGATAACTCAGTCAAAGAGTCAAACTATTAAACAGAAATAAAAGACACAGTTGCTATAGCAATCAGACTTACCATTTAGCCGGCAACTCTTTTTTCATTGATCTTGTATAATAATCCTTATCTTGTGCTAAAGCTTTAGCCAATCCGAAATCAGATATCTTAGCTACACAATTCTTGTCCAATAGAATGTTTCGTCCCGCCAGATCGCAGTGTATGATTCGTTTGTTTGAAGACTGATAGATGTAATCCATTCCCTTCAATGACATCATTAAAATAAAATAAGAACATGGATAAGAATGCTAAATGCCCCACCAAAGTTTTGTCAATCTGATTAGTTTTTTGACAAATAAAGGGAAATTACTCCAATACTGGTTTACAAAAAAAACTCCAAATCAATTTGATGTTAATTTTATCAGTATACTGTAAACATGGTTATTTTCGCGAGTGGAAATTTTCGCGAAATTGGATACTTTTTGTGTGGGGGTGATTTTCACGATCTTGCCGATTCTAATCTTGTGCAGCCACTATATGGATAACATGGTCGTTTTGTTGAAATTTGTATGAGGGGGAAGTTTTGATGGTTTTTTTCAATTTGTGAAAATAGCAAAAATTTCCACATCACAAACTACAGTATGCATCATAACCCCAAACCTGATTTTACACTCATCGAGTGACAAGTTCCGATTTTTACTTTTGTTGTGTCTATAAGAACAAGGTCCAAGGTTGTTACATCCTTAACTCAGAAAGTCAAGTAAAATATGTGTTGTATATTACAGTCAAGATGCCTCATTTATATTTAGGCAGTCAGTCTATGATGGTGAGAGAAACACAAGTACTATGACAAAGGGAGATCACTCATTTAAATTCAAGCAGTCAGTCCTATGATGGTGTGATAAACAAGAGTGCTCTGACAAAGGGAGATCACTCATTTATATAAAGCCGTCAGTCCTATGATGGTGTAATAAACAAGAGTGGTCTGACAAAGGGAGATCACTCATTTATATTTAGACAGTCATTCTTATGATGGTGGGAGAAACAAGTGAATCATGACAAAGTGAGATCAGTCATTTATATTCAGGCAGTCAATCCTATGATGGTGTGATAAACAAGAGTGCTCTGACAAAGGGAGATCACTCATTTATATTTAGACAGTCAGTCTTATGATGGTGGGAGAAACAAGTGAACCATGACAAAGGGAGATCACTCATTTATATTCAAGCAGTCAGTCCTATGATGGTGTGATAAACAAGAGTGCTTTGACAAAGGGAGATCACTCATTTATATTCAGGCAGTCAGTCCTATGATGGTGGGAGAAACAAGAGTGCTCTGACAAAGGGATATCATTCATTTATATTCAGGCAGTCAGTCCTATGATGGTGGGAGAAACAAGAGTGCTCTGACAAAGGGAGATCACTCATTTATATTTAGGCAGTCAGTCCTATGATGGTGTGATAAACAAGAGTGCTCTGACAAAGGGAGATCACTCATTCATATTTAGGCAGTCAGTCCTATCATGGTCTGACAAAGGGAGATCACTCATTTATATTCAGGCAGTCAGTCCTATGATGGTGGGAGAAACAAGAGTGCTCTGACAAAGGGAGATCACTCATTTATATTTAAGCAGTCAGTCCTATGATGGTGTGATAAACAAGAGTGCTCTGACAAAGGGTGATAACTCATTTATATTTAGGCAGTCAGTCCTATGATAGTGTGATAAACAAGAGTGCTCTGACAAAGGGAGATCACTCATTTATATTAAGCCGTCAGTCCTATGATGGTGGGAGAAACAAGTGAACCATGACAAAGGGAGATCACTCATTTATATTCAAGCAGTCAGTCCTATGATGGTGTGATAAACAAGAGTGCTCTGACAAAGGGAGATCACTCATTTATATTAAGCCGTCAGTCCTATGATGGTGTGTTAAACAAGAGTGCTCTGACAAAGGAAGATCACTCATTTATATTCAGGCAGTCAGTCCTATGATGGTGTGATAAACAAGAGTGCTCTGACAAAGGGAGATCACTCATTTATATTAAGCCATCAGTCCTATGATTGTGGGAGAAACAAGTGAACCATGACAAAGACAGATCACTCATTTATATTCAAGCAGTCAGTCCTATGATGCTGTGATAAACAAGAGTGCTCTGACAAAGGGAGATCACTCATTTATATTCAGGCAGTCAGTCCTATGATGGTGGGAGAAACAAGAGTGCTCTGACAAAGGGAGATCACTCATTTATATTAAGCCGTCAGTCCTATGATGGTGTGTTAAACAAGAGTGCTCTGACAAAGGGAGATCACTCATTTATATTTAGGCAGTCAGTCTTATGATGGTGGGAGAAACAAGTGAATCATGACAAAGGGAGATAACTCGTTTATATTCAGGCAGTCAGTCTATGATGGTGGGAGAAACAAGAGTGCTCTGACAAAGGAAGATCACTCATTTATATTCAGGCAGTCAGTCCTATGATGGTGTGTTAAACAAGAGTGCTGTGACAAAGGGAGATCACTCATTTATATTAAGCCGTCAGTCCCATGATGGTGGGAGAAACAAGTGAACCATGACAAAGGGAGATCACTCATTTATATTCAAGCAGTCAGTCCTATGATGGTATGATAAACAAGAGTGCTCTGACAAAGGGAGATGACTCATTTATATTAAGCCGTCAGTCCTATGATGGTGTGTTAAACAAGAGTGCTATGACAAAGGGAGATCACTCATTTATATTTAGACAGTTAGTCTTATGATGGTGGGAGAAACAAGTGAATCATGACAAAGGGAGATCACTCATTTATATTCAGGCAGTCAGTCCTATGATGGTGTGATAAACAAGAGTGATCTGACAAAGGATTATCATGTAAATGAGTTTTGTATGTTTTTCTGAACTGATTTTTATTGTTGCAAACTTACGTGATAAGTGCTAGTGCATTTTCTCAAAATGTTGCAGATTCCACTAAATGTAACAGAACTCATTATACTACTACCAAGCCAAAAAGAAGAGTGGAGTGGAGTGTTAAATGCCCCAATTTTTCACTTATATTAAGGTGGTCAGTTTTGGGATGGTAGAGGAAACCAGAGCTCCTGGAGAAAATCCCTGGCAGTGAACTAATAAACTCTCAAACTAGGATCTGCCTAAGAGGGGTCTAAATCAAGGTGGTGAGAGGTGGTGGGATCTGTAATTGTCCCCTTAACCACTCAGCCACTGAGGCCCCACTTGGCCACTGAAGCACAATATGTTGGAGATATGACATTCATGTATGGTTCTCTGTACATTGTAAAAGTGTGCTAAAGAGACCAGGCCCCAGTTTCACAATCATTCACTCAATTGAGTGTACACTCAACTCAAATATTCCATTTTTTTTTCACATCCATATTTTAAATGTTTTAAGTTTTATGAGGCAATGTTTGATTTTGTTCAACAAACCCACATTAAACAATTTGAATATAACATCAGACATCCAATTTTAACAGTGTAATGTCTTAAAATTTAACATTGAAATATTCCCTAATTTGAGTTGAGTGTACACTCAACTGAGTAATTGATTGTGAAACTGAGACCTGGACTTGGTGGCAGAGTGGCCTTAAGCTTGTGCTTAGGAATCACAGTGCCTCCCACTACCTAGGTTAGTATCCTACTCTAGCAAATCCTGGTAAAAGAAAGTTTGTCAGTTTGCTTGCCAACAGTTGGTGATTTTCTCCAGACGCTCTGGTTTTCTCCACCAATCCTGAATTGACTACTTTGATATAAGTTAAAGAATCTTAAATTGGGGCCTAAAACGCCATTAATTTTATCCATCTTACCAAAAAAGACGTACCTGTGCTACACCTTCGACAATAAACAAAATTCTGTGTAAGGGAAGTAAATCGTCATGTTTCCTTTTTCTTCTCAGAAAAACATTCATGGCATTATTTTCAACATATTCCATAATAATCACTGGAAAATAATCAAAATTAAATTTTTTTATTAAAAGAATTTTTACAGAAATAGATGTTTTGACCAGCTCAAATAGATTGAGAAAGATGGCAGCTCCCCTTCGGACACCAGTTGGTATTGAAAAAATCTGTTTTTGAAACAGGAATTGTTTTGACCCTTCACACAGCTTAAGTTTTATCTTGCTCAGTCTGTTTCATTTGCTTATAGTTGTAAGTGACCTCTGTAGCGGTCACAAGTGGCCTACTCTTTTACGAACTCTACAGAGTTGTCTTTAGCCTGCACTGAGACACGGGACATTGGTTTTGAGTCTCACCAGAAAGACTATTCTAGTAATGAGCTTTTTATGACTCTAGTATGGTGGCAGAAGATAAAAATCATCTCAGAAAATTTCCAAGTCCTGAGTGAGGTTTGAACCCACAACCCTTGACTTCCAAAGCCAGTGACAGTAGGACTCAGCCATACCCGCCCAACGGCTGCCAGGCATTAAGTGTATTAAGTTTGGGGAAAATTAGGACTAATTGACAACTTACTGTTATCGCATATGCCGATAAATTGCACCACATTTTTGTGTTCCAGTCCACACATCAGTTCTGCTTCATTTTTAAAATCTGGGTCATCAAGTACTGACTGGTAATCTCCCGACAAAGTTTTGACAGCGATATTTGTATATTTTGAGCATTCTCGAAAATCTTTCAACAGTCGACCCTTTTTAACTTCTCCATAGTGTCCCTGAAATTGAATAGCAAAAAAAATATTACCAAATTTAAAACAAAATGAAATAAAGAAAAGAGTAAGTATTTTGAGGTACTTGAAGAGTGGAGAGTAGAGTAATGGTGTTTTACGCCCCAGTCAAGATTCGTTTACTTTTTTCAAAGCGGTCAGTTCTGGAATGAAACTGGAGTGCCTGGAGAAAACCACCGACCTTCAGCAAGCAAACTGACAAACTTTCTCACACTAGGATCTGTCTGTAGTGGGATTTGAATCCTAGCAGTGAGAGGCGCTGTGATCTGTAAGCGTGTACTTTAGACCACTCGGCCACCGAGGCCCCTTAAGGTACTAAAAGTGTCATAAAATCTAAATTTGTAATTATTGTGAAGATACCATATGTACCTATATTTAAATTTATGACACCATTTAAAGGTACCTAAAGAACCTTAAAGTGAGTCAAGTTAGGAGGTCAAGAAAAATTTTTTTCCTAAAAAAGTGAACTCAACATAGGAAGTATGGGCAAAATGTCAAAAATGATGTGTGTTTAAATGTTTTTGTCAAATATGTGAATATTTTAAGGTTATTGAACTTAAATACGGCCCCGAGATGACTTGACATTTGCACAATATCAGTTCAATAACCCTTTCATTATATAGAAAAATATATTTCATATGCTTCCCACTTGTATTTCATCTAAAAATACCATTTTGGTCTCAAAATAAACAAATGTTGCACTAGTTATTATATATTGATATAAGAACTAGTGCAATACTATTTTTGGAAAAAATGACCTCTTTAGCAATGATTCAGACAACAGAGTCACAAGACAAAGTGTGCAACATGATAAATGGATTGAGGAGAACTCGGACTGAAATAAAGTTTGCATGCAAATATCGATAAATATTGCATGCTAACTCCTCAAAATTTATTGTTTGATTTCTATGTGAACATATATCGCTAAATGATAATGTATGTTACCCATTTTAAAACAAGCTCAATTTAATTTATAAATTGAATTTTACAGAAAATTTGAAAAAAACATAACAAAACTGTAGAAGAAAATTTGCAGACAATGTTTTATATACGGACTTACAGATGGACATAGGTATTAATAAATGTAGTGACCTGATTCCAGTGTATGGACAGACAGATGGACGGAGTATGAATACATGTAGTGACATGATTCCAGTACATGGACAGACAGATGGACAGAGAGATGAATACATGTAGTGACCTAATTCCAGTATATGGACAGAGAGATGGACAGGGGTATGAATACATGCAGTGACCTGATTCCAGTATACGGACAAACAGATGGATGGAGTATGCATACATGTAGTGACCTGATTACACTTATGGCATGCATGTCAAGTCGCTTGAACAGCCAATAAATGATGTCACATGTTTATGCTTCATCGTAAAATTGTAAGTCATGTGATCAATGGTCAGTGAAAAATTGTAAGTCATGTGATCAATAGTAATTATAGCTCATAAAACATTTGGTCTTAAACAGAGTTTTATATAACAAAAACATAGCATATGTAACAAGAGGCATAATGGGCCTTATACGCTCACCTGACAAATTATGTCTTACTTAAATGCTTAAATTTCAAAAAAAGAGGCCCATGGGCCTTAACTCTCACCTGAGTATATGTCCAAAATTGTTTGCAAAGCGCAAAAGACAATATATATGGTACAGAAACTTTACAAGTTTCCTCAAGTTAAGAACTGCCACTAAACTTATTAAGAAATATATCCAGTCACATTTCATTTATAAGTAGCTTATATAATATGCATGAAGTAACTATAACGCAATGAATAATTTCCAAATCATTAACAAATTTCAGTATACTAATGCAGCTATGTCCTTGACCTTTGAACATATTTGACCTTGAGCCATATATGATAGCCATGTCAATACCTACAATATTCTAATATACATGCCTATGCATGAAATTAATAGCTTTCAAGATAATGAATACTTTTAACTTCCTATGTTGATATGACCTTGACCTTTCAATATATAACCTTGAACCATATATCAAAATGATCAATATGACCTTGAACCATATATCAAAATGATCAATGTTGCACAACCTACAATATTCTAATATACATGACTATACAAAAAGTTAATAGTTTTCAAGATAATTAGCAATTTAAGTCTTATTTTGCAGCTGTGACATTGTCCTTTCAATATATGACCTTGAACCATATATCAAAGTGATTGTCATGTCAATACCTACAATATTCTAATATACAAGCCTATACAAAAAGTTAATAATTTTCAAGATAATTAACAATGTAAGTCTTCTCCTGCAGTTGTGAGCTTGACCTTTCAATATATGACCTTGAACCATATATCAAAATGATTTTCATGTCAATACCTACAATATTCTAATATACATGCCTATATTAAAAGTTGATAGTTTTCAAGATAATAAGCAATTTAAGTCTTCTTCTGCAGCCGTGACCTTGACCTTTCAATATATTCCTATGTTGATATGACCTTGACCTTTCAATATATGACCTTGAAACATATATCAAAATGATCAATATGACCTTGAACCATATATCAAAATGATTTTCATGTCAAAACCTACAATATTCTAATATTCATGACTATACAAAAAGTTAATAGTTTTCAAGATAATTAGCAATTTAAGTCTTCTTTTGCAGCTGTGACCTTGACCTTTCAATATATGACCTTGAACCATATATCAAAGTGATTGTCATGTCAATACCTACAATATTCTAATATACATGCCTATACAAAAAGTTAATAATTTTCAAGATAATTAACAATTTAAGTCTTCTCCTGCAGTTGTGACCTTGACCTTTCAATATATGACCTTGAACCATATATCAAAATGATTTTCATGTCAATACCTACAATATTCTAATATACATGCCTATACAAAAAGTTAATAATTTTCAAGATAATTAACAATTTAAGTCTTCTCCTGCAGTTGTGACCTTGACCTTTCAATATATGACCTTGAACCATATATCAAAATGATTTTCATGTCAATACCTACAATATTTTAATATACATGCCTATACAAAAAGTTAATAGTTTTCAAGATAATTAGCAATTTAAGTCTTCTTCTGCAGCTGTGACCTTGACCTTTCAATATATAACCTTGAACCGTACATCAAAATATTGTCGTGTCAATACCTACAATATTCTAATATACATGACTATACAAAAAGTTAAAAATTTTCAAGATAATTAGCAATTTAAGTCTTCTTTTGCAGCTGTGACCTTGACCTTTCAATATATGACCTTGAACTATATATCAAAATGATTGTTGTGTCAATACCTACAATATTCTACATGCCTATACAAAAAGTTAATAGTTTTCAAGATAATTAGCAATTTAAGTCTTCTTCTGCAGCTGTGACCTTGACCTTTCAATATATGACCTTGAACCATATATCAAAATGATCGTCATGTCAATACCTACAATATTCTAATATACATGCCTATACAAAAAGTTAATAGTTTTCAAGATAATTAGCAATTTAAGTCTTCTTCTGCAGCTGTGACCTTGACCTTTCAACATATGACCTTGAACCATATATCAAAATGATCGTCATGTCAATACCTACAATATTCTTATATACATGCCTATACAAAATTTAATAGTTTTCAAGATAATTCGCAATTTAAGTCTTCTTTGCAGCTTTGACCTTGACCTTTCAATATATAACCTTGAACCATATATCAAAATGATTGTTGTGTCAATACCTACAATATTCTAATATACATGCCTATACAAAAAGTTAATAGTTTTCAAGATAATAAATAATTTTAGTATTTCTATGTTGATATGACCTTGACCTTTGAACATATGACCTTGAACTATATATCAAAATGATTGTCATGTCAATACCTACAATATTCAAATATACATGCCTATACAAAAAGTTGATTGTTTTCAAGATATAGTGACAAATATATAATTTTTAGCAATTTCCCCACTCAGTGCCTTACAATTTCCCCATTTTGAGCCCCATGGCTACCATTTGTGCAAATCTGAAAATAGATGACCTAAGGATGTTATAAATGAAATAACTAAGGTATATCTCTTGTAGGTTCAGAGGAGAAGATTTTTAAAGTTTTTGACTATTTCACCCCTTGTGGGGCCCCAAGGGGACATAACTCCTTCAATTGTGCAAATCTGAAAGGGCTTCACCCAGGCATGATGGTTACCAAGTTTCATTAAATTTGGCCTAGTGGATTTGGAGGAGAAGATTAAAATGTAAAAAGTTTACGCACGACGGACGACGCACGGCGAACGATGCACGACGGACGGAGATGGATAGCAATAGCTCATCTGAGCTTTCAGCTCAGGTGAGCTAAAAATCTAACATATCATTAGATCTTACCATGCTTATCAATTTGAAAACATAATAAGCATAAAATATCTGAAAAAATAGCTTATTTAGTACTAACAACTCAAAGGTCAAAAATAGGTTGTGGCCTTGGTCTCTGACCTTAACTCATTTTAAAGGACATTTCAAGTTGACATCAAAACTGAAGACCCCAAGTCATTATCTTTGCAAATAATCAAGATATAGCATTTTTAATATAATTTCGAAATTTTAAAAACTTTAACGCAAAAACGCGTAACTCATTTTGCAACCAGATTTCATGAAATTATCAAACTAAAGACTTAAGACCCTAGAAAAGCCAAATATCACATCAGTTTTTATCTTCAATAGTTTGATTTTTAAAGATTTTTGCACTCCTAGGTCACCTTGACCTAGTTTTGGTAGCCATGGCAATGCCATGAACGAATCTGAATTGCACTGACCCAAACATGCTGCTGACCAAGTCTCATTGAAATCTGTCCAGTACTTTAGGAGGAAAAGTAGAAAATGTGTGTTAACGATGCAAACATGCACATACACACATACACATGCTGCGTTATGCCTTTGGTCAGGTGAGCTGAAAACAACCATTTAACTTTCAACAAAAATTTCCAAAGCACTAGACAGTAAACAAATTTTTTTTTTTTTTTTACTTACAAACTGATTAAGGACTTTGAACAACTTAGAATGGATTGGACTGGATTGGATTAATGGTGTTTTAGGTCCTGTCAAAATTCTTTTACTTTTATTAAGGTGGTCAGTTCAGGGATGGTAGAGGACACTGGAGTGCCCTGATAAAACATCAATCATTTGCAAGCAAACTGAAAATTGTCACATTCTAGGATCGGACCAAGTAGGTTCAAACCTAGAAACTGTGATCCCTCTGCATGCACTTTAAAACATCTGGTTACCTAAGCCCTGAAAAACTTAGACCTAATGTTTATAAAATACAATGTACATACCTTCCCAATATTTGTGTTATCAATGAGAACTCTTCTTCGGTCAAGCAGATATTTAATAGCTAATGGCGTGCCTGGCGTGTTTGGCACAGGGATAGTTGGAGCTTGTGGTAAATTGAGTTTTTTCAAATCAAGATTCTTATTGACAGCTGAATTCTTAGAAAATATCAGTGGTTTCTCGCTGCTTGGAAGTGAGCTCTGTCTTTTCAAACCAACATTTGCTAAAAAAAAAAAAAATTAAATAAATTTAAATAAATAAATAAATAAATAATAATAAAAAAAATAAATAAATAAATAAATAAATAAATAAATAAATGAACTACTGATGTCATCATTTATGGGGTCAATTTTGAAAAAAAAAAATTGAGTGATTAAAAGTTTTTTTCACTCATTATTTATCTTATATTGTATAATGCTTATTTTTCGTGATGGTTGTATATTTGCTATATTCATGGTCCTGTGTATTTCCACAAAAATAAATCCACAGTGAAATATATACTTCTGAATGAGCATGTGTTGTAATGTACACATTCAAGATTCTTACCCACTGCACAGGTTATGTGGCCGAGTGGTCTTAAGCGCAGGCTAACAGATCACAGCGCCTCTCACCACCTTGGACAGATTCTAGTGTGAAAAAGTTTGTAAGTTTGCTTGTCAAAGGTCGATGGTTTTCTCAAGACACTCCGATTTCCTCCACCATCGTAGAACTGACCGTCTCGAAATAAGTGAAAGAATCTTGACTGGGCCAATGATATTTTATTTACCAGTGAGGTAATATTTATTTACCAATCGAAAATAAATAACACAAAAATAAGTAAACAATATATACAGATAAAGAATGTACATTTTTTTTAGCATATCAATGGCCTGCAGCAAAGTCAAACATCTGATTATATTAGGAAAATTAGACCAGACAGATAATTAAATAAAGAATTTTAGCATATCAATGGTCAGCGCCAAAGATAAACATCTGATTTATATACCAGCTTTTGAGAAGGACTCTCTAATCCTCTCCAGTTTACTTTTCAGCTGATTGATAGCACTTACTACCCTGGCGACATGAAGTGACTATATTGTAACATGAAGTGACTTTATTGTAACATGAAGTGACTTTATTGTAACATGAAGTGACTTTATTGTAACATGAAGTGACTTTATTGTAACATGAATTTATTGTAACATGAAGTGACTTTATTGTAACATGAAGTGACTCTATTGTAACATGAAGTGACTTTATTGTAACATGAAGTGACTCTATTGTAACATGAAGTGACTTTATTGTAACATGAAGTAACTCTATTGTAACATGAAGTGACTTTATTGTAACATGAATTTATTGTAACATGAAGTGACTCTATTGTAACATGAAGTGACTTTATTGTAACATGAAGTGACTTTAATGTAACATGAAGTGACTTAATTGTAGAGAACATTTTTTTAAAATTGAGTTGTTAAGTTAAGGTGTTTTATGTCCCAGTCAAGAATACTTCAAATATATCAAGATGTCGCCAGCTATAGGCGAAAATGCAGAAATTTTGCCTGTGCGTTGTGATGATGGCATTATACAACAGGGTTCTTTATCATGCTATGTCTACTGTGACTTGTTTATTTTAAGTTCCCATCCAAAAGAACAGTGACTTTCATTTTGTACTGCCAAGTGCTTGGCGAGAGAACAGTCACTACCCACTTTCAAGTCTTGGGTCAGACCCGGTCGGGGTTCAAACCCATGACCTCCCATTTACGGAGTGAGCACTCTACCAACTGAGCTACCACAGTGGTACTTGTAAAATTGAAATTTATTTAATACTGATTTGATAATGTGATCTAATCAGATACACTTGTACTTGGGTATCTTAATGTAAAAACATGTCAAAGACATTACATAATTATGTTCTTATAGTATGCATGTTAAATATGCCATATAACTATTTCAGTAATATATTACCGTAACTTGGTCATCAATTCTGTTGTAAACACCTCTTTCATCAACATTAAAATTCCCAAACAGTATTTGACATTTTTATCGAAATCTGTTTAGTAGTTTTAGAGGAGAAGTTGGAAACTGGCATCAATTGTGCACACATGCAGTGATTTTGCTATGGTTTTTAAAAACTACCTTCTACCTTTCAGATTGGGAAAATTTGGACCCTTTTTATGTCACATATTATGCTAAGAATTTTGAAATTCATTGCAAAGATCTTATATTGTGACAATACAGACTGTATCTAACATTTTTTGTCTGTCAGAACATTTAACTGAAACTATTTGATTGTGTGTCACTGTTGCCTTTTGGGCAATTTTAGTTGTCAAATTGGGAAATTTTTGTCTTATTTTTCAAGGGGAATCTACCTTTATTCGGTAGTAATTTTAGGCAAACACAGCCACTGACATGTACACATGCATATACTTGCCATAGGCTCACATGATTATTGGTCAGGTGAGCTGAAAATCTTGACCGGGGTTTAAAACTCCATTACTTCACTCTATTTAAAATAGCTTCCACCTCAGTTCCCCATTTAAATAAGTCATATATTTAAATGAACACATTCTTCTCACCTGGTGTCATTACTGGTCGAGGTGGTTCAGGTAATAGTTTTGGCACTGTTTGCTCGAAATCACAACTTTCTGATGCTTCTCTTTCAATTAGATTTGTTAAAATGTCCGGAACCTCGTTGCTGTCATGATCTGAGGTGTTGTTGCTGGCTGACTTACTGAGGAGTTCATCGGGTATCTCATCATAAAGATGATACGATTCACCTAAATATACATAATACATGAATCTTATTATAGATTATATATAATAGACTATACATAATAAATTATATATTACAGAAAATAAATTATATATTATAGATTACAGCAATAGATTACAAATAATGTATTATAAAGTATATATGTGTATTACATGTTATAGATTATATTTTACAGATTATTTATTACACATTATACAGGGTTCACGCTGCCGTTCGCTTTTTTCGCAAAATGAGAAAAAAAAATAAATTTGGCGATAAAAAATAAACATCGGCGAAAGTCAAGGCAAAAAAAATGTTAACATTAACAGGTTCACTACGCTTCACGGACATGAGCAGAGAGTCGTTAAAGCAACAGGTTTCCGTCTCTGTCTACGTGTTTTATCAAAGCATAGATCTAGAGAGTTCCGAATGAGTGTTAAATTGGGTCACCGAAGCCATGTAGATGATGTTGATTAAACAAAATTCCACGTGTGAAGGTGTTAATTACAGGTGGATTTATCATTTAACGAGATTAATTAATGATGTAAGCTAGTGATTACCAAGCCGCGTTTACAGATAATCACTGGTAATTGCTAAATTATATTGAGATTATCAATTATCGGCGGTAGATCTTTGAAAGTAGTAAAAATTAAATTTGTGCTTTTGACGGTTTTGTTTACAGTTTACTTATTACTTATTAGTGATTTATTTTATGAATAAAAGAAATAAAACAAGAAAATTGTTGTTGTTCTTCATGTTATCAGACATGCATTTTATAAGCCAATTTATTTCTATTAAATTTTCGCCAGAAATTACAATTAGACCAGAAAATACCTTTGGCCCATACAAATTGTATTTGGCGAAAAAAAAAAAAATTCTGGCGAAAATTTTGGAGAAAAAAAAATTGAAGTCAGCGTGACCCCTGCATTATATATTACAAATTATATATTATAAATTATATATCATTGATAATATATTATAGATTACAGATTGAATAATATTGCTTTTTATTGCCTTGATGCAGATACATCACATAGGATGGACATCACACGAGTGTCTACCAATATTTTATTTATTTTATTTTATTTTATTTCATTTTTTATTTTATTTTATATTTTATTTTATCTTATTATTTTATTTTATTATTTTATTTTATTTTATTTCTATTATTTTATTTTATCTTATTATTTTATTTTATTATTTTATTTTATTTTATTTCTATTATTTTATTTTATTTTATTATTTTATTTTATTTCTATTTATTTTATTTTTATTATTTTTATTTAATTTTTATTTATTTTTTAATTTTTTTTACTTATTTTTAAATTATTTAATATTTATTCATTTATTTTCTGTTTGAGAATAAAGATAATGTAATAAATTAAAAAATGAATCTTAAAGCTTTGCCTCAATTAGTTATCGGGGGTATTTGTGTATTTGTAAGGGGACTCGCTCAGCAACATGTTTAAATAAAAACAATTGAAGTAAATCATGTTTAAAGTTTTACCTGCCCAAAATCACTAGAGTAGCCAGTTTCTAGTTTTAACGACATAGCCTGGTTGTCAGACAATTTTGAGCAATTAACTAAACTGTGCAAATAAGCAAATATCACTTTTAGGCAAAATCAACTGATGAATAAATAAACTGTGGCTATTTTTAGAACCAATCCAGACAACATAGTCAGTGCACAGAAGAAAAACAAAAAAGAATTATTCCAATATGACAAAAAGAAATCAATTATTTGACTTTATAAAGTTGTATAAAATGATTGTTTTTGTCATATTTGGATGACCACTGCGGTAGCTCAGTTGGTAGAGTGCTCGCTCCGTAAGTGGAAGGTCGTGGGTTCGAACCCTGGCCGGGTCTGACCCAAGACTTGAAAGTGGGTAGTGACTGTTCTTTCGCCAAGCACTTGACATTACGAAATGAAAGTCATGGTTCGTTTGGATGGGAACTTAAAATAAACGAGGTCCCGTGTCATGGCGTGGCATGATAAAGAACCCTGTTGTATAATGCCATCAGCACAATGCACAGGCAAAATTTCTGCACTTTAGACTATAGCTGGCGACGTGTCGATATAAGTGAAATATTCTTGACTGGACGTTAAACACCATTACTCAACTCAACTCATATTTGGATGAGATTTCAAGCAGGGGTGTAGGTGGACTTTTCATGTAGACAATTGCTATGTGGTTCCTCTAGTATGTGTGTATGTACGTACAATAGTTTGAGTTGAGTAATGATGTTTTATACCCAAGTGGATTTCATCAACTAATATCAAAGCCATCAGCTGAAGTTCTGGGATAGAGGAAGAAACCAGAGTGTCCGGGAAAACCACAGTAAATGAACTGAGTGAGTTGAGTTGAGTTGAGCAAATTGTGTTTAATGTCCCAGTCAAAAATATTTCACTTATATTGAGACATCACCAGCTATAGATGAAAGTGCTGAAATTTTGTCTGTGCGTTACGCTGATGGCATTATACAGCAGGGTTCTTTATCATGCGACACCTACCGTGACAGGAGACCTAGTTTATTTTAATTTCTCATTCAAAGAACCATGACTTTCATTTTGTAATGCTGAGTGCTTGGCAAAAAAACAGTCACTACCAACTTTCAAGTCTTGGGTCAGACCCAGTTGGGGTTCGAACACTGGTAATGTATAAAACTAGAACATTGATAGGCAGGATTAATTAAGGAATAACTTGTGTTTTTAACAAGTTTATTCAGTAATGCATTATGCAGTGTGTACACCATTTTTCAAGTTATGACTCAATAAACTTGTTAAAAACATGAGTTATTCCTTATAACTTAATTTTAAACACTTTAACAAAAACATAAAACAATAGTCTGTTTTATTTTTCTGGATTTTTTTATAATGTAAATTAAATGTCCTCCATGTTGAAACTATCATCAACAAATAATTTCAGCCAATGAAATGAAACAAGATATAAGCCATGACCTTCATGTTTAGTGTTGCTATGGTTGCATAGTTTATTGAAATAATATAACATATGTATAACAATTGCATGAGTTTATCTTAATTTTGAATTGCAGTATGATAAATAGAAATTAAATTATATTTTCATATATTTACAATTGCAACTACTTCGTTTTTTTAAACAATGTAGCAATTGTCCCGTCAAGACAGTATAGAACAAGAAGAAACACAAATTGTGATGTCAAACATACATGGCGTAGGAATTTATACAACAGAAATAGAGATGGCTTTTGACCTTTCTATTTTTACATTTGTACACATGTCCTTGCACATGTCTATGTTTATATCACAAGAAAGCGTTGTTTACATACTGCGAAAATATCTGTGGTCTCATTACAGATACACAATGACATGATCCTTGATCAAAGAGAAAATGTCTGTATTATAGCTAGCTATGGTATAAGAATATTGAAACAGACTATAGTAGTGTATGTCAGGTAACTATCTTGTGAAGTAATAAGTTGTTGCTGGTAGACATGCTAAGTAAAAATAAAACAGACTGTAGATTTAAAAGTCATGTAATAGTTTAAATTGTAAATATGTGCAGATTTTGCCACACATCAAACTAAATGCAGGTACTTGAATAATAAAAATCATAATCTGTAACAATTTAGCAGAAAAACCAAGATCAGATTGTAAAACAGCAACTTGAAATCAGTTTTATTGTAACGAAGTGAATGTTGGAGAGTAACATAGGAAGATATGAGATCTTTGTCTAGTGTCCATCACAGTTGCCGCATACAAATTTGCAGAATATTTTAGCCAAACAAAATATCCAACATCATCCTACTAAAGCTGACCGAGTCATCCTACATGTCAATGGAAAATGAAAACATAACCAAAACAGCTCTGAGATGGACACCACAAGGAAAAAGACTGCGGGGAAGACCAAAGATAATATGGAGAAAGACAGTAGAAAAGGGGCTGAAAGACTTACAACTGACATGGGGTGAGGCAGAGAAAAACTCAAAGAACTGCACTGAATAGAGAGACCTTGTATTGACCTTATGCTCGGACTAGAGCAAAGAAGATAGGTAGGTAGGTATATTCTGTAACAAATTTTAACCAAATTACAGGACTTAGCACCATCTTCAAACTCTAGTATATTTCTTAACCGCAATCATAAAATGACACTATTTGCCTAGCTCAAGCTTTGCTGGAAGGGGGCCTCTGTGGCTGAGTGGTCTAAAGGTGCTTACAGATCACAGTGCCTCTCACCGCCTGGGTTCAAATCCCACTCGGGACAGATCCTAGTGTGAGAAAGTTTGTCAGTTCGCTTGCCGAAGGTCGGTGGTTTTCTCCAGGCACTCTGGTTTCCTCCACCACCCCAAAACTGACCACCTTGAAATAAGTGAAAGAATCTTGACTGGGGCGTAACACTTCATTACTCCACTCCACTCAAGCTTTGCTGAAATATAATAAAGCAGGTTTTTACTTACCATATGTAGTACTAAGTGAATTCAAATCTCTTACGACTTCTTTTGGACTTTTTCTGTCGAAAACATCTAATTTCCAACACGACAACATGACATTATGTAAATGAGTTTTACAGTTCTTTATTTGTTCAACATCGCTTGATTTTTCTTCCAATCCTGGTGGTCTTGGTAACACCTCACCAGACGTGAAAAATCTCTGAACCTGTGAAATGTAAAACATAAGTGTGGCAGGGACTTGAAACTACTTAAGAAGGGTTAAGACCGGATGTGAAATATAAAATGAAAGTATGACAGGGACTTGAAACTACTTATGAAGGGTTAAGACCGGATGTGAAATGTAAAACAAAAGTGAAATGGACTTGAAACTACTTATGAAAACTTGAGACCAGGTTGTGAAATGTAAAATGAAAGTGTGACAGGGACTTGAAACTATTTATGAAGGGTTTAGACCAGGTGTGAAATGTAAAACGAAAGTGTGGCAAGGACTTGAAACTACTTAAGAAGAATTGAGACCAGGTGTGAAATGTAAAACAAAAATGTGACAGGGACTTGAAACTATTTATGAAGGGTTTAGACCAGGTGTGAAATGTAAAACGAAAGTGTGACAGGGATTTGAAACTATTTATGAAGAGTTTAGTCCAGGTGTGAAATGTAAAACAAAAGTGTGACAGGGACTTGAAACTACTTATGAAGGGTTTAGACCAGGTGTGAAATGTAAAACAAAAGTGTGACAGGGACTTGAAACTACTTATGAAGGGTTTAGACCAGGTGTGAAATGTAAAACAAAAGTGTGACAGGGATTTGAAACTACTTATGAAGGGTTTAGACCAGGTGTGAAATGTAAAACAAAAGTGTGACAGGGACTTGAAACTACTTATGAAGGGTTTAGACCAGGTGTGAAATGTAAAACGAAAGTGTGACAGGGATTTGAAACTACTTATGAAGGGTTTAGACCAGGTGTGAAATGTAAAACAAAAGTGTGACAGGGACTTGAAACTACTTATGAAGAGTTTAGACCAGGTGTGAAATGTAAAACAAAAGTGTGACAGGGACTTGAAACTATTTATGAAGAGTTTAGACCAGGTGTGAAATGTAAAACAAAAGTGTGACAGGGACTTGAAACTACTAATGAAGAGTTTAAGACCAGGTGTGAAATGTAAAACAAAAGTGTGACAGGGACTTGAAACTACTTATGAATGATTTATACCAGGTGTGAAATATAAAACGAAAGTCTGACAGGGACTTGAAACTACTTATGAATGGTTAAGACCAGGCATCAAGCATAGGACCTCCAACAGAGAACTTATGTCAGTAAAATTGTAAAAATGAATTTCCAAAAATAAAATTAAAACCATTCTTGGAATTAACAAATTTGAAATTGAAATTGAAAAAATAAGAATTCCATGGATTTAAATGTCTCGACTGCTTAATTTTTTTGATCCAGTAGAAAATACATTACTTAAACATAAACTTTCGTTTTCTGACATGCTCCCACCACCGTCGCCAATGACACCAGAAAACTAACACCTAAGTCTTGCCCTATGGCGATGCCAGGCTCAACAAAAATGAAATTTTTCTTTTTTCAAATCCGCATTCATTTAGTTAGCATGTTAAGAACAATTTACGGTACGTGGAGTTCCATGCTTATATCTATAATTATATTACTATATTCCTAAACCAAATGATCAGTGATTTTTTTTTTTTTTTTTTGGAAATTCCAATTTCTCACCTTAAAAAACATGGCCAAAAATGCTGGGTGTAAAATATAACAGTTTTTTTGTTCACAAAGTTGCAAGACTATTTTATCATGTGAAAACCATTGCTATGAGATGTCACGGCATGGTATATTGTTTATTTTATACACACTATTCATGTGATTTTTGCAACATAAAAATTTCCCAATTTGTTTCAAAAGAATGCAAAAATTTCCAATTGCACAGGCCCTGGCCCCATTCCCAAAAATGGTAAAAAAAAAACACTGACACCATATTTTAAAGTTATGTCCTGCCTGGCTATTATTATGTGATAATATTGTTGTTGTTGTTGTTGTTGTTGTTGTTGCAATACTGTTGTGTCACATTAACAAATTTTCAGCCATTCACAAAGAGAGCAAGGTTATAATTTATATGGATTAAATTAAGAACAAGTTTGTGTATGTGTTTGATGTGCGAGTGTGTATTATGGCCTGCCGTGTATTGGTGCTCACTTAGGGTAACGTTTTAGTAAGGTGCTAGCTCACTAAATCAGTATGTCACAGGCAAGCAAACCACTCCCCCTGTTTATTATCCTAGTGCCAAATGAACCAGCCAATACTCTTTCCTCTTAATGCCCAGAACCAGACAAGGAAGCAATATTGCAAATTTAAAAGTCTTATGTATGAACCAAATTGAGGTTTGAACCGATGACCTCCCATTCTTGAGGTGATTAGTGTGCCACTGAGCCACAGAGGTAATCTGGTCTGATCATGTGATTAGGATTTATTACAGAGGTAACAATAAAAAAAAAGGAAAATATAAATAAAATAAATGACAAATAAATCCTCAATCTCTGCATGTAAAATAACAAAGGGAAGTAATTCCCACTCATAATAAATCTACCCTACCTCATCTGTTCTCTTCCCCAATAAAGGGGGGTAATCTAGAGGATTACTTCCTTGAGCAAACATTTCCCACATGGTAGTTCCAAATGCATAAATATCTGTTTTTAAACTCATGGCTGACAGATCCTGGAACCTCTCTGGTGCTATCCACGGAAGCCTGCAATATATGAAACAAGAATTACCCAGAGTTACTGTAAACATACTAATTAGCGGTGTATTAATTTTAGTGATTTTGGCACTAGGACAGTAGCACTAATTTAAATACACCGCCAAAATGAGTATGTCTTATAGTCTGTTTCTTAAAAGTTGTTTTGCCCTATTTAAATCCATGAGAATTAGTCGAGAATGTAAATTGCACTAGAATATGTACACGCTAAAATAAGTACATTTACAGTACATGTATTTAAAAACTGCAGTGAAGAGGAGTGTAAATGTTGAAATTGTGTTTTATGATCCAACCAATATTCTTTCACTTATATCAATGGGGTTCTTGAATGATGGCAGAAACCAGATTACTTGAAAAAACCCACTGACCTTCTGCAAGTGAACAGACCAATTTTCTTATAGTGTACTAGAATTCATCCATGTATTACAGATGAAAAGGTATGGCAGATATTAACCACATTTGGAAACAAATTTGGAAAACATATTATGACCACTAGGTGATGCAATGATATGATCTTTCAGAAATGTTTTACAGAGAAGAGTTGAGTAGAGTAATGGTGTTTAAAGTCCCAGACAAGAATATTTCACTTATTTTGTGATGTCACCAGCTATAGGCAAAAGTGCAGAAATTTTGCCTGTGCATTGTGCTGATGGCATTATACAGCAGGGTTCTTTATCGTACCACCCCTACAATGACATGGGACCTTGTTTATTCTAAGTTCCCATCCAAAAGAACCATGACTTTCACTTCATAATGCTGAGTGCATGGCAAAAAAACAGTCACTACCCACTTTCAAGTCTTTGGGCAGACCTGGTTGGGGTTCAAACCCACAACCTCCCACTTATGGATCTATTATCTACAAACTGAGCTACCACAGTGGTAATTAATTTAATGGGGTCTTATGTTACAGTCAAGAATATTTCACTTTTATCGAAATGCCACCAACTATAAGTGAAGTGACAGAAATTTCGACCTTTGCAGTGCACTTAGGATAATGTGCATGGAGTGTTCTTTAACATGCCATGCCTGCTGTGACACAGGGCATCAGTTTTTAATATCTCATCCGAAAGACCCTGTGGCTTTCTAAATGCCAAGTGCTTGGCCAGAGAACTGTCACTACCAATTTTAGGTCAGACCCGGTCTGGGTTTCGAACCTTTGACCTCCACATATGAAGCCAGCACTCTACCAACAAAGCTACTGTAGTAATTTTACTAAGAAGGAGAAGAATGAGGAAATCATACAATTGAGGCTTCATTAAAACATGACCAGCTCCATCACTAAATTGACATATTATCTATATTTTAAATTGAATATCATAATTAAATATTCTGTTAATTTTCTTGCTACCGATGTTAATAAGTAAAATGCTGGAAATAGCATGTGATCTTCATATCTGACCTATAACCTCTGACCTCCAAAATCAATAAGCTCCTTTCAAGAATATTTATCAGTGTATTGAGTAAACAACTAATAATCTATCTGTTTTTTACTTGGTTTAAGTAAGTGATAATAACTCATTGAGGTCATGAGGTCAATTTTAGTAACCAAAATTAATGAAAGCAGATAAAGTATTAACAAGCTGACCTGCCAATATTAGTTTATTCATTAAAATACAATTTGTAATTTAACAAATTTATTTAAAAATTTTAGTGTGAGTTAATTAATATTATCATTGTTCAATTTTTTTTATAGTCTTCAGAATAAAAAAAATTTCTTTCTTTAAGTTTTCTACCACTTACCTCTTTTTATTAATGGCATCAGTTACAGGAAGTTGATTATATAGAGTAATCATGCCGGGATCCCCGATCTTCACCATAATGGAGTTAAACTCATAGCGAAGAACCAGGATATTTTTACAACAAATATTTCCATGATAAATTTCATTAAATTCCACCTGAAATACATGTTTATTAACAGGCGTTAAATTATAATAACAGTCTCAATTTATTACGTTACTTTACCATTTATGTACTGAAGTCATTATTTATAGCGTCTGCAAGTCTAGTGATGTGACCACTGTGAATTTTAAAGATCTCGGTATCCAAATGGTCTAATTGGAATACTCAAAGAACAACAGTGCCCCTCTCTGCCTAGGTTCCAATACTGCTCAAGCAGATCCTAGTGAGTGAAAGTTTGTCAGTGCCCTTGTCCAAGGTCAGTGGTTTCTAGCTACAGGCATTCCGGCTTCCTCTACCATTCCAGAACTGACCTTATTGATAAATGAAATAAATATTGACTAGGTCAAAAACACCATTATTTCACTCCATTTCATTATGAATTTGTGGTTTTTTATTTCAAGGTCACTCACACATGTTGACTTTAAAGTGCTAGTACACTCAACTGATATGTTGCAGATAAACACTGATAAACAGATAAACATTGATAAACAGATAAACACTGATAACAGATAAACATTAATAAATAGATAAACATTGATAAACAGATAAACATTGATAAACAGATAAACATTGATAAACAGATAAATGTTTTATCAGATAAACATATAAACACTGATAAACAGATAAACATTGATAAACAGAACATTGATAAACAGATAAACACTGAAAAACAGATAAACACTGATAAACAGATAAACATTGATAAACAGATAAACGTTTTATCAGATAAACATTAATAAACAGATAAACACTGATAAACAGATAAACACTGATAAACAGATAAACATTGATAAACAGACAAACACTGATAAACAGATAAACAATGATAAACAGATAAACACTGATAAACAGATAAACATTGAAAAAACAGACAAACACTGATAAACAGATAAACATTGAAAAAACAGACAAACACTGATAAACAGATAAACACTGATAAACATTGATAAACAGATAAACATTGATAAACAGATAAAAATTGCTGACTGTTCAGTCTTATTCTTGTACTGCGTCAGGGTCTATGGGTACCACAAACATTTTTCATTCGGGGTCAAAAGGGGTCAAACCCAAAGCAATGAAACCCCTTGAGTTTGATTCTTCGACTTTAACCATTTGCCACTGTTGCCATGGTGACCAAATACTGGCATTTACAGAAGGTTTAGAAAAAATTATTTTGTTTAATTTTTTTTTAACTTTTCAACTTTGGGTTTTTATTTTAAAGTTTGAACAAATGAAAGATGTCAAAGTTGAAAGAAAATTCTGTTTCTAAATACATTTTTTTTTTCAATTTTGGTCAAGAAAAAATTCAGGGAATTTTCTAAAATTTTGTCATCTGAAAGACTTTTGACAGAGTGAATGTACTGGATATCAAACTCCTATTAGAGAGAGGTAAAAATATAATATTTTATTATGTTAAGGGTCTCTTTGCACTTTGGCAAATAATCATTCCTAAATGGATTGCTCAACAAGCGAAAGCATACATACACCCTCTTAAACAGGCCTAAGGTCATGCTGTATTACAAATAATTACTTAATAATTTAAACATCTTGTATTCCACAATGAATAAACAAATATTTATTTACTCTATCATGTTCTGCAAGATATAACAATCCCTCAGCAACTTGTGTGGCTGCAAACATCAGATGATGAAGATAGAGAGGCTGATCTGGTCGTCTTCGCACAAAAAACGTCGACAGAGATCCCAAAGGGGAATAATCCATGATGACTTTTGGAGGTGTTGTAGGACATATTCCTTGAATGTTAAGAAAATGAGGACCCATAAAACTGATATGCTTCATGATAGATTTTTGAAATGGCTGAAACAGAAAATGTATATGTTTAATTAGGAAACGTGAACCAACAAGGCTGGTATGCAAGAAGATAAGAGTCTTTCTAACGGCTAAATCAATTAGGAAATGTAGACCAACATAGCTGATGTGATTCATGAAGAGGTTTTGAAATGGCTGAAAGAGAAAATAGATAACTTAAATTAGCAAAAATAAATCCACAAAGCTGATATACTTACGAGTTTTGAAATGGTTAAAATAGAAAAAATATGAGTTAAATTAGGAAAAGCAAAACCCATTAAGCTGACATGTAAACATAAAAATATTAGCATGTATGTCATTTAGCGCAATTACCATTCTCCACCAATTAGCTGGATTAAAATTAGCACAAAACAACTTTTGAGAAACAGACTATAAGTCAAACATGTATTTTAGCTCTGTATATAAATTAGCACTACTGTCCTAGAGTAAAAATTGCTAAAATTAATGCACCACAAAAATTGGCACAAAACAACTTTTGAGAAACAGACTATAAGTCAAACATGTATTTTAGCTCTGTATATAAATTACTGTCTGATTCACGTCTGCTGTAGCACTAGTTTTTCAAGGTTTTAGAAGAGATATCAAAAAATTTTGTAGCATGTCACATACCGTTATGACGTATGCATTTTGTAGTAATTAACCGACACCAAACTAAATGCCACCTTAGCTGGAGTATAAAATGCAGAGCTTTTTAAAATCCTTACTGGGATTTAATATGGGAAAACATACAAACATTCATTCCGGAAATACATCGCTGAAAAATCATGCGGTTTAAGAAAATAGAATTGCGCATGACCGACTTTCCCATTTTCGCTGACCAGGTAATATTGTCTGCAACTTGACAGCAAAAGGAATAGATACTGTAGGCCTAACAACAGCGATCTTACCTACAGATGAATGAACTATTCCAGAATTTTCTACCCTAACCCGCATGATTATTGCAGCGATGTATTTCCGGAATGAGTGTTTGGCTGAAAGGATTAATACAAGTATATGGGTTAATTAGGAAATATGGACCACCAAAGCTGAAACGGCCTATGATAGAGATATGAAATGGCTGAAATAATAAGAATATGAGCTGAATGAGGAAATGTTGATACATGTATACATGTATATACAGAACTAATATGTTTCATTACAAAGCTTGAAGTAGTTGAAATAAAAAAACAAAAATTGGGTTTAATAAGGAAATAATAGATTAATTACAAAACTTATATAATTATGTCAGTTTTTTTTAATTAAAAAAAATAGAAATAATTTGGTAAATGAGGAAATGATTTTTTTAGATTGGATTATGTGATTTTGATTCCAGATATTTCAAGGTTTTTTGAATTATTTTTTATCCCATCATGAATTTAAAAATGCACTGGCATGCTGATGTGTAACCTTGGTAACAATATAAATGGTATATACCATTGTCAATAATACAAATCTATGAATTATAACAGGTATTAATCAAAGTACTGAAAGTCCTGAACTTCATGAAAGACAAATATTGGATTCAATGTGAATTTTGCGCCCCATTGAAGATTACGTGTAATGTATGTGTGTGTGTGTGTGTTCTTACTTCAAAACATCTGTACATCTGTTCTCGTTTCACATGTCTTAGTACTTTCACAGCGACTACAGTTTCATCATTCAACACAGCATTATGAACCTCTGTGAAATCACCTACATCTACAACAATAAATCAATCAAACTTTAAACCAGTAAAGAGGATCAGAGTATGTTTGTAACATCTAGTTAACGAGACATTATAATAATTATCTGATAATCAGCAAAGTGGATCAGGATAGGCTTGTATCATCTGGTTAACGAGACATTATAATAATTATCTGATAATCAGCAAAGTGGATCAGGATATGTTTGTAACATCTAGTTAACAAGGCATTATAATAATTATCTGATAATCAGCAAAGTGGATCAGGATAGGCTTGTATCATCTGGTTAACAAGACATTATAATAATTATCTGATAATCAGCAAAATGGATCAGGATATGCTTGTAACATCTAGTTAACGTGACATTATAATAATTATCTGATAATCAGCAAAGTGGATCAGGATATGTTTGAATCATCTGGTTAATGAGACATTATAATAATTATCTGATAATCAGCAAAGTGGATCAGGGTATGTTTGTAACATCTAGTTAACGAGACATTATAATAATTATCTGATAATCAGCAAAGTGGATCAGGGTATGCTTGTAACATCTAGTTAAAGAAACATTATAATTATCATGTAATCTCCTTTGACCCAATAAAGTGGATCAGGGTATGGTTGTACGTGTACCATCTACACAAATTTTAATTACCTTATTTTATTTGATCCAGTAAGGTGGATCAGGGTAAGCATGTACGATCTGATAATTATACATTCAAATTATTATATGATCTAATTGATCCAGTAAGGTGGATCAGAGCATGCATGTACGATCTGATAATTATACATTTAAATTTTATATGATCTAATTGATCCAGTAAGGTGGATCAGGGCATGCATGTACGATCTGATTACTTATACATTGAATTATTATATGATCTAATTGATCCAGTAAGGTGGATCAGGGCATCCATGTACCATCTGATTAATTATACATTTAAATTATTATATGATCTAATTGATCCAGTAAGGTGGATCAGAGCATGCATGTACGATCTGATAATTATACATTTAAATTTTATATGATCTAATTGATCCAGTAAGGTGGATCAGGGCATGCATGTACGATCTGATTACTTATACATTGAATTATTATATGATCTAATTGATCCAGTAAGGTGGATCAGGGCATCCATGTACCATCTGATTAATTATACATTCAAATTATTATATGATCTAATTGATCCAGTAACGTGGATCAGAGCATGCATGTACCATCTGATTAATTATACATTCAAATTATTATATGATCTAATTGATCCAGTAAGGTGGATCAGAGCATGCATGTACGATCTGATAATTATACATTTAAATTTTATATGATCTAATTGATCCAGTAAGGTGGATCAGGGCATGCATGTACGATCTGATTACTTATACATTGAATTATTATATGATCTAATTGATCCAGTAAGGTGGATCAGGGCATCCATGTACCATCTGATTAATTATACATTCAAATTATTATATGATCTAATTGATCCAGTAAGGTGGATCAGAGCATGCATGTACCATCTGATTAATTATACATTCAAATTATTATATGATCTAATTGATCCAGTAAGGTGGATCAGAGCATGCATGTACGATCTGATAATTATACATTTAAATTATTATATGATCTAATTGATCCAGTAAGGTGGATCAGAGCATGCATGTACGATCTGATTAATTATACATTTAAATTATTATATGATCTAATTGATCCAGTAAGGTGGATCAGGGCATGCATGTACCATCTGATAATTATACATTTAAATTATTATATGATCTAATTGATCCAGTAAGGTGGATCAGGGCATCCATGTACCATCTGATTAATTATACATTTAAATTATTATATGATCTAATTGATCCAGTAAGGTGGATCAGGGCATCCATGTACCATCTGATTAATTATACATTTAAATTATTATATGATCTAATTGATCCAGTAAGGTGGATCAGAGCATGCATGTACGATCTGATAATTATACATTTAAATTATTATATGATCTAATTGATCCAGTAAGGTGGATCAGGGCATGCATGTACGATCTGATAATTATACATTTAAATTTTATATGATCTTATTGATCCAGTAAGGTGGATCAGAGCATGCATGTATGGTCTGATTACTTATACAGTGAATTATTATATGATCTAATTGATCCAGTAAGGTGGATCAGGGCATCCATGTACCATCTGATTAATTATACATTTAAATTATTATATGATCTAATTGATCCAGTAAGGTGGATCAGGGCATCCATGTACGATCTGATTAATTATACATTTGAATTATCACTTGATTTAATTGATCCAGTAAGATTGATCTGGGTATGTTTTTTACCATCTGATTAACAGGTCAATTGAACTTATCATTTGATCTGATCTCATTTGATCAAAATGGTTGCCATAATCTGGGAGGAAGGAAAAAAAAAATAATAAAAATAAAAAAAAAAAAAAAAAAAAAAAAGAAAGAAAGAAAGAAAAGGAAAGGATGAGTAAAAAAGGATCTGAAACATAGGATACTGAAGAGTGTGTGGAGTGGAGTGGAGAAATAGTGTTTTACGCCCCAGTCAAGATTCTTTCACTTATTTCGAGATGGTCAGTTCTGGGATGGTGGAGGAAATGGGAGTACCCAGAGAAAACCATCGATCTTTAGCAAGCAAACTGACAAACTGTCTCACACTAGGATCTGTCCCAAGCAGGATTAAAACCCAGGCAGTGAGAGTAGCATGCAGTGATCTGTAAGTGGGCATTTTAGACCACTCGGGCACTGAGCCTCCTTGCAGTAAAAGGGATGTTGCTTTAGCTCTAAAAGACACCCTAAGAGTTCCTCAAAATCTTCTAGTTGAGGAACTTTTTGGGGTGTCTTTTTGAGTGAGTTAATCTTAGGTAAAGAATTGGAATTTCACCATAAGAACAAGAAAATGTAAAGAGAAAATTGTTCTTAGAATGAAACTGCATTCTATCTATCTAGCAGAAGAATAAAGAACAAAGATGGCAGCAAAGTGACAAGATCAAATTAACTTGAAAACTAATTTGGTATTTTGATGTTGTTGTTGTTTTTTTATAAATCTCAGTTTGATTTACTTTAACTCAATTACACTCAGTTAAACTGGCAATTAATTCATGTGAACTGGACTATCTCATTAACTGGATAAAAAGTCAGTTTTTCTAATTTTTGTTATTTTGCACCAGTTAACTTTAGTTAAGTTACAACTATTATTTTCTGGTAACTCCAATTAACTCTAGAAACTTCTAACTTCTAGGCTTTTGAATTCATGATAGTTTTTTTTATTTTATTAAAATATATCTATAAAAGATGTGCAATGAAGTCATATACAAAACATTTAAATTATAAAAGCATAAGTTATTATGACGGAGTGTGCAAAAAGTTTCTTCAATTTTGTTGATGTTGTTTAATTTTGAAAATGTTCTCAGTGTTATGGTGATTTTATAAGAAAAAAATATTTTATAAAAATTTCTGTGCAACTTTAAAGTTTAAAGACATATCTCATCCAAAGACCACTGAATTGAGTGGCTCATTAAATTTTCAGAGTCCCAATTGATTGGTTCATATTAATATTTTATAAATTGTATTTATTTCAGTTTAATTATTAACACTAAATTTTAACTTGAATTGATTGATTGATTTAATGGGGTTTTACGCCTCAGTCAAGAATAATTCACTTTTATCGAGATGCCAACAGCTATAGGTGAAGTGGCAGAAATGTTTACCTTTGCAGTCACTTAGGGCAGGGAGGGTTGTTTAACATGCCATGCCTGCTATATAATCGGGCATCAGTTTTTAAGGTCTCATCTGAAGGACCCCGTGAATTTCATTTCTAAATGCAGAGTGTTTGGCGAAAGAACAACCACTCCAATTTTCAAGTCTCAGTCAGACCCAGCTGGGGTTCGAACCTTGGACCTCCCACAAATGAAGTGAACACTCTACCAATTAAGCTACTGTTGTGGTGAATTTTAACATATCATTCTAATGTCATAGTGATCAAATGTATCTCTGCTATAATTACGGCATGAAGGAAGTTCTCTTGATGACAGGAAGAAGATACATTTAGATAAAGAAGATACCCGAGCTTTTTAAATTTTTTGATGTACTACATCATATCACATCATGCATTAATTTTATTTAAAGGAACCTTATGATTAACATTAAAAATTTCAACAGAGACTATGATAATAAAATTTATGTTACAGATGCAGAAGACCTGCATCCCAAAAATCGCTTATCACTTACTTAAAAGTTCATTGATATGAAATTCCGACGGCAGAAATATTCTCGGCATTTTCTTTTGGCTTGAAACTGAGGTTTCTTTTTCAGCTTCATCATCTAAAATTTCTTTCTCATCCATGAAAAGTTGTTTTAACGTTCCACATGATTCAGCTTAAATATAATAAATACAGACTATATATATATATGTGTATGTGTGTGTAATATACATACAGGTGTGTGTGTGTGTGTGTGTGTGTAATATACATACATGCATGTGTGTGTGTGTGTAATATACATACATGCATGTGTGTGTGTGTGTATAATATACATGTGTGTGTGTGTGTAATATACATGTGTAAATGTGTGTATAATATACATACCTCTGTGTGTGTGTGTGTGTGTGTGTGTGTGTGTGTGTTTGTGTGATATACATGTGTGTGTGTATGTGTGTGTATAATATACATACGTGCACGTGTGTATAATATATAATATACATAAGTGTGTGTGTGTGCTATTTAAATCACTATGTCCTGGTAAAAAAAATACCGAAAAAATATAACAAATTTAAAAGACAACAAACAACTCTGTAGAAGATAGTTATGAAATCAAATGGTTAAAAAACTTCTTCATTCAAAGGTGTGAAAAAAATTACCTATGTTTGGTCGACCAATCCTTCGAGGGATTTTGGTTGGTAGTAAGGGATTTTCCAATGACAAAAATTTCATCAAACTTTGAATATCATCAAACACCTGTTCTTCGTTATCCTTAATACAGAACTTCTTCCCTGGTTTGAGCATTAATATCCGTTTATGAACCTGACCATTTTGAGTAAAATGTAAATAATATTCATTAAAATGTTGAACACTTTGTGTCAGAATGTAGAAATTTTCCGTTGATAAATCCTGCCTGCGTAACTTTTGTATGGCAAATCTTTCCCTGGAAATAGAGTACCAAGTGTTAAGTCTACCAATCTTAAAAAAGACCACCTGTCCTAAATGTTCAGGCTCCAGTTATCACTCTTTCACAAAGAATTCTCTTAACTTAGGTGTAAATCTCGTAAATTTAATAATTTTATAATCTTAGTCATTGTCAAGATATCTGTGAATCTAAAAAAAGAGTTATTTTGAAGAATCAATTTAAGTTTATAATATGCATATTCTGGTTTAGTTGAAACTTTTTTTATCTGTAGTGTTTACCATAAAACATTGTCAAAAATTTTGAGTTATGGAAAATCTTCGATTGGGAAACAGGGGCCAGTCTTGTGTAAAAATGCCTAATAATTAGATTTGACAAATTTCCAATGATTTCATTGGTTCAAAAGTGACTCAATGACTCGAACATAAATTAGCCACGGCCATTCATGTACCAAAGTGACGTAATCAAGAACGAACTACTTTAAATGCACGTCGTAACGGTTATTAAAAGCAAAAATTGCTTAAGGATTGAATGTCATTTTGAATGTTGTCATTGAGGTATGACAACATCAGACCACGTTCAAAGTAAGTGAATCGTATATAAAGAGAACAGCCATATTGATTTGTTTCGTTGCTTGGCGATCGTAATATATAGTTCCGTAAAACACTTTTGAAAATTAAATTTTATTTCTCCTTTTTTATTAAACAATTATCTTTTTGGTATGATATTACTATGAATATAATTTCTACATTTGTTACCGCTCATAAAGAGCGTCCCTACAGGCACTGGACAAAATTTATGAATGAACCCATAGAAAATTATGAATGAATAAGTAGCTCCTAGGTGGTATGTTTTCCTCCGCCATTTGCTGTGCATCAAAAGCGGATTGGCAGAAGATATAACTGACCTATCGCTTTATCACAGAGCACTGACACACTGCTGTCATCGAAAAATTAACGCAATAGTTCCAAAAGAGATTCAAATAAGGCAATGCATTTGTAATGTAAACATATAAAGTTATTCTCTCATTTTATTAAGTTATCTTTAAAATTTGATTATAAGCATTGAATCTACTTTTCATTCATTGAGAAATAACCTGAATGGATGCTGTGTACACTTTTGCATAATTCACTTCGCTTAAATGAACTGATCAAGGCAGGCCTGTCAAAATTCAGCAAAAATGCAGTAACAGATTCATTCCAAAAACTCCCCTTTATCGTTCAATTCAAATCTCCCAATATGTCCATTTATATGATTATACAGCCCTCAATTTTGTCTACTAAAATGGTGGCCAAATCGACCTGGAATTGTGTCTGGCGACCTAAAATTTGTAAATGGTGGCCAGTTTGTCCACTTTAGATTTGAACTTTTGTGACTAGAGAACAGATATTATTTCTGTGTTACAGAATTTTCATGGTACTGTTGCAATATAATGATACTGTTCAGGCAATATAATGGATACTTTACATCATCATTATTGTTATGAATAATATAATGTAAGTGATTGTAAGTCAATTTTAAAAATGTGCATTTTTGTTTTCCATAACTAAAAGTTGCCTTAATTTTTCATCATTTGGAAGAAAAGTTTGCCTGCCCACTTGGAATTTCCACTGGCCACCAGAAAATTTAAATTGGTGGCCAGCTGGCCACTTAGTTTTGAAACCCACTTTGAGGGCTGTTATAGACTAAATTACAAATTTCTGTTATGTCTCAGAAAATATAATGGAAATTGTAACTTTATAATCCCCCTAAATCTTTACCAGGAAAGTGGTTTTGTTTGCCTAAAATTACTACCAAATAAAGGTAGTTTCCCCTTGAGAAATAAGACTAAAATTTCCCAATTTGACATCAAAAATTCCCCAAAAGGCAACAGTGACACACAATCAAATAGTTTAAGTTAAATACAGTTGTCCAAAACTGTTCTGACAGACAAAAAATGTTAGATATTGTCACAATATAAAATCTTTGCAATGAATTTCTAAATTCTGAGCGTAATAGGTGACATAAAAAGGGTCCAAATTTTCTCAATCTGAAAGGTAGAAGGTAGTTTTTAAAAACCATAGCAAAATCACTGCAGGAAAAATGACAAAGAGAACCATCCCTTATAGTGAAAGATCTTAGAATCAGTCCGTACCATTATATCAATACAAGTAAACATGCTTGTAAACTAATTTATAAATATCAATAAGGATTTAAACAGAATCTAAAACTTGTACCTACAAATTAATCAGGCAAAATTGTGAATAAAAGTTCCTTTTTGAAACTTTTTTTGAAAAATCCAGATCCAAGTTTTCCGTTTAATCAACATACATGTACATACACTTTTTCCAATTTATTTATGTCTACAACAGGGGTACAGAAACAGTAATATTTGCTGGACATGTCTGACAACAAAATATTTTTGTCTGGTGTGAAAAATCACCTTTGGGACATTTTTAATTTACAACAGAATTGAGGTAAACAAATCAGTTTATTGGACATGTAAATAAATATGTTTGTCCATCATTATGTTACTTGAGTATTGTTTGCTATCACCTGTCAAACGTTTTCAATAAATACTACAGATCTAATAATTAGGCTTTATTTATTAATCAGTTAGAATCTATGGTATTATTCTGTTTCTTTTGTTTCATTGTACAATCATTATTATTTTTATGAAGGGATATTGTCAAAGAGATGAAAAATACTGATGCCCCATGTCACGGCAGGTGTAGCACATTAAAGAACATTCCCTGCACATTGCCCTGATTGCACTGCAAAGGTTAAAATTTCTGCCACTTCACCTAGTGACATCTCATTATAAGTTAAATATTCTTGACTGGGACATAAAACCTCAACCAATCAATCAATCTCTATTTAACTCTCCAGTAAATTTTTCATTCAAACCAAAATTTGAATTTTTTTAAATCAAATATATTTCATATATCAAACATATATCAAAATGCTTACTGGTATTTTTAGAACTTCTGGTTTTTCAATTTAATATGAAATTGCACAAGTACCATTTTTCCTGTGAAACTGCTAAAATTGCAGTTTTACATGTGTAGCGGTCTGGGTAGCTCAGTTGGTAGAGCACTCGCTTATAGTGCGGGAGGTCCTGGGTTCGATCCCCGGTCCGACCCTGCGTTTTTCTCCCTCCTGTTACAGTTTGGTGGCCAGTGTGGCCCTCAGAAGTGATGGACTGACATATATCTGGCCATATAAAGTCCATCCAAGGGAATTTGGGGTTAGATTTCCCATAGGATCATAGGAAACTCAAGAATAACAGGGGAGGAATGTAGCGGTTTGGGTAGCTCAGTTGGTAGAGCACTCGCCTATAGTACTGTATTACTACTACAAATGTATTAAATCAGATATACTTACTCAATGGGACCAAAACATTTTAGTGACTTGAGTTCCTCTAAAGAAGGTGGCTCCACCTGGTGACATGGACTGAAATAATAGTCATTTATGAGTCTGTAGTATCCATCTATACCCGATACAAATGAGATAGCTATGTCTTCACTGTCAAATGTTATTTCCTGAAAGTAAAAATCATTTTTACTATGATACAGTTAATACCATTTTGATAAGTAAATGTAATTGCAGGTTAATGTGGACTATACATATTTGTTGGTTGGTTGGTCATATTGTTGTTTAACACCACATCAGCTATTTTCCACTATTCACAACAGCAGCAACATTGTTACTCTTTAAGGCTAAGTCTATGAACAAGTTTTGAATGCCAGATGTGTGTGTATTAAAGCTGCATTAAGTCTTTCAATTTTCTGAATTTTTTTTGATTTTCTAAAAATATATTTTTTAAAAATAGATATCTTCTAACCACGATCCGTGACATTCATTTTCTAAAATTTCATTTCTTTTAGCTGTAAATAAACGGAATCCTCTGACCGGTTGGTCAGTGTTTTACAATGTTAATTATGAGCTTGGAGCATGTGCACGATGTACCGAAAACCCTAGAATCGAAAGTGAAACATGACAGATTGCATTAATTGTCCTTCATTAATATCCAGATGTATTTGAAATGGTGTTATGTATCCCTTACTAAGTCACAAATGACAAATTCAATGAAGTTCTATGATAAATTCATCGTATTTCACCGTTTTGAAAGTTGTGTTTAAATGACCCGGGTTTTGATGACGTAACCATGTTCTAATATAAGATCCCAAAAGCTGCTTCTCGCTGGGTAAATACTGTAATTTCTGTATTGATTAGAGCTTTTATCGTTGAACCAATTGTAACATTGTTTATTTGGAATATCATTAATTAGATTAGCACTGTTTTAATTTTTCTTTGGAAAACTTAATGCAGCTTTAATATGGTTTACATTATACTACATCTGGTAAACACTTGATAGTAACAATACCTCAATGACAATAAACTTCACAAAAAAATAAAAAGACTGACAACCCTGCACTGGGATCCTTTGAACAACCAGAGGATCGGGGAATGATCGCAATTACGGCCCCAAATATAAAAAAGACTGACAATCTTGATTTTGGATCTTACTTTGAACAACCAGAAAATCGGGGAAGGATCCCTTGTTTTGTCCCAAATAAAAAAGACTGACAATCCTGATTTTGGATCTTACCTTTGAACAACCAGAAGATTGGGGAACGATCCGTTGTTTGGTCTCAAATAAAAAAGACTGACAATCCTGTATTTGGATCTTACCTTTGAACAACTAGAGCATTGGGGAATGATCCCTTGTTTGGCCCCAAATAAAAAAGACCGACAATCCTGATTTTGGATCTTACCTTTGAACAACTAGAGCATCAGGGAACAATCCCATAATTGGTCCCAAATAAAAAAAAACTGACAATCCTGATTTTGGATCTTACCTTTGAACAACCAGAGGTTCAGAGAATGTTCCCATTTTTGGTCCCAAATAAAAAAGACTGACAATCCTGATTTTGGATCTTACCTTTGAACAACCAGAGGACCGGTCCATATGTACAATCCAACTATTGTCTTTATCATGATAGTTTGGTCTCATATTGATAGATTTGATATCTTCTACTGCAGCAAAATGATCCTAAAATAAAAATCCCAATCTATATAAAACACAAATATGTGACAGACTGGGCTTGATAAATAGCTAGGTAGCTCAGTAGCTCTACTGGCTTGATAAATAGCTAGGTAGCTCAGTAGCTCTACTGGCTTAATAAATAGCTAGGTAGCTCAGTAGCTCTACTGGCTCGATATATGGCTAGGAAGCTCAGTATCTCTACTGGCTTGATATGGCTGGGTAGCTCAGTAGCTCTACTGGCTCGATATATGGCCGGGTAGCTCAGCATCTCTACTGGCTTGATAAATGGCTGTGTAGCTCAGTAGCTCTACTGACTTGATAAATGGCTGGATAGCTCAGTATCTCTACTGGCTTGATAAATGGCTGGGTGGCTCAGTAGCTCTACTGGCTTGATAAATGGCTTGGTAGCTCAGTAGCTCTACTGCATTGATAAATGGCTGGGTAGCTCAGTAGCTCTAGATCTTTTGGCTTAATAAATGGCTTGGTAGCTCAGTAGCTCTACTGGCTTGATAAATCGCTGGGTAGCATAGTAGCTCTACTGGCTTGATAAATGGCTGGGTAGCATAGTAGCTCTACTTGCTTGATAAATGGCTGGGTAGCTTAGTAGCTCTACTGGCCTGATAAATAGTAGGTAGCCCAGTAGCTCTACTGACTTGATAAATGGTTGGGTAGCTCAGCATCTCTACTGATAGCTATATATTACCAGGGATTTTTCTGGCCACTCACAGGGTCTGGTAAAGGGACCCATTCCCAATGCCCAATGCATACATTTTTCCCAATTTTGTAGGTAAAAATTCCCAAATGATCCTGCTTTGAGAAACTTAAGAAAAAGTGAAAAAACTACATTTTTGGTGTAGCTTGTATATCTTTATAATAACCTGTATTTATGAATATTTTGATTTATACTCAATGAGGATCTGGCAGAATGGGTGCAACTTATGAAACAACTTTCTCAGATGTTTGTATTGAAGCCAGTCTATGAAGATATTGTGTTAATGTCTGAATGATTTGGTAAAATGAGTGACTACCAGCATGTATCAAAATAGTAAATATTCCAGGCAAAATATTTGATGTGCTGACAATGTGAAAATTTTTAAAGTGTAATAAAAATTTTTTCCAAAATGTCGATTTTGTCAATGACTTTCCCAATTTCATCCCAAGGTCCCTTTCCCAAAATGACCAGAAAAATCCCTGAATACACAAATAGGTGGTTGATATGTGTGACAGACTGGGCTTGATAAAGCGCTAGGTAGCTCAGTATCTCTACTGGCTTGATAAATGGCTGGGTAGCTCAGTAGCTCTACTGGCTTGATAAATGGCTGGGTAGCTCAGTATCTCTACTGGCTTGATAAATGGCTGGGTAGCTCAGCATTTCTACTGGCTTGATAAATGGCTTGTTAGCTCAGTATCTCTACTGGCTTGATAAATGGCTGGGTAGCATAGTACCTCTACTAGCTTGATAAAGTGTAGGTAGCTCAGTAGCTCTACTGACTTGATAAATGGCTAGGAAGCTCAGTAGCTCTACTGACTTAATAAATGGCTTGGTAGCTCAGTAGCTCTACTGACTTGATAAATGGCTTGGTTGCTCAGTAGCTCTACTGACTTGATAAATGGCTGGGTAGCTCAGTAGCTCTACTGACTTGATAAGTGGCTTGGTAGCTCAGTAGCTCTACTGACTTGATAAGTGGCTTGGTAGCTCAGTAGCTCTACTGACTTGATAAATGGCTTGGTAGCTCAGTAGCTCTACTGACTTGATAAATGGCTTGGTGGCTCAGTAGGTAGAGCATCCTACTAGTATAAGAAGAAATCATATTCAAGTCCTGGTTTCATAGCTGCATTTTTTCCTTTCCTGTTACATCTGAGAGCTCATTTGACCCTTGCAAATGGCAGACCAACAGATTAGTTCAAAGACAGAACTGGGTAGTTTTGATTCAAAGTAGTGGAAAAAAAGAAAGGGAGAATTATGATAGACCAGGCTTGATAGGTGGCTGGGTAGCTCAGTCGGTAGAGCATCCAGCTAGTATAGGGAAAGTACCAGGTTGGAGTCCCAGTTTGGTCACAGCAATTTTTTTCCTTTCCTATTACATATATATAGAAGGTTACTTCTGTCAAACAAAAAAATCCACAGAAATTCATGTCTCACCTTATTCTTAAAGTCATCAGAAAATTTGACTTATTTAGATTTAAAACTTGCTTACACATTTCCCAGTCAAGAATATTTTGCTTGTATATTTGGATGTCACCAGCTATAGGCAAAAGTGCAGAAATTTTGCCTGTGTGTTGTACTGATAGCATTATACAGCAGGGTTCTTTATTGTGACATGCCTTCATTGCCTATTGTGGCATGGGACCATGGTTATTTTAAGGAAATGTGAGAAAAAAATTAGGCCTCTAGACTAACAATATTTTTCTATAAATTTGCCTAGTGACCTACTTCATAACCCAGTATGATTCATTTAAAACTTGACATGCCTAGTGACCTACTTCATAACCCAGCATGATTCATTTAAAACTTGACAATTAATTAACTGTTTATATGAATATTATTAGGGAAATTTTAACTGCAGTTAAAATCATTGATGAAGTTTCATTAATTATGCCATGCATCCCTAACACAATATTTGAGACTGGCCAAGTGAGCTTCACAAAGCCCATCAAAAGTATAGACACCTATTACTCTTCATTTACCCTTTATATAATATGCATTATTTATTTATAAATAATCTATAAATATCAACTGTAATTATTTTGTATTTTCCTAATACATGTATAGAGTCATGCAGTACATATTTTCCCTAATATCAAAATTGTAATGTTTAGCGTTGCATCAGCAATTTTAAAGTTAATCACAAACAGAGCTAAAAGTAAGACCATGCATGTATGAAATGTGCAAGTGTGTATATGATTTGCTTTGTATAAGCACACACTAAGAGCGACTTTTTGGTAAGGTGCTAGCTCACTGAGTCAGTATGCCACAGACAAGTTTATTACTCCTTCGATCCTGTTATGGGGTGAACCAGTCTATATTCTGTTCTCTTAGTGCTGAGTGCCAATCTCAATTTTAAAGTTTTATGTATTACCCCGGTCAGGGTTCAAACCTTCAACCTCCTGCTCTTGAGACTTTCACTCTTCCGCTGAGCCACAAAGACAGTATAAGCATGCATAAAATGATACAACAACTTTTTGTTAATACCTGATCTATTCTGATCCCAGATGGTTCGTGATGTATGTCCACAATGATTTTCACTTTTTTCTTTTCTCTCATATCCATTGTTTTATAGAATGCTTCATATTCTTCGATGGTGTATTCCATGACTTCTTGTAGAACATCGCTGATGTAACTCACCATTAAAACCTCCAATTCCAATTGCTGTTGTTCAAATTTCAAAACAAGTGGTTTCATATTTTCTTTTAATTTATATTGTCGCCAATATTTCACTCTTTCTTTAGTTGGAAGGAAATTCTTTAAATCATTCTTTAAAACTTTCTGTGAAGCTATGTTTTGCATTTTAGAAGTTATTGCCACATCAACGACTGCTAACCCGCGAGCTTTTGCGGAACTTATTTCTTTCCCATAGAGATAAGTGAATTGTTCCTGTATAAAATCTTCTTTACATTGATGATACAAATAATGTATAATTTCCTTTCCTAAATTTCTCAATCTTTCCACTCGACTTTTTGATGGAATAAATCGAATTCGCAAATATAAAGATGATGAACTTGTGTCATGGCTACTTTTGCTGCAAGCAAGCGACACTTTTGGATTTTTCCAAATACATTTACACTGCCGTTTTTTATCTATACTCGCAATACCAAACAACTGTAATGCTGAAGGTCCAATTTCTTTGAACTGTGATTCTGGACTGCTTAATATTTTCTTAATCAGTTCCTGCACTGGTAAATTCATGTCATCTGCCGTTGCTTGGTAAGAATCATATCCATGGAGTTTAATCTCCGTGGTAACATTATTTTGTAAACTAACTGATATTCCTGATGATGGTCTATTGAAATTGTTACCCATGGTATCTGCAGTTCTACTGATGTCTAAGACATGTTGATCATTTTGTATGTTTGGGTCATTAGAGCTATTTCTAGAACCTTCAGAAATTGTGGAGTCACTTTGACGATTTTGATTAGCATCAAAGCTAAAATCTGACTGCTGACTGTTTAAAAGTGGAACTCCAGACATGATTTTTTTCTTTATATTGTTGTTATATAATAATTAGTAGCCAAACATAATTATTTTCATTTCCTACAACATAAAAAATATCACATACTTTAATACTGAAGAGCAAATGGTCGACAATAACTTCAAAAAGTGAATACAGTAGTGAGACCTTAATTTATCAGTGCTCTGAGTGGGTTTTGAAGAATGGTAGCCACATAGCTACTAATTCTAAAAAATAATAATGCCTTTTCAAGATTTTTTGTTGTCAGATAAAATTCTTGGTTTCTAAAGTTAAACATTTAATTTCTAGTTTGCAAAAAAATAAAAGAAAACTCAAAAAGTAAGTTGTCAATCATCATAAACCCCAAATCAAATGATTACTTTTTGGTGGGTCGCTTTTTGGTTGCCATAATATAAAATAATTAGATCATGGTCAGTTATGCGCTTTACACTATGGAATACCTTCTTTGTTCAAACATTTTGCTGATATTGTTGAACGCAAGACTAATTGTCAGAATCGGTTGTGAACAACATTTACAGATTTCCCGATTTTTACAGCGTCTAAACTAAGAAATTTATCTGCCATTTATTTGGCAACCATCTGACAATTAGAAGTCGCAAAATAAACTTTCTTTTCGAAAATCTACTAAGTTACTTTGAGCAGCAAAATGTAATTTTTGGTTGAAAATTTCAAGGATTTCCTAGGCTTAAATCTTGGAGAACTGATAACTTTGCTATCTCACTAATCAACAGAGTATTATGAAGTCCCCTTATCTCTTTCTTTCACATTCACCTTTATAGGTTCCAACTGATTTATCAGCAAAGCTCTTTATAATTCCAAAATTTGACAGATTGCAGTGTATCAAAATTCCCAGTCTGGAAAACCTTCTGATTTTACTTTGGGACCCTTGGAATTTTAACTGTGAAAGTCTGATGGACCTGCCATTTTTTTTTTTTTTTTTTTTTTTTTTTTGTCGGAACAATTTTTAGAATACACTTACTTTGTGTATTAAAACATTTTCAGAATCCTCTTTCTATGTGTATTAAAACAGTCTCAAAATCACAAAATTTACTGTAACTTGTCAAAGTTGTCGATTTCCAATTGTTTCTAGAAATTAATTATAACACACAGCAGCTTTGACAATAGTATCACTTGAGTGTTTGTAAGTTGTACATGGTATATTTGTTTAATTAAGAATACAAACAACATGAGTTTTTCGATTTTGGCACACATGGACCTTCCAGTGCTGATATGGAACCTGCCTATTTTAATTTTGGACCTACCAAAAATAAAGGCAAAATGTCCTGGACCTATTATTGTGAAATATAATTCTGAACCCCTAAAGATTATGACAATAAATCAAGGTGATACTGTACATGTACCAGTTACTATGTTTATAACTTACAAGGCTAGGGGTATCTAGTGGCTAATATTGGAATGCTTTCAGTGAATTGAAGATTTTTAACATTTATATATAATGTGACATTTGGTTCAGACAGAGGAGTGGAGTAATTGTTTTTAACACCTCAGTCAAGAATCTCCCACTTACATCGAGGTAGTCAGTTCTGGACTGGTGGAGGAAACCGGAGTGCCCAGAGAAAACCACTGACCATGTAAGAATGTTTGTCACTTTACTTTTAAGATTGAAAATAAAATTATTTTCTGCACAACCAGTCAACAATTGTGTAGATGAAAGTGTGGAGTTGAGTAATGGTGTTTTATGCACCAGTCACGATTTTTTCATTTATTTTGAGGCAGTTAGTTCTAGAATGGTGGAGGAAACCAGAGTACCCAAAGAAAACCCAACCTTCAGCAAGCAACCTGACAAACTTTTTCACACTAGGATCTGTCCAGAGTTGGATTCAAATCCAGAAGGCAAGAGGCGCTGTGATCCGTAAGCATGGACTTTAGACCATTCGGCCATAGAGGCCCTGAAAGAACTAACCAAACTTGCTTTACAGCAACCTCAATAAAATAAAGACCATTTGTTCAGCAGTTAAATTACCAGGTTTTACACTCCTTTTGCTTCATCTATCAAACGTGATGGCCTCTCATTCCTTAGGTTCTGAAAATCTCGGAGATCCATGTATGTCAAGTTTTGTTGGTTAGTTTGCAAAAGGCCAGTCAGTAGTCAGAGTTCCCTCCAACCCTAACACCCTTTATGCCCAGCGGCTATGTGTAGGGTCAGAACAAATTTTTTTGGGGGGGATTTTTCTATACCAACTGGTGTTGGAAGGGGCGTCGCCTCAATTCACTTCAGACTGAAAATATCAGAGAACTGTAGAAAAATTACAAACCTCTATCAAAAGGTGAGTGATTTAATTTCTCAAATATTTGAATGTGAGAGTTTTTCAAGGTCAAATAGTCTTGTTTTTTAAATGAAAGATGATGTCAACAAACATTAACACCAAAGAAGCTGATCTAAATCTCAACCCAGTGGTGATGATGTCTTGAAATAATTTCAATATTTCAGGAAGAAAACCCTATTCCTATACCAGTGATTTACCCAGTAGTTCTTAAATTTACTTCCACATCCCAGAACTGATCGTATCAGCAAAATTAAAATAATTTTGACTTGGCATAAAACACTATATCGACTAACCAAACGATTTAGGAACATTTATCTTTACAAGAAACAAATCTAAATTATAAAATAAAAACTTTAAAGTTCTAAATTAATATTGACGTAAAACTATTTCCCAGTCGTTACCGAATCGTATCTTCAAACGGTTCAATAATCCTCCCTCAACTACTTTCATTTCCAACTGTAGGTGACAACATAAATTAATTAGAGTAAAAACTCACCTGTTTTTTTTTCCATTTGAAACAAATCAATTTTTTCGATTTGATAATTATATAAAGTCACATTATTCTAGTTTTATATCCTGATGATATTAATGTCAGCAAGTGCTAAATTTTGTGTTCTTGGAAAATTTTACTTCAGGGTTTTCCGGGTTCATGAACCCATATCGTATCTAAAAAGTGTAGCAAATCTGAATCGGGGGGGGGGGGGTGGAGATGTCCGTTAGGAGTGTTCACGGGATATTGCATTATAACGTGAACCAAACAGCTCTGCGTAAGCTGTAAACGATTATTTATTTATTTATTTATTTATTTACTTTAAATTAATTTGTCATGTGATTTTTATTCGTTATAAATTATATACAACAATTAAATTGAATGGAGTTTGATACATTGTTGAAATATTAAAATATTTATAAAACCTTGGACTAGCATGTTTTTATTATTATTATTATTATTATTATTATTATTATTATTATTATTATTATTATTATTGCATTGATTCCGACCGGTCTCTAGACTGAATGGCGTGTAATTACCAGATTGGTGATATGGCTAATATTTGTGGATAGACAATGTAAACAAAACTTTAAAAATATATTTTGAAAATAAAAATGTTTGATTTTCACGGTTTTACTGCTGATTCGGTCCATAACACACCATGTCTTATCGGGCAGTTACCAGAGAATCGGCATTATTCTAATTACTTGCACGTGACGGGTGTAGCTAGCTAGACAGGAGGTGCCGCGAAGTCACCCATCCGGAGCACCCGACCTCACATCCTTGATGGAAGTTCACGTATTTAACTAAGGGGTTAGTACTGTCATGTGCTGGTTTTGAATTTCTATCACTTGTCATGTGCTGATTTTTAATGCATTATTGTAATAGAAATTCAAAATCAACACATGACAGTGACGATAAACGGTATATTCGGCCCTAAAAATTGCAAAAATCCAAATGCGACATAAACTTTTAATATTTATGTTAAAACACAACCTTGATATGGACTGTGGATTTTAAGTTTAATTTTTGTCATAGGATTCTAATGACGTCACGGCGATGTTACTAATGGTGACGTAAGGGCAGATTTATCATTTATTTGCCGTATCTTAAAAACTTTTTCCAAAATTTTATACCCAGCGCACGGCGCAGCAACCAAAAAGATATTTTCAGCATAGATGCATTTAACAAACACCTTCAACATACATGTACATCTTAGAATTTAAGTGTTGAGGATGTAAGTCAATATCATTCAAATAGAAAAAAAATAATGATAATTTGTCACAGATACCTTAAAAACTAAAATTTAAGTTAATTTGTAAGAAGTCGGATAATAACATAGCCCACTGATTGAGTAAAATATTGCAAATATGTAAATTTATACAGACACAGATTTCATAGTCAGTTCATTTTAATTCTTGTTATTTAAAGAAAATGTGGCAAATTTATAACAAATCTAAGATTTTGTTAGTGTACATACTGATTGGGTAATTTGAAACGTTTAAATTAACTAAACTTTCAAAAAAAGGAGAATACGTTAACAATATAAATCCATAGAGTGATGTTAGTTCCCTAAAATATATAGAAAACTGTCCCAGATAGTAAAAAAAAAATTGGCTCAAAGCCCCATGTTTTCTGTATACATTCTTAGTTTTATCAGTTATTTTACCAAAGCAGATGTTTTAATGTAACAGTTGACAATATTTATTAGTGTGATCAATTATGCAGCTATGAGCGTCTGTGCACATATCACTATATTTCATTATTACTATTTATTTCATTTTTATATGTGAATGGATTTTTTTTTTTGGTAGAATAAAATGAAATGATATTTAAAGTTTTGAGTCATTTATTTTTTTCATTTCTTTATCATTCTTTTTAAATTTTCATTCATTCATTCGATTCCTTTTTCAATAATTACAATATATAATTTATTTTCATACTATATTTATTTATTTATTTATTTATTTATCTATTTATTTATCTATTTATTTATAAAAAGAACACATATTCATGAAAAATCACATTTATGTATAAGACACACTGTCTCGCTTGTATAGTTTATGCGTAATTTTTGCTGATTTAACGAGATTTTAACTAAAGTTTTGAAATGGTTTTTTAAAAGATATTTTTATAATTTTTATAACTGAATGTTTGTGAGAATGTATACTAACTACTGGTAGGTGTTAAATTTTAATAGCATTTAAAAAAATATTTAATATTTTGATTTAAAAATGCATCGTTTACACTTTTTCTTTACATATATAACTAATTTCATAGGGAACTTTCTCGGTTTGTCACCTCATTTTCAAACATTAAATTGAAACGATTTTTTTTTTATCAAATATAAAATAATTTATAACTGAATTTTCCTGAAGACTTGAACTTTATTTCTGTAGGTGTTAAATTTTTCTTCGATGCATTATAAAAATAATATCATAGATTTAATCAACGCATCTTCAAATTTGCCGTTATAATCCATTGTATAGGTGACCGCACAGGTGAAGTATTACAGACGATAACACCGCGTATACGCCATTACCCATAGGGATTCATTTCTGAGTATGTATATAAATATGGTTTTGGTTGTTGCATGCGCTCGGTATGAAAAAAAAAAAAAAAAAAAAAAAAACAAAATGGTAGACGAAAAACTGTAAAATTAAATCGATGTCATATCATACAACGTGTTATTTTAAATGGGATGCAAGTCACATGAGATGCATTATACCTTATCCATTGCCTATAATCTATGTTTTTCTTTAAATTATTATTAGCTATATCTAAATATCGTAATAGAACTAGATCTATATACTTGGTTTACTGTTTCGTGTTTCCTGGCACAGAGGGGGCGGACTTTTCATGTTAGAGAATTGTTTTCACCATTCACATTTTAATTATCGTTATCAATTGAGAGTTGTTTTTAATCCACTACGAAAATACTGTACTGAAAGTTTCAGAATTTAACGTCCGAAATACAAATTCTAAACGATTACGCAACGCGGGAACAGTACAGACATTGAGAATATACAACTTCCGTCGAAACTGTTGTTGACCAACGAACCTTTTCATTTTAACCAAAAGATCCAGACATAACAGACAATGTGACGAACAACAGTAAATTAGGTAAATAATATTCATCAAAGATATAATAAATTATTGATAGAAATATGTGTAGATTTTAGTCAATTTGTATAATCGTTATGCTTGCGGATTCACGTTCATTATGTAACAGGAGGGAGAAAAAATGCAGGGTCGGACCGGAGATCGAACCCGGGACCTCCCGCACTATAGGCGAGTGCTCTACCACTGAGCTACCCAGACCGCTACATTCCTCCCCTGTTTTTCTTGAGTTTCCCACAGTCACGCATGTGGGAAATCTCACATAAGTCCACCCTCGGCTCGACTTTATCATTGTCGATCACTTCCGAGGGCCACACTGGAGAAAAAATGCAGGGTCGGACCGGGGATCGAACCCGGGACCTCCCGCACTATAGGCGAGTGCTCTACCACTGAGCTACCCAGACCGCTACAATTATGTCGCTTTCCAAATATCATCAGCCAGTCTCACAGTGCCCAGGCCAGGGCCTTGGTGGCTGAGTGGTCTAAAGCGCGCGCTTACGGATCACAGCGCCTCTCACCGCCTGGGTTTGAATCCCACTCGGGACAGACCCTAGTGTGAGAAAGTTTGTAAAGTTAACTTGTGGTGGTTTTCTCTGGATACTACGGCTTCCTCGTCCATCCCAGAACTGACCCTCTTGAAATAAATGAAAGAATCTTGACTGGGGTAAAACACCATTACTCCATCCTACCGCCATACCATGGCCTAAGATAAATCGAACTGGTCTGGTTTTTGTTGACAAGGTTAATAAGGTTACGTTAACTTTGCTCAGTAGCTGACCTAAACACTTGACTTGGACCGATGGTGGATATGTACATGTAATGGAAAAAAGGTGCCCAATACTGCTTTTGTAGGACAATACCCTCCACTTATTCTAAACTTTCGCCAACACATCATGTTAAGTTTATTTTATTTATTTATTTATTTATTTATTTATTTATTTATTTATTTATTTATTTATTTATTTATTTATAAATAAAAATACGAGCGCAATGCAGGAACTTCAACGGACGGAATTTCAAATGAGCAAAAAGGTTCTTCTTTAATAAGTGGGATTTATGAGCACACAGATAAAGATGGCGATGTTTTACAAGGTGATTTATTTGACCGGTAGACAGATATGATATTTAAAGTGACCAAGCGGTTAAATCTTGCAAAAACTATAAAGCAGGAGCTTATATGTATTTGCTCCATAGCAAGACGCGATTCAATTTTCAATACACTACTTTTTCCCAAAAAATCCATGCTTAACTTTTGTAACAGGAAAGGGAAAAATGCAGCGGCCAAACCGTGACTCGAACCCGAGACCTTCCCAATACTAGCGGAACGCTCTACAGACGTTGGACAAAAGTATTCTCACGATTACCTTGGTTTCATTTTTTCCATTACATCGTTCAATGTAAACAAATGTATATTTTAAGCCAACTACTTATCACATGCAGTTGCAATTGGAATAGAAAATCGCTCTATTGTAAAACTTAAATAAAAGTAATTAAAATCAATCTAACCTTAGTATTTAGCTATATATCCACGTACATGGTAGACCTTGTACACACAAGCTGGTAAACGAGCTGTGTAATTTGCAGTAAAGGATGTTCACATTCGAAATATTTCACCATAAAGTTGCTTATCAGAATCAGTTACATGCATTACTTGGCAGATTCCTTTTTTATTTTGTTTTTTACAAACATTTAATATTAGGTTAACATCAGGGGACTGTGCTTGCAATTTTAGCTGAGGTGTTTCATTATCAGTTTAATATTGTGTTGTGATCTAAGTAGTGATGTTGCGATTATCGCTGATGATCGATTGCCAGTCGTTGTCAGGGCAGCGATCCTAATGATCGATCACAAGATAAATAATCGATCATTGCCGACATCGGCGAGTATTTTCCAGATTGTAGTAAAGTTTGTTTCCTTTCCGGTTCTTGCTACTAAAAACAACAATGGCGGATGAGGATTGGATAATGTATTGTATCCAGACACTTTTTACACCAGTGCGATGCTTTGGCCACTATCAGTCTATCAGGGCAAGGAGCTATCTAGCCTTTAACTTACAATCACAAAGAAAGAACACTTGGCTTTTACAATAAAAGTATTCAGCCTTATTTGTTTCTGAATACTGATGTACAGTAACTACAGTTACTAAGCATATTTCGATTATTATCGATGAATTGATCGATTATGCCTCTCTGATTATCAATTATAATTTTGTGTCCGATTGGACATCACTAGATCTAAGACTGATAAGCAGGTGCATTATCATCCATAAGTATACAATGTGTCTGAAAAAAGTCTAGCAACAACTGGCCATAAGTTATCTTCCAAATTTCCTGTATATTTTTTGGAATTCGCTGTGCCTATAACACAACATAACATCACATTGAACGTTTTCTGCATTTCAGGTAAAATACAGTCAGGTAGCCATCCTTCATCTGATTTGTGCCATATATATTTTCTTTTTACACTTTCCAATAATTTTTTGTGATTCATCAGAAAAAAAAATTTTTTTTTTCAGTTGTCTTGAACTGTCCAACCCCGGCTCAGCTCTCTGCACCATCTCACTCTCTTTTCGCAGTTTCCTAGAATTTTCCTCTTACAAATGCATATTTTACATCTATTCCTCCATATAGTCTTCTCATTTACATTTTAATATAATTATTATAAAAATTTGTTGTGATGTCAGCTAAAACAGCTTTACAATGACTCCAAACACGCCACACTAATTTCCTAACATCCCTTGTGTCCAAAGATTTTTTCCGCCTACTATGAATCTGATTTTCAACACTGCCAGTCACATGATATTTTTTCCAAACACTGAAAACTGTTTATTAAGATTTCCCTAAAATTTTACCAACCTTCCTAAAACTATTTCTGTCACTAACTAATTTTATAATGATTTCTTTCAAGCCTACACCTAATTCTCTCGACTTTCTCCCCATTACCGAAATATAAATTTTTTTCCAAACTAAAAATAGCAGACAATACTAAACATGGCATATATTTCATATATGTTGATCCTTGCTACATACGTCACAACGTTGACAGATAAAATAACCTACTTTTTAAAATACCCGACAATAAACACGACACAAAATTCCCGAAGATTATAAGATAAAGATAGCGTAATCGTGCGAATATTTTTGTCCAACATCTGTACTGACTTAACTACCCGGCCACCTATCGAGCTCGATCAGATAAATATTGAAATGACTAGAAGCTAAACAAAATATGTGATTTATCTTTGAGATTTCACTGATTATGGATCATGCGTTAGTCCAGTACTTTTTTCTATCACTCCGTCCATTATGCCAAGCTATGAGAGATTGCCATGTGATGATTTAAGATGCTTTTATAATTAAATTGTTAAGTTTTTTAGTGGTTAAGAATAAACTGACCATAGGTTAAATTTGATTGTTATTTTTGACCAGCCATGGATAATTTGACCCATGATATATTTCTACAATTCATTGGAGTGGTTTATGGTTATTATTGGCTAGTCAAGGATAAGCTAATTACTATTCTTATGTAATATAATTGATTTTTCATTGAGCTAACTATGAGCAAAATTAATTGGTTCACATTGACCAATCAAAAATAAGGATAAGCTAACCATGGTTAAAGTTAAGTTGGTTGATCATTGACCAATGAAGAATAAGCTTACTCTAGGTCAAGTTTATTTGGTTACATTGCTCATTCAAGGATAAGCTTACTATAAATCAAGTTTAGTCGATATTTCATTGACCAACCAATGAGAACCTAACAGTATGTCAAGTTTAGTTGGTTGATCATTGTCCAATCAAGGATTAGCTTACCATTGGTCAAGTTTAGTTGTTGTTCTTTGACCAATCAAGGATGAACTTACTTTAGGTCAAATTTAGATGCTTGTTCATTGACCAATAAGGACAAGCTATCAGTATGTCAAGTTTACTTGGTTGTACATTGTCTATTTAAGGAAAAGTTTACCATGGATGGAATTTAATTGTTTGTTTACCAGCCAATCAGGAATAACAAACTTTATATACCTCATGAGCTCCCTCAATATGTTTGCCAATAGCTTGGTAGGCTTAACACTCAAATGTTCAACTAGCCATCTGCTGACCTAAGCATAGATCAGGATAATAAAATTTTCATTGACTAAGCAGTCAAGGAAAAGCTTATTACAGTTTGGCCAATTCTTCATTGACAGCTCTTAATAAGCTTACCAATTAAGTGAAGTTTAATAATCTAGGGCTTCAATTTGGCCCTTCTTGGGTCAAATTGACTCTCTTTCAAATCTAAATATGTATAAATATAGTATTTCTATATATAAATCAGAAGTAAAATTATTTTTATAAGAGTCAAAAACATAGTCATCAGCCCTCAAAGTGGGTTTCAAAACTAAGTGGCCAGCTGGCCACCAATTTAAATTTTCTGGTGGCCAGCGGAAATTCCAAGTGGGCAGGCAATCTTTTCTTCCAAATGATGAAAAATTAAGGCAACTTTTAGTTATGAAAAACAAAAATGCACATTTTTAAAATTGACTTACAATCACTTGCATTAGTGTTATTAATAACAATAATGATGATGTAAAGTGTCCGTTATATTGCCTGAACAGTATCATTATATTGCAACAGTACCATAAAATTCTGTAACACAGAAATAATATCTGTTCTCTAGTCACAAAAGTTCAAATTTAAAGTGGAAAAGCTGGCCACCATTTACACGACCATTTAGGTCGCCAGACACAATTCCAGGTCGATTTGGCCACCATTTTAGTAGACAAAATTGAGGGCTGATCATACAGAAGCCCTGTGATAATCTCAAAATATCTGTTCTTGTCAATTATGCTGTATGTGTTGGGCTATAATAACAGGTATATTTGGATTACCAAGTATGTTATAGAATTTATCTGGTTTGTTTTCAGGCTCTGGCTGCAGCTGGTAGTGCTGCTGTTGGTTATGGTATATATACTGCTCAGCCAGTTGCACCACTGAATGAAACAATACACAAAGTTAAAGTATGTGAGGTCAGTATAAACACATGATAGGCCAAGGAAAAAAATTATGTGTTTCCTAGTGCCTTATTTAACCATATATTTTGAGCCTTCTATAAATTTTTATGTTGAGAATATTGCTACATAGAGATGAGTTGAGTAATGGTGTTTTAAGCTCCATGCAGTCAAGATTTTTTTTCTTTGATCGAAGCTGAGTTATGGGGTTGGTAAGAAAACCAGAAGGCTCAGAGAAAGCCACTGAACTTCAGCAAGCAAACTCACAATCTACCTCACACTATGATCTGTCTTAAGTGGCATTCAAACCTAGGAGTCGCGAATAACTGCAATAATGCTGATGCAGCTTTAAACAAAAAAACTCACTCACTCCTTCATACCTAGTTGGTAAGAAGCATTTGATTCACACGGCAGTAGAAAACATTAATTATTTTTTTCCTTTGGCCTAAATAATACATGTACATGTATTGACAAAAATATACATGCTACGTGATCACAGTAATTATTGTATCTTTTTATTGCATGTGATGATTTTTTAAAAGATACTGCTAAGTTAATTATTTACTCTCAATACATTTAAAAAATGACACATTCAATTATTTTTAAAAATCTATGGGCATCACAAATATATATATATTTTTAAATCCATGTATATGCCTGCACTTTAAACACGTGCATATTGAATTGCAGCTTGATTGACAGGGTTTTATTCATGAAATAAGAGTCATCTTTTTAAAAATCTATGGACATCACTTATATTTTTTTTTTTCAAATACATGGATATGCTTGGACTTTAAACGTGCATATTGAATGGTGGCTTAATTGGTAGGGTTTTATTTTTGAAATAAGAAGCATTGGTTCTAATGCATTAAAATTTGGGGAACAAATAAAAGTCTATTTGATCCAGATTCAAATACAATGTATTTTAATATCAGATGATGAAAAAGACATTTAAGAAACAACTTTTGAATTTTTAAATTTTAAATGAGGTTAAAATTCCATTAAAGAGTCCCGGTGTTTAGAAAAAGGGCATACTTATAGGATTTATATAGGACAACTATGATAAAAATTTGTCGAAACACAGGCTTTTTCATCTCTGTCTGTTGTCATTTGCATTGATAATAAATTAAAATTAGATACTATCATCAGCTTGGTATTACCTCGATTTTACACTCGGACTTTGGTAAGATCTATAGCCCTGTTGTCATATAAATGAAAGTTTTACATATATATTTCATAGCTTCCGATATATCAAACCCCAGACAGTAGATATAAGTATGAAGATGTTCAAGAAGAAGTGAGCAGTTTCAGACAAGGTGTTTCAGAAGTAAGAAAAGTAATATGGAAGTGTCTGGACTCCACAAAGGTAAATAGACTATTATTATTATTATTATTATTATTATTATTATTCTGGACTCTACGAAGGTAATTAGACTTATTGTTATAATGATAATAATAATAATAATTATTATTATTATTATTAGGGCCCTGCATCTACTGATACAGAAGCCCTATTGTAATTAAGGTCCTTGTCTGTCTGTCTGACAGCAGTTGTTGTGGTCTCAACTCCTTCTACAGTTTTCCATTGATCTTTCTGAAACTTGGCACATTTGTAGTATACCGTACACATTGAAGATGTACACGTGACTTTTTGAACTTGGTTGGTGAATTTTTTTAACATCCCAATTAGATGTTTTCACATATATCAGAGTGTTTTGTTATAGGAAGGTTGAGGAAACCTGAGTGCTTGGATTTCTGTAAGAGAAACTAAGAAGGATAAAAATGATGTTTTTTTTTTTTTTTTTTTTTTTTTTTTATTGTAAAATAAATTGATCTTGTTCTTGTAGGAAGCCAAAGAAAAGAAGTTTTTTTTTTTTTTTTTTTTTTTTTTGTAAAATAAATTGATCTTGTTCTTGTAGGAAGCTAGAGAAAAGTTTACAGATAAATTTGAAATTGGAATAGCACACACAAAAAGTAAGTTTATCATGATCAGTACTGAGTAAATTAGATATTCCAGGCAACAATGATACATTTCTACCTGAAATCTACTTGCATTCATTGAAATCAAGATAAAATTATGATCAGCTATTTCACATTCTCGCTAACCATCGGATTATCTACGCTTACGCTCCGCTGATTTAGCAGATAAGCGTAGATAATCCGATGGTTAGCGAGAATGCTATTTCAATGATACTTTGTCAGCTTGCTATCCTATATCGCATAAAAAGGGTTGTCTTAGTGGGGCAAGAAAAAAATCAGTTGAAAATTAAAGCGTATTTTTTGGTGATCTTAAACAATTCACACATGGTCAACTGATACTACATGAAAGGTTGTTTTAGCTGGGCTATATTTTGGCAATTTTGACAAGAAAAAAATCAATACAAAATTTTAGCTTTTTTTTTTTTTTTTTGCAATCTTTAACAGTTCACTCTTGGTCAATTGGTAAACAAAAGTTTTCACAATTTTTACTTTAGCAATTTAAATACTACTGCTAAAATATGCCAAAATTTGCACCCTGCAAAAATAACCCAATTTTTTGTATAGATTTTTGTTTTCTTGATTAAAAGTTTGCAAGAATGAGTTAGATTTAAAAAAAAAAAAAATAAAAATATAAAAAAAAAAATTTAATTTTCATCTATTTCACAATAAAATTGATGAAAATTTTGAAGCAAAATATTAACCAAAAGCAATATTTTGGAGCCAGAAATCATAGAAATTATCACTGGGCTAAATTTTTAAATGACAGCACAGTTACGGTATGTTTGATCTTGATAATTCTTGTATAAATTTTCAGGTACATATGCCATGATTACAGAAGACCCTAGTAATTTACGAAATATTGGATATATATTTGTGGCTTGGTATGGAGGAATACTTCTAGGTTACAAGAGTAAGTATGTCTGCGTATCAGCTCTCTAAAGTGGTGCTCCAAATAGCAGAGGAAATTCCAAGAAAGAAAAAACTGTCTAGAATGAACTCTGGAATTTCATGGTTTTAACCAGATTTCTCTGAAGTCCTTCCGAATTCTGAAAAATGGTAAGAAAGTGACCTCCCTTTGGTCAACCTCTACCGGTTGACTTTTGGATAAGAAACATTGGAGGAGAAGTCTCTGAAAAAAATCTGTCAGAAACGAGAGAGAATAATAATAATAATAATAATAATAAAAATTATGAGTAACAACAAGATGTCTGCTGATACGCAGACATAATCAGGCCAGTATTCTATAAATAGCTTTTTTCTGAACTTTTGTCCTATTGACATAAGTCTACTTAATGATAATGGAAGCTATATAAAAGTAACTCATCACAGACATGCTTTTCTTAACCACCAAGGTTCAAGTCCTACTTGGACAGATCCTAGTGTGAGAAAGTTTATCAATTTGTTTGCTGAAGTGTGGTTTTTCTCTGGGTTCTCTGGTTTCCTCCACCATCCTTGAACTAATTGCCTTGATGTAAGTGAATGAATCTCTACTGGGGCCTGAAACGGTATTTATCCAATCTAGTTAAAAAAATATTTTACTTTAGTATTTCGCATTCTACTTTCGTTGTTTTTAGCTCACCTGGCTTTAGCCAGCATGAGCTTATGGTATGATGCGGCGTGTGTATGTGCGTGCGTGCGTGCGTGCGTGCGTCCGTAAACTTTACATTTTAATCTTCTTCTCCAAAACCACTGGGCCAAATTTGATGAAACTTGGTAAGCATTATGCCTGGGTGAAGCCCTTTCAGATTTGCAAAAATGAAGGAGTTATGTCCCCTTGGGGCCCCATAAGGGGGGAAATAGTGAAAAACTTTAAAAATCTTCTCCTCTGAATGTACAAGAGATATACCTTAGTTATTTCATTTATACCATCCCTAGGTCATCTAGTTTCAGATTTGCACAAATGGTAGCCATGAGGCTCAAAATGGGGAAATTATAAGGTACTAAGTGGGAAAATTGCTTAAAATTATATATTTGTCACTATATCTTAAAAACAATTGACTTTTTGTATAGGCATGTATATTTGAATATTGTAGGTATTGACATGACAATCATTTTGATATATGGTTCAAGGTCATATGTTGAAAGGTCAAGGTCACAGCTGCAAAAAAAAAACTTAAATTGCTTATTATCTTGAAAACAATTGACTTTTTGTATAGGCATGTATATTAGAATATTGTAGGTATTGTGACAAAGATCATTTTGATATATGATACAAGGTCATATGTTGAAAGGTCAAGGTCACAGCTGCAAAAGAAGACTTAAATTGCTAATTATCTTGAAAACTATGAACTTTTTGTATAAGCATGTATATTAGAATATTGTAGGTATTGACATGACAATCATTTTGATATATGGTTCAAGGTCATATGTTAAAAGGTCAAGGTCACAGCTGCAAAAATAGACTTAAATTGCTAATTATCTTGTAAACTATGTACTTTTTGTATAGGCATGTATATTAGAATATTGTAGGTATTGACATGACGATCATTTTGATATATGGTTCAAGATCATATGTTGAAAGGTCAAGGTCACAGCTTCAAAAAAGACTTAAAATGCTAATTATCTTGTAAACTTTGAACTTTTTGTATAGGCATGTATATTAGAATATTGTAGGTATTGACATGACGATCATTTTGATATATGGATCAAGGTCATATGTTGAAAGGTCAAGGTCACAGCTGCAAAAGAAGACTTAAATTGCTAATTATCTTGAAAACTATAAACTTTTTGTATGGGCATGTATATTAGAATATTTTAGGTATTGACATGACAATCATTTTGATGTATGGTTCAAGATCATATGTTCAAAGGTCAAGGTCACAGCTGCAAAAAAAAGACTTAAATTGCTTATTATCTTGAAAACAATTGACTTTTTGTATAGGCATGTATATTAGAATATTGTAGGTATTGTGACAAAGATCATTTTGATATATGATACAAGGTCATATGTTCAAAGGTCAAGGTCACAGCTGCAAAAGAAGACTTAAATTGCTAATTATCTTGAAAACTATGAACTTTTTGTATAGGCATGTATATTAGAATGTTGTAGGTATTGACATGACGATCATTTTGATATATGGATCAAGGTTATATGTTGAAAGGTCAAGGTCACAGCTGCAAAAGAAGACTTAAATTGCTAATTATCTTGAAAACTATAAACTTTTTGTATGGGCATGTATATTAGATTATTGTAGGTATTGACATGACAATTATTTTGATATATGGTTCAAGATCATATGTTGAAAGGTCAAGGTCACAGCTTCAAAAAAGACTTAAAATGCTAATTATCTTGTAAACTATGAACTTTTTGTATAGGCATGTATATTAGAATATTGTAGGTATTGTGACAAAGATCATTTTGATATATGATACAAGGTCATATGTTGAAAGGTCAAGGTCACAGCTGCAAAAGAAGACTTAAATTGCTAATTATCTTGAAAACTATAAACTTTTTGTATGGGCATGTATATTAGAATATTGTAGGTATTGACATGACAATCATTTTGATGTATGGTTCAAGATCATATGTTGAAAGGTCAAGGTCACAGCTGCAAAAAAAAAAAACTTAAATTGCTTATTATCTTGAAAACAATTATCTTTTTGTATGGGCATGTATATTAGAATATTGTAGGTATTGTGACAAAGATCATTTTGATATATGATACAAGGTCATATGTTCAAAGGTCAAGGTCACAGCTGCAAAAGAAGACTTAAATTGCTAATTATCTTGAAAACTATGAACTTTTTGTATAGGCATGTATATTAGAATGTTGTAGGTATTGACATGATGATCATTTTGATATATGGATCAAGGTCATATGTTGAAAGGTCAAGGTCACAGCTGCAAAAGAAGACTTAAATTGCTAATTATCCTGAAAACTATAAACTTTTTGTATGGGCATGTATATTAGATTATTGTAGGTATTGACATGACAATTATTTTGATATATGGTTCAAGATCATATGTTGAAAGGTCAAGGTCACAGCTTCAAAAAAGACTTAAAATGCTAATTATCTTGTAAACTATGAACTTTTTGTATAGGCATGTATATTAGAATATTGTAGGTATTGTGACAAAGATCATTTTGATATATGATACAAGATCATATGTTGAAAGGTCAAGGTCACAGCTGCAAAAGAAGACTTAAATTGCTAATTATCTTGAAAACTATAAACTTTTTGTATGGGCATGTATATTAGAATATTGTAGGTATTGACATGACAATCATTTTGATGTATGGTTCAAGATCATATGTTGAAAGGTCAAGGTCACAGCTGCAAAAAAAAGACTTAAATTGCTTATTATCTTGAAAACAATTGACTTTTTGTATAGGCATGTATATTAGAATATTGTAGGTATTACGACAAAGATCATTTTGATATATGATACAAGGTCATATGTTCAAAGGTGAAGGTCACAGCTGCAAAAGAAGACTTAAATTGCTAATTATCTTGAAAACTATGAAGTTTTTGTATAGGCATGTATATGAGAATGTTGTAGGTATTGACATGACGATCATTTTGATATATGGATCAAGGTCATATGTTGAAAGGTCAAGGTCACAGCTGCAAAAGAAGACTTAAATTGCTAATTATCTTGAAAACTATAAACTTTTTGTATGGGCATGTATATTAGATTATTGTAGGTATTGACATGACAATTATTTTGATATATGGTTCAAGATCATATGTTGAAAGGTCAAGGTCACAGCTTCAAAAAAGACTTAAAATGCTAATTATCTTGTAAACTATGAACTTTTTGTATAGGCATGTATATTAGAATATTGTAGGTATTGTGACAAAGATCATTTTGATATATGATACAAGGTCATATGTTGAAAGGTCAAGGTCACAGCTGCAAAAGAAGACTTAAATTGCTAATTATCTTGAAAACTATAAACTTTTTGTATGGGCATGTATATTAGAATATTGTAGGTATTGACATGACAATCATTTTGATGTATGGTTCAAGATCATATGTTGAAAGGTCAAGGTCACAGCTGCAAAAAAAAAACTTAAATTGCTTATTATCTTGAAAACAATTGACTTTTTGTATGGGCATGTATATTAGAATATTGTAGGTATTGTGACAAAGATCATTTTGATATATGATACAAGGTCATATGTTGAAAGGTCAAGGTCACAGCTGCAAAAGAAGACTTAAATTGCTAATTATCTTGAAAACTATAAACTTTTTGTATGGGCATGTATATTAGATTATTGTAGGTATTGACATGACAATTATTTTGATATATGGTTCAAGATCATATGTTGAAAGGTCAAGGTCACAGCTTCAAAAAAGACTTAAAATGCTAATTATCTTGTAAACTATGAACTTTTTGTATAGGCATGTATATTAGAATATTGTAGGTATTGTGACAAAGATCATTTTGATATATGATACAAGGTCATATGTTGAAAGGTCAAGGTCACAGCTGCAAAAGAAGACTTAAATTGCTAATTATCTTGAAAACTATAAACTTTTTGTATGGGCATGTATATTAGAATATTGTAGGTATTGACATGACAATCATTTTTATGTATGGCTCAATGTTATATGTTGAAAGGTCAAGGTCACAGCTGCAAAAAAAAGACTTAAATTGCTTATTATCTTGAAAACAATATTGAGTGCGGAAGGTCCTTAGGTGGTATAGTTTCAAAATTGTATCCGACATGTCTGTCAGAAATCCAAGATGGCTGCCATTACTATAAATAGCAAAAATAAAAAAATGGCCATTTTGGGTTGATTTTTGTACTGATTTTGTTGAAATTTGAAACATAGAAAATAGATGTCGGGGGATAAAACATATATAACAGGTTTTTCCATACGATTTTTCGTTTGTGTAATAATTACGTAATATGCAAATAAGGTTTATTTTTAGCCATAATCTTTGAAAATCTTCTTCTCTTAAAGTACGTGGCCAATTGAAAGGATATGGAAGTGTGGAAGGTCCTTGGGTGGTATAGATTCAAAATTGTATCCAACATTTCTGTCGGAAATCCAAGATGGCCGCCGTTACTTTAAAGTAGCAAAAATCGAAAAATGGCCATTATGGGTTTATTTACATGTATATACTGATTTTGTTGAAATTTATAACATAGAAACTAGATGTTGGGGATAAAACATATGTAATGGGTTTTTCTGTACAATTTTCCATTTTTGCAATAATTATGTAACATGCAAATAAGATTTATTTCAGCCTAAATTTTCTGAAAGTACATGGCCAATTGAAAGAAATTTTATGATTCATAGCGCTTGAAATAATAGAAAACAAGGATATTGCTAGTGAGTTTGTTTACATTTTATTGATTGAATATATTTAAAAAGAAAAAGCAAAGAACAAATAAGGATGTGCCAGGTGAGCGATACAGGCCCTATTGGGCCTCTTGTTTGTTTTATTGATCTGCTCTGAATGTTATTTCTGAACAAGATTTCTTCTTAGGCCAATATATATATATATATATATTTAAAAAATTGAGATATGGAAAATTAGAATTTATACAGTAGAGTAAATTAGGTGAAATCCAGTGCCAAAATTCAGTTAGGAGCATCTGTTACTCATCACAGCCTAGACGGTTTGGTGATGCAGCCTTAGCCACGTGTAACAATTCAGGGTGTCTCCTTGCAAGCATAGCTATGCCTTTTTTGGCTGATTCTATCTCAGTTGTTGAGTGAGACTGCAAGGACAGTCACACCTTTTGGCTCTTATTGTCTCACTTATGTGTAGGGACTCCAAAGATGTCTGTCCTTTCCAGCATAGCTATGTATTTTGATGCTATTTCGTCAGACAAATGGCCTTGTGACAATTAGTGTAAGTACTAATCTGAACTTAAAAGTATGTCTGTCCTTGTCAGAACAGCTATTTCATCAAACAGATGGTGACATTGTTGTAAACATGGTCTTGTGACAATAAAATACGAACTAATCTGAACTTGAAAGTATGTTTCTTGCTTCTCGGGGCCTCGGCTGCTGAGTTCTCTAAAGCACTCGCTTAGGGATCACAATGCCTCTAAACGCCTGGGTTCGAATCCTACTCGGGACAGATCCTAGTGTGAGAGAGTTTGTCAGTTGGCTTGCCAAAGGTTGGTGGTTTTCTCTTGGCACTCCGGTTTCCTCAATCATTCCAGAACTGACCGTCTCAAAATAAGTGAAAGATTCTTGACTGGGGCGTAAAACACCATTTCTCCACTCCACTCTTGCTTCTTAATAGGTTTTCTCCTGTCCCATTGTCAGGAAAATTATTGTATTGTAGCACTTTAACTCATCACTGTGCTTTATCAGTTATCCACACACACACACACACACACACACACACACACACACACACACACTATAGTTTAAATTTTGCCTGATACATGTATTTTCTTTTGTAGAGGGTATCTTTAGAAAACTTTTATTCAGTAGTACATTAGCTTTGACAGCTGCATCTCTTTGTTATCCTAACAAAGCTGTGGAAATTACAACAAATTCCTACAACACAATATATGACAGATGCAAGCAGGGTAAGAATGTCTGTTATACAGATTAATGCAAAAAGTGTAATCTGAAACAATGGATAGAAGAATTATCATGGATTAATTATATTGATAATAAATCATAAATATTTTTATGTCTTAGTATAAAATGTCACATGGCATGATTTTCTTTCATAGTTATTGGGACCTCACTGGGACTAACGGATCACTGCAACTCTTGCCACCTTTTTCTAAATCTTAATGGACAGATCCAAGTGTAAGTAAAGTTTGTCAGTACCCTTGGAAAAGTTGATGGTTTCCTTTGGGTACTCTAGTTTCCTTCACTATCTGTGACCTGACCACCTCAATAAAAGTGAAAAAAAAATTTGTCTTTACCAGTGTAAAATCTTTCTTGTATAAACCAGTGCTGGAGATCCATTACCAATGTTTACATAAACAAGGAAGCATTTTTCTAGGCCCAAATCATTATCTTTGTTGAAGATTCTGATTGGTAGTTTACATCCTAGTGATATGATTGGTAGTTTACATCCTTTTGATATGATTGGTACTAGTAATTTACATCCTTGTGATATGATTGTTATTTACATCCTTGTGATATGATTGGTTATTTACATCCTTGTGATATGATTCATAGTTTACATTCTTGTAATATGATTGGTAGTTTATATTCTTGTAATATGATTGGTAGTTTACATTTCCGTATAATGATTGGTAATTTACCCCCTTTTGTTATGAAAATTTGGTATTGACATCCTTTTGATATGAAATAAGTACATTATATGTGTATGTTCATAGATTAAATTGGAAAAAAAAAAAGTAAAAAAAAACTTGAAATATAGATGCATAGTTTTGGTATGGAATCATAGTTTGGAGTCGTTGTTTAAGAATATTTTATTATTTTCCATTTTCAGATTTTACCAAATTGTTTCCATCAGTAGACAAAAACAAAAGAGAAGAGGTAAGAATAATTATTGGCTCTAAGAGTTGAGTTGAGTTGAGTAATGGTGTTTAACGTCCCAGTCAAGAATATTTCACTTATATCGAGACGTCGCCAGCTATAGGCGAAGTGCAGAAATTTTGCCTGTGCGTTGCGCTGATGGCATTATACAGCAGGGTTCTTTATCGTGCCATGCCTGCCATGACACGGGACCTCGTTTATTGGCTCTAAGAGTCCTCGAATTCATGATAAGAACAGAAAAATAGTTGAAAATTGAATATCCTAAAAACTTGAATTCTAGAAACTCTTATTCAAGATATAGTCTCAAAAAATCTTTTAAATTTTCTTTTCAAATTTTCAGAATATTTAAATGATGCTTTATCCAGTCGCATCAAATTTTAAAGTACTAAAAATGTGTACTATATATAAATATATATAAACAAAAGGACTTAGAAAATAATGGATTTTGTAAACATATGGTCTTAATTTTAAACGTTAAAACAGTATTTTCATTTAAATATAAAGCAAATGATAAAAAGCAATGATCTTAATGGACAGGTGTTCCTTGTAAAAAGAATATTACTCTTAAAGCAATGATCTTAATGAACAGGTGTTCCTTGTAAAGAGATTATTACTCTTAAAGCAATGATCTTAATGGACAGGTGTTCCTTGTAAAGAGATTATTACTCTTAAAGCAATGATCTTAATGGACAGGTGTTCCTTGTAAAGAGATTATTACTCTTAAAGTAATGATCTTAATGGACAGGTGTTCTTTGTAAAGAGATTATTACTGTAAAAGCAATGATCTTAATGGACAGGTGTTCCTTGAAAAGAGATTATTACTCTTAAAGCAATGATCTTAATGGACAGGTGTTCCTTGTAAAGAGATAATTACTTTAAAAGTAATGATCTTAATGGACAGGTGTTCCTTGTAAAGAGATTATTACTGTAAAAGTAATGATCTTAATGGACAGGTGTTCCTTGTAAAGAGATTATTACTCTTAAAGTAATGATCTTAATGGACAGGTGTTCCTTGTAAAGAGATAATTACTGTAAAAGCAATGATCTTAATGGACAGGTGTTTCTTGTAAAGAGATTATTACTCTTAAAGTAATGATCTTAATGGACAGGTGTTTCTTGTAAAGAGATTATTACTCTTAAAGTAATGATCTTAATGGACAGGTGTTCCTTGTAAAGAGATTATTACTGTAAAAGCGATGATATTAATGGACAGGTGTTCCTTGTAAAGAGATTATTACTCTGAAAGTAATGATCTTAATGGACATGTGTTCCTTGAAAGAGATTATTACTCTTAAAGTAATGATCTTAATGGACAGGTGTTCCTTGTAAAGAGATTATTACCCTTAAAGTAATGATCTTAATTGACAGGTGTTCCTTGTAAAGAGATTATTACTGTAAAAGTAATGATCTTAATGGACAGGTGTTCCTTGTAAAGAGATTATTACTGTAAAAGCAATGATCTTAATGGACAGGTGTTCCTTGTAAAGAGATTATTACTGTAAAAGTAATGGTCTTAATGGACAGGTGTTCCTTGTAAAGAGATAATTACTTTAAAAGCAATGATCTTAATGGACAGGTGTTCCTTGTAAAGAGATTATTACTCTTAAAGCAATGATCTTAATGGACAGGTGTTCCTTGTAAAGAGATTATTACTCTTAAAGTAATGATCTTAATGGACAGGCGTTCCCTATAAAGAGATTATTACTGTAAAAGTAATGATCTTAATGGACAGGTGTTCTTGTAAAGGGATGATTACTTTAAAAGCAATGATCTTAATAGACAGGTGTTCCTTGTAAAGAAAATATTACTATAAAAGCTGATTTTGCTCTGTATGTATGTAATAGAAAAAATGTGATATATCTAAAGAAAAAATGATAACTGTTTTATATTTCAGAGTTTTCTGATTATTTTGATCATCACAGAATCTTTTCTTTACTGTCCTTATAATTTGTATGTTGTTTTGTTCATTGCAGAAAAAGACGACATCAGATAAAATTGAAGGAGACATGGGACAATCGGAGGCTGAAGATAAAGATATGTATTCAACCAGAAGTTAACGTAGTGCCATCTAAATATAGACAGATAAACTTATAAATAAATAATATTGTTGTGAAATGAAGGAGTTTATATTGTGTTTACTTTAACGAAGATGTTGATTTAAAAAAATCAAAAACTGATTTTCTTACCATGCAGTGACAGCTGTCTTCTGTGACTTTTTAGTGGGCTGGTACAGAAATGTCACTGAAGAAAGGAGATCACTGTCACCTAATATGCAGTGATGGCTGTTTTTTGTGACTTTTAAGTGAGCTGGTACAGAAAGGTTCCTGCAGATAGTGGGTCATTGTTACATTTTGTACCTAATATGCAGTGATAGCTGTTTTTTTTTTTTTTTTGTGAATTTTCTGGGAGCTTGTATAGAAAGGTCATTGAAAATAGTAGGTCACTTAATGTGCAGTAACTGTTCAGGGAGTTGGATAGGGGGTCACATAATGTGCAGTGATGGCTGTTTTCTGTGACTTTTCAGGGAGTTAGTATAGAAATGGGGATAGGGGGTCTCTTAATAATGTTTCAAGTCTTTGGCTGATCATTCAAAACTGTTTTTGATTGGTTAGATTGGTCACTTTAGAGAGAGAGCCATAATATACAGGGGAAGATACATGTAACTCCTGTGAAACATGTAACTCTTCTTATTTGTAAATACATGTAATACAAACTAGACTGAATTTTTATTCCAAAGGGATATTTATTGGAATATATTTATTAACATGTATTTCATAGAATAGAAAATGAATTAAGACCAATGGATAAGTGAAAAGAACATCCGACTCGAATAATCCAAGGCATTCTGAAAATTAAAATCTGGAATAACCAAAGTTTGATTGTACATGTATGTATCACATAAAAAAAATTGTGGACATTAATGTCAAGGGTACAGTGTGAGCCTTCAAAAACCCATACCCAGAGTAAATTAAAAACTTGTCCTAACTGATCAGCTACATAAACCAGTACACATAATTTATTGCAGTGTTAAATACACCTGTGCAAAAAAATGAACAGCTGTCAATATGAAACCAAAATATTTGAATTTTAGTACATGCACTATACTCTCAAAACGATACTGCAGGTCAGTCAACAGTCAAGGATACAAATTTAACAAACAGAATTCTTGCAGAGTTTGATGTCTAGCCTATAGTATATACCGGTAGCTTGACTTATTTTCTCATACAGTAAACCCACTTAATTGTTTGCTATTAAATTTTGAATATTTTACAAGAACATAATCGGTAAGGGTTAAATTGTAACAAACATGCAGTTGAAGCATAGAATACAATAAAGATTGTATTGGTATATTTTCTTTTTATTATTTGCAAAAAAGCTCAATGTTATTATTGGCTTTAGTCAAATACACATTTTTTATTTCTTGAATTGGAAGAATGTGTGAATATTGAAAGCTGCAAGCTGAAACAGAATAACACAAGACATTTCACTTTGTTTTGCCTTATGATGAGTGTAGTGTTCAGGGGAGACAACAATGTATTAAAAATATGAACATAACCTGTTTTATGAATTTTTGTTATTTCATATTTGTAAGAGTTGAAATTAAGATTTATAATAAAGTACATTTATAATGTAGAAAAAAATTGTTTTTTGATTATTTTATATCGGATGAAGTTAGGATATACATTTTTTATTTCATGGATGAAAGATATACATTGTGTATATCTGATTTCTATATTTGCACGTTTTTGATAAATCTGAATGAATTTGTTTTCATTCACTTTCTTAAGCCCATATATAATTTTTAATGACTGTCCAAGCACAGGTAATTCTTGAATATTGGTAGTTACTGTTTTTAGCAAAACACTCAGCATGACTGTCCAAGCACAGGTGATTCTACCTTTTGATGCATTTAGTAACAAAAAGATCTTTTTTCGAGACTCATCTCCAAAGACATCTCTTCCTGTGTGGACCACTACGGTAGCTTAGCTGGTAGAGTGCTTACTTCATATGTGGGAGTTTCAGAGACTGAACCCTGGCTGGGTTTCATCAAGACTTGAATATTGGTAGCGACTGTTTTTAGCCAAACACTCAGCATTTAGAAATGAAATCAATGGGTCCTTCAGAGAAGACCTTAAAAATGATGTGCCTTGTCACAGAAGGCTTGGAACGCTAAAGAAAGCACCCTGCACATTACCCTAAGCACACTGCAAAGTTAAAATTTCTGCTACTTCTCCTATAGCTCAATGTACGTCAAATATTCTTGACTGGGAGCTAAAAGCCATTCAAATCAATTTCTTGTGTAAACATAGTGGCAGAGTGGTTAAGTCATTAGCCTTCAGGTCAGGGTCTCACCACTTTAGATTTGACTCGGTCAATTGCAAATTAAAGAGAATTTTCCAAGTCATAGGTATTCAGACTGAGTGGTGTGTGATGTTTATCTTCCACATTGTGGGCGAGTTGAGTTCAGTAATGGTGTTTAATGTCCCAGTCAAAAATATTTCACTTATATTGAGACATTGCCAGCTATAGGTGAAAAATGCAGAAATTGTGCCTGTGCGTTGCGCTGATGGCATTATACAGCAGAGTTCTTTATCGTGCCAAAACTGCTGTGACATAGGACCTCATTTATTTTAAGTTCCCATCTGAAAGAACTGTAACTTCATTTCATTATGCCAAGTGCTTGGCGAATGTGCAGAATTTTCCTGTGTGTTGTGCTGATGGCATAATACAGCAGAGTTCTTTACCGTGCCATGCCTGTCGTGACATGGGACCTAGTTACCAGTAAATGTTTTTTAGGTTCACATCTGTAAGAACTGCGACTTTCATTTTGTAATGCCGAGTGTCCATATGAACTTGTGTTTATATTAATCCTGAATTTTTTCAAAATTCTGTGAGTTGCAAAATATGAGATTTATAGACAAGACTAAAAAACAAACATGTACATGTACGTTTATAAGATACACTCAGTTGTTTCATTTTTATTGTCAAATAACATTTTAACATTTTCCATATACTCCATAGAATTCTTCAAGTGATGATAATCATGCAGCACAAACAATCATTTAAATAATGAAATAGAAATGGAAGTTTGGATAAAGAGTATGATTTGAAATAAATAAAATGCAGTCAATCAAAGCCAGGCTATTGCTCCCCCCCCCCCAAAAAAAAAAAAAATAAAAAAAAAAAAAATAAAAAATAAATAAATAAATAAAAAAAAAAAATTCTAAATGATAAAATGTGGTCAATAAAAGCCAGGCCCATTACCCCCCCCCCCCTCCCCCCCCCCAAAAAAAAAGGAAAGAAAAGAAAAAGAGATTATTAATGATAAAATGTAGTCAATAAAAGCCAGTCCCATTAAACACCCCCCCCCCCCCCCCCCAAAAAAAAAAAAAAAAAAAAAAAAAAAAACCAGTGAAACTTAAAACTAAGATATAAGATAAACCGAAAACCAAGACTGTAATTTCCATTTCCTAACTTGTTTGTATAAGTATATTATTCAAAATGATCACAAGGAGGCACTGATCCCCAGGCTTGTGCTGAGGATCACTTGGCTAACAAAATCCTGACAGCAAGTGCCTCTACATATCCAGAGTTCCTTTTACCAATGTTTATAAAATGACTCTATATAACTCAGATACTGACCCATAGACTTGGATTGCTGACTTTTGTTCATGAGTATTTAGCAACAACATACACAACTTTGACCACTCTGACGGATTCTTTTCAACTCCAAAAAGAGAAAAAAAAAATTTATATATATAATAATAATAATTAACAAAAATTAAAAAATAAAAAAAGAATAAAATTGTTTTTCAATAGTATAAAATGATTAAAATATTACTGAAAATATTTCAAATATTGTAAAAACAGTTTCTAAGACTGTAACTTATTAAGGGCACCTGTCATATTAGGACTTCTTCTGTAAGGCTGAATGTTGATTGTATTTAATAACCTAGAGAATTTTAAATTCACAAACAAGTTTACAACTTAATTTACAACTATTTTTCAATTCAAAAAAAATTTAAAGACAAAATCGTTTCTTTGAATTCACGAAAAATTTACGACAAAATTATGTTTCAACATGAAACAAACTAAAAAAAAAAAGGAAGAAAAGAAAAACACGAAAATATAAAATATCATAAAAACATAACCAGTATCACCTCCCATTTTTCAAGGTCATCAGTTTTTAAAACACCAACAAATTTCCTTTTTCAATTTTTTCGACCAACAAATTCCCTTTTCCAACTTTTTTGACATAAAAGTGGCCTAGCAGTGAAGGTCAGATATGTGATTAATAATGACTGGTTTGAACCCCAATTTCGTTCTGTTTTTTCAAAGGTCAAGAAAAGAATCATGACCCTGACTTGTGAATAGGCACTGGCAAAAATCCTAGACATTAATCCTGATATGTATTTACATGTATGTTTCTTTTGAGGTCGAGTGACTTTGGTCTTGTTTCACCTCCAATAAAACATCCAAAGATGCCCTTGGTAGCAAATAAATTAATTACAAATGTAGTTTAAAACTTATTTCTAAATGTTTAAAAATTGCACAAAAAATCATAATTAATTTGTGTAAATATATAATAGGAAAGCTTCAAACAGCAGTCATCCATGAACCACATTTTCTCTATTATATCCAATATTATAACATTCTTAAAACTGTGAAGGTTCAAAATGTCACAAAACTTTCAACCAATGAAATGCCTGGATTTATACGCAAGTTGTAATGATATGAAATATCCCCTGACGAACCCGGACTACAACTTTGTTTTAACTTCATCAATCTCCACTACGCATAGTGCCAAAAATACTGATAAATGGTTAAGCATAGAGCTGTACAATATTATGTGAAGGTTCAAAATGTCACAAATCTCTTAACCAATGAAATGGCTTGACATATACATGAGTTATATTTTCATTCATCAATCGCCACTATGCCTAACCCCAAAAATATTGATTCATGGTTAAACACAAAGCTATGGTACATTGTGTGAAGGTTCAAAAGATCACAAAACTTTCAACCAATGAAATGGCTTGGCTCATACATGAGTTATAATTATACGAAATATCAACTGGTATGAACCCCAACTTTATCATTGTTTTAACTTCATAAATCTCCACTACGCATAGAGCCAAAAATACTGATACATGATACATTAGAGCTATTAAGTGAAGGTTCAAAATGTCACAAATCTCTTATCAATGAAACACCTGCCTGGATTTATATGCAAGTTGTAATAATGTGAAATATGACCTGGTATGAACCCCAACTACACCCTTGTTTTATTTTTTTTCACTTCATCAATCTCCACTACGCATAGAGCCAAAAATACTGATACATGATACATAGAGCTATTATGTGAAGGTTCATTGTCACAAATCTCTTATCAATGAAACACCTGCCTGGATTTATATGCAAGTTGTAATAATGTGAAATATGACCTGGTATGAACCCCAACTACACCCTTGTTTTATTCTTTTTTCACTTCATCAATCTCCACTATGCACAGCCCCAAAAATACTGATACATGATTTAACACGGAGCTATGTGACATGTGAAGGTTCAAAATCTCTTAACCAATGAAATGACTTGACTTATACACAAGTTATAATAATATGAAATTTCACATGCTATGAACCCTGGCTGTCTAGTTGTTGATCAATACTGCACCATTAATCTAACAGTGACAAGATGTTATGATGACACCACTTTAAATACGAAAATATGAACAACAAAAATCTACAGATATTACACTATTGTTTATCACAGAAAAATTAATCCAATATACTAACAAAGATCAATTAAAAACATCTCATTCTTTTTTAACCACTGATACTAAAGATCCAATCAAGGTAGGTCAGCCATTTTAATGATCATGTGATGACAGGTGGCTTATATGAGAAAATATCGATATCATTCTTAGAAAATCTCGATATCATTTAATTTATATAATTTTTTCAGTTTTTTGTAGTACTACTTGGTTTCTCGTCGTCTTCTTTTTCCAATTTATCAAATAAATCGTGTTTCCAATCGCCACCACCAGTGTCTCCACGACTACCTCTTCTCGAATCTGAAAATACATATCCTAGTAAGTACATGTAAGATTCAGGACTTATGCAATTGGATCGTTGTATAACTTCATTAACATAAAAACTTCATTTTAAATGATTTTTTAATCTATTGCAAGTTCAGTTCATGTTGCATTAATGTCTGTGGAAATAGTTCTTGTCTTCTTTGTACTAGCGTAGACTTATAACTGCAAGGGGCTAGTACATTAGTTTTTGACATCACCAACAACCATTACTAACTATAAGTCATTCTATTAATACAGAGTCAACTACGACTGATATGGAGTTTTATGCCCATGCCAAGATCATTTCACTTATATCACGACTGTCATTTTTTAAATTAGGTGAGAATACTGGAGTGCCCTGAGAAAACCATCGACCTTAAGCAAACAAAATAACAAACATGTAAAAATAGGTTCCGCTCAGAATATTACCCTAGTAAAACTAGCTATCATGTTTCAAACCAGAGAAACTCCTAACCTATTCTCACTGTTTTACTTATACATAATCTAGAAAAAAAAAAAAAAAAAAAAAAAAAAAAAAAAAAAAAAAAAAATCTAGAAAACGTGTTTGAAACAGGAAACCATGAAAAAATATTGACAAAATCTAAGTTGCATTGAGTTGAGTTGGGTAATGGTGTTTAATGTCCCAGTCAAGAATATTTCGCTTATATCAAGACATCACCAGCTATAGGCGAAAGTGTAGAAATTTTGCCTGTACGTTGCGGCATTATACAGCAGGTTTCTTTATCATGACGAGCCTACTGTGACACAGGACCTCGTTTATCTTAAATTCCCATCCGAAAGAGCTGTGATGTTCATTTGGGGTTCAAACCCATGATCCCACTTACGTAGCCAGCACTCTAACAACTGAGCTACCGCATGGGTAAATTCTAAGTTGAGCAGAGATCCAAGACACAAGGTGATCCTGTTGATTGCATTAATTTAGAGACTTTCAACATAACATATCCGTAACTAACACAAAGTCGTCAGTACATACCCCTAAAATTCCTTGGTGAAGGTCTTCTGCCTCTACCCCTAAAGCTGCCTCTTCCTGCCATCCCTCTAAAAGGTCGCCCCCTAAACCCACGTCCACGACCTCTGAAAAACCGTGAGGCAGACTCACCTTCCCTGTTATCATGCTGAAAAAGAAATATACAAACAGATTTGTCATTAAAAATATAGACATGGACGCCAAGTCCCGAAATTCCAGATTAATATTTAAAACTAGACTAGTCATCTGAGATAAAAAAATACGCCATATCCCCAAAATGGCGGAATGGATAGACATGGTGATTCCTAATTTTTGCACTTGCATGCAGAGAAAGCAATGGACTGGTATTTCAGAATTGTCCTTCTTTCAAAATTACTTGGATTTCTGGATAACAATCATTGACTGTCCTTCCCTTAAGTTAATTTGGTTTCTGGGTATTAATACTGGATTGTCCTTATCTCAAAGTAACTTGGATTCCTGGGTATTAAAACTGGATTGTCCTTACCTCAAGTTATTTGGACTTTCGGGTAATAATACTGGATTGTCCTTATCTCAAAGTAACTTGGATTTCTGTTTTTTTTAATTTTGGATTATCCTTATCTTAAAGTAACTTGGATTTCTGGATATTAATACTGGATTGTCCTTATCTCAAAGTAACTTGGATTCCTGGGTATTAAAACTGGATTGTCCTTACCTCAAGTTATTTGGACTTTTGGGTATTAATACTGGATTGTCCTTATCTCAAAGTAACTTGGATTTCTGTTTTTTTAATTTTGGATTATCCTTATCTTAAAGTAACTTGGATTTCTGGATATTAATACTTGATTGTCTTTATCTCAAAGTAACTTGGATTCCTGGGTATTAAAACTGGATTGTTCTTACCTCAAGTTATTTGGACTTTTGGGTATTAATACTGGATTGTCCTTATCTCAAAGTAACTTGGATTTCCGTTTTTTTAATTTTGGATAATCCTTATCTTAAAGTAACTTGGATTTCTGGATATTAATACTGGATTGTCCTTATCTCAAAGTAACTTGGATTTCTGTATTTTAATTCTAAAATTTACTTACCTTAAAGTCATCATACAGATTGCCTTTCCCACACTTTGGTTTCTGAGTATTAATACCTCTGAGTGACTTGGATTATCGACATTTAAATTTTGGTTTATCCTTACCTCAAAGTTACTTGGATTCCTGGTTTTTAATTTTTTAATTTTTGATTTCCATGTAACTTGGACAAGTTACTGTGGTTTCTGGATATTAATTATGAATTGTCTTCATGTCAAAGGATCTAGGAATGTTGGGTTTTAATATTGGATTGTCCTTACCTAAAAGTAACTTGGATTTCTGAATTTTAATATTAGATTGTCCTTACCTCAAAGTAACTTGGATTTCTGGGTTTTAATACTGGATCGTCCTTACCTCAAAGTAACTTGGATTTCTTGGTTTTAATATTGGATTGTTCTTACCTCAAAGTAACTTGGTTTTCTTGGTATTAATCCTGGAATATCCTTAGCTCAAAGTAATTTCGATTTCTGGGTATTAATCCTGGAATACCCTTACCTCAAAGTAACTTGGATTTCTAGGTATTAATCCTGGAATACCCTTACCTCAGAGTAACTTGGATTTCTTGGTATTGATCCTGGAATATCCTTACCTCAAAGTAATTTGGATTTTTGGGTATTAATTCTGTGTTATCCTTACCAATAAGTAACTTGGATTTTGAATTTTAAATTTGGATTGTCCTTACCTCAAAGTAACTTGGATTCCTGGGTATTAAAACTGGATTGTCCTTACCTCAAGTTATTTGGACTTTTGGGTATTAATACTGTATTGTCCTTACCTTAAAGTAACTTGGATTTCCGTTTTTTTAAATTTTGGATTATCCTTCCCTCAAAGTAACTTGGATTTCAACATTTTAATTTTTGACTGTCCTTAATTAAAAGTAATAACTTGGATTTTTTGAGAATCAATCAATGACAGTCCTTCCCTCAAGTTACTGGGTATTAATTATGAATTGTCATTTTATGTCAAAGAATCTAGAAGTGTTGGGTATTGATACCGGAATTATCTTACCTCAAAGTAACTTGGATTTCTGGGTATTAATTCTGGATTGTCTTTCCATTCTTCATATTTATATTTATCTACCAATAAGAAATAAAATATTAAATCTATGACAAATTAACAAACAATTAATTAACTGTCAGTATAACAAGGAATCTCTCTAGTTTGTTCACATGCTGCTTCTGATTTGGCAAGTAATAGTTACCAACCTCTTCATCAAGTTTTATCAAATGGTAAACCCAAGTGCATGTTGTCAGTGATCCCAGGCAGTGGACACTGACTTGTTCAAAGCTTAAGGATTATTGTGAGTCATACCATCAAGGTACCATTCCCATTTAGTCAATACTAGTTACTAGTTACGAGTTTACATGAAAATAGGAATTTTTCCTCTCTGTACTACAGTTTCCTTCTACTCTTCAGAATCAATTACCTCAATTCAAGTAAAAGATATCTTGGCTGAAGTGTAAACAATAGGCCAAAGATGGTGGAGAAAACTGGGGTGTGTAGAGGAAACCACTGAACTTCAGCAAGTGAACTGACAATTTTTTTGCACTAGGATCTGTTTGAATGGGATTTGGACCTACTGAGTGAGTGGAGTGGAGTAATGGTGTTTTACGTCCCAGCCAAAATTTTTTCATTTATTTCGATGCGGTCAGTTCTGGAATGGTGGAGGAAACCGGAGTGCAAGGAGAAAACCACCAACCTTTGGCCAGCAAACTGACAAACTTTCTCACTCAGTGAGAGAGGAATTGTGTTCCAATTGTCCACTGAGGCTCCAATAGGCCAAATGGGTCTGACAGGTCTGACACTTGAGGGTCAGAAAAATGACCATCTGCTGAGCATAACTGCACTGGAATGAATTCTCTGTTCTCCACAACAAAAGAACATGATTTGACAGAAAATACATGGATACTCAAGTCTTCTGACAGCTATCAATGGACAAAAGTTCTCGTAGATTTGATTAATCAATACCCATACAACATTATAATATTCCTAAATATATATGGTTATTTATCTTTAACCAGTTTTATTTTAATGATGAGACATGAACAAGAATACAAATTTGAGATCCCCCTCAACTACATGTATCCATCCTGAAAAAGTTGACTAAATCAGATAATGGAGATTTGAAGACATCAGTAGTACCATTGACTTAAACAAACATACCTTGTCTTCGTGAGAAGTCGGGTAATTCAGATTTTTCTGATTTTAGATTTCCCCTTGAACGGTCATCTGAAAATGGAAATAAGTAGGCCTACTTGCTGTTCAATATACAAGCAACAAAGTTCAACAAAGTAAATCATGATTTGCCATTTTGATCATGTGATCAAAACAGCATGACAATGAAAATGAATATAATTTGGGAGAGGGGTCAGTCAGTCCCGGGATGGAAATCAATTATCTATAGAAATACATCAACCTATGGCATGTGTTTTTGTGACTTTTTTGCATTACATCCCAGTCAAGAATATTTCACTTATATCAAGACGTCGCAGGCTAAAGGCAAAAGTGCAGAAATTTTGCCTGCATGTTGTGCTGATGGCATTATACAGCTTGGTTCTTTATCGTGCCATGCCTACTGTGACATGAGACCTTTATTTTAAGTTCCCATCCGACAGAACCGTGACTTTCACTTCTTAATGCTGAGTCCTTGTTGCAGTTTGAACCCATGATCTTCCACTTACACAGCGAGCACTAAACTACCACAGTGGTAGGAGGTGTTGGCATTTGTAAGCCAGTGCTTAGGACCACTTAATCACTTGTCTCCTCTCTGGAAGGTATAAAGAAATGTCAAGACTGTGTAAACATTTGAAACAAATGAAGCACAAAAGACATCAAGAAAAAAAGAACTAGTATATTTATAGTAGATCACCCCGATCCAATGGCTATGAACTACTAATTTTACAGTAGATCAACATGATCCAGTGGCTGTGAACTTCTTATTTTACAGTAGATCACCGTGATCCAATTGCTATGAACTACTAATTTTACATTAGATCACCATGATCCAATGGCTATGAACTACTAACTTTACATTAGATCGCTATGATCCAATGGCTATGAACTTCTAATTTTACAGTAGATCACCATGATTCAATGGATAACCTTAAGTAAAACAGTAAAACCTATTTTTATTGTCACCACTGGTTGCATTTCAATTTCAGTTTGACAAACTGTGGAAAGCCTGTAAAGGATAACATTGTAGAAATAGAGTTGGGACTTCAAAACATCATGGAGAACAGCAAGTTGGCAAAGTTATTGAGAGGCATTAAAATGAAATGTTTTACCCATATTGTAATTCTTAAGCCTCTGGATGAAATTAAATTCACAAATTTAGGACAATTTTCCCTTCACATTGTAGCATTTATTCTTATACTCTACAATTATCCCATTAAATACTCTATCTTCAGCCATCCTATTAATCCTACCTCTGCCCCTAATTCCAGAGAGTGGTGAACGTTCCCTTCTTCTTTGACCACTTGTTGACCTTTCTCTTCCACGAAGGTCGTTTTTAGACCTGTCTCTTTCAGACTGTTTGCTTGGTTCATCAGTTTTCCTTCTAGCTTCTATCTTATTTCTACAATATTTTAAAAATATGGAATACATGAGCTTATATAAGAAACTACAAAGAACCCCTTACTAATCAGTCCAAAATTTACTTGTTCCATTTTTACTGCAGGGTTAAAAGAGTCATTGATGGAATGGAGTTCAACATCCCAGTCAAGAATATTTCACTTAAGCTATATTGGAATGCTACCAGTTATAGATGAAGTGGCTGAAATTTTTACCTTTGCAGTGACTCAGGGCAATGTGTAAGTGGTTCTTAAGGATGCCATGCCCACCATGACACCGGGCATCAGTTTAAGATCTCCTCTAAGGACCCTATGACTTTTCACTTTAAAAGGATGCCATGCCCACCATGACACCGGGCATCAGTTTAAGATCTCCTCTAAGGACCCTATGACTTTTCACTTTAAAAGGATGCCGTGCCCACCATGACACCGGGCATCAGTTTAAGATCTCCTCTAAGGACCCTATGACTTTTCACTTTAAAAGGATGCCATGCCCACCATGACACCGGGCATCAGTTTAAGATCTCCTCTAAGGACCTTATGACTTTTCACTTTAAAATGCTGAGTGTTTGGTGAAAGAAAAATCATGAGTCCTGTTCAGACCCAGCTGGGGTCTGAACCCAAATCTCCAAGATAAAAAGCAAGCATTCTATCAACAGATCTTTGGTAGTTGTTACTGCAGGGTTAAGTTGACAGGTAGAGACTGGTAAGTAACTATAGGTAAAGCTTTTAGAAGGACAAGCTAAATTCAAACTGAAATATGTCTCATATATAGAAGAAATAAGCAAATCAAAATTAGGGTCAGCTAAATTCAACACTTGTAAACTGTGTTGAATGAAAGAGTTGAGTTGAGTAATGGTGTTTAATGTCTAAGTCAAGAATATTTCACTTATATTGAAACGTCGCCAGCTATAGTAGAAAGTGCAGAAATTTTGCCTGTGCGCTGTGCTGATGGCATGATACAGCAGGGTTCTTTACTGTGCCACGCCATGACATGGGACCTTGTTTATTTCAAGTTCCCATCCGAAAGAACCATGACTTTCATTTCGTAATGTCGAGTGCTTGGCGAAAGAACAGTCACTACACATTTTCAAGTCTTAAGTCAGACCTGGCCGGGTTTCGAACCCACAACCTCCAACTTACAGAGCGAGCACTCTACCAACTGAGCTACTGCAGTGGCTGTGTTTGTTTGTTTGTTTGTTTAATGAAAGAGTATTTTTACTCAGTTAAGGAAGAGTCTTCAGCGAGGTGCTTATGTTAAGTTTGAAAGTAAGCCGTAAATTTGCTTTCCTTTATCTAAAAGTTATATCAGTATCCATAAACTCTGAATTGCATAAAAATTCAGGTAGTTGGTTGTAAGCATGCCTGCATATCAGCAGACATCTTGTTGTTACTCAAGACTGATTTTTTATCACAGGCACATTCATTCTGTTTCTATCCGATCAGCTTAAAATTTTGTCAACTGGTAGGGATTGACTATGGCAAGTGTGCTTCCTCACCGATTTTTGGAATTTGGAAGGACTTTGGAGAAATCAGGTTAAAACAACAACCTGGAATTTCTACTGTGACAGATTCACCCTAAGGGCATCTCCTTGAATTAAACTAATTATTGACTACTTGTCCGTTTCATTCTAAATTTTCACACTTAGTTACCTAAAAAATGTTAATATTTTGAATAACCATAAGACAATATGCTTAAAAGTATCAACCCATAATTTTCTTCTAATGCAAAACACAAGATATGATAGCATTATCTCAAATTTTGAGGTCTTATACATGTAGATATTTATGACCCAACAGGGACTCGAAACCAAAAACCTCCAACTGCATTGAATTTGGAATCAATGAGATAAACTTAGTTTACCTGTATATAGAATAATAAATTAAAGTTCTTTTGTATAGCAAAAAGTCAGTATAATGAAAGTTAAAAAAGAAATTTTGCCTGTGGTGGATTATGTATAACAGGTGTGGATTATGTATAACAGGTGTGGATTATGTATAACATGTGGATTATGTATAACAGGTGTGAATTATGTATAACAGGTGTGGATTATGCATAACAGGTATGGAGTATGTATAACAGGGATGGATTATGTACAACAGGTATGGATTATGTATAACATGTGTGGAGTATGTACATGTATAACATGTGGATTATGTATAACAGCGTTGTGCTGACGGCATTATACAGTAGGGTTCTTTATTGTGCCATGCCTGCCGTGACATGGGACCTTGTTTATTTTAGGTTCCCATCTAAAAGAACCGTGACTTTCATTTTGTAATGCCAAGTGTTTGGTGAAAGAACAGTCACTACCCACTTTCAAGTCTTAGGTCAGACCCAGTCGGTCAGGTTCGAACCCACGACCTCCCACCTACAGAGTAATCACTCTACCAACTGAGTCACCGCGGTGGTATTCCTCCTATTGACTTCCTGAAAGTAAGTGCTCTGAAGTTGATGAAATACTCTGAATTTCAGTTTTTTTAATTTTTGTGCATTTTTGACAAATTGGGTCCTGGAAAATTTTATATTCACACAACTTGTATATGTGTGTATTCCCACAATTTAACAGTCTTCAATTTGGCCCATGTTAGTTAATGAATCTGCTTATTATACTTTCTAAAATATGAGCCCAAATCACATTTCTTTGTCAAATTCAATCTTTTTTATAAGAAATACATGTATATAACAATCATATTTATACCACAAATTCAACTCTAGTCAACACTTTTAACAATGACCATATCTGTGATCATCAAATTTGCTAATGTAAAGGAATTGTTGTTGTAATAATTTTAGCAAGTCAGAGTTATGTACCTTGTTAAAAAGTGAAGTGTCAAGTTTGTTGCATCCAGAGGATTATACACTAAAAAGTATTAAAAAAAATAGAATTCCACAGTTTTAAATGTCTCGTCTGTTAGTTTTTGATCGAGTAATAAAAATTACTCTAACATTAACTTTCACATCTTGATATGTTGCCGCCACCACCTATGACACTGAAAAAGTAAAACCTAAGTCTTGTCTCATGGCAATGCCAGTCAGGCTCAAACGAAAAAAAAAAAAAAAAAAAAAATTTTTTTGGTGTTAACTGAATATGCTGCTATAAAGGGTGCCATTGTTTTGAGATTTGACTGTACAATGAAAATTTTCTTGTAACACTGTAGCTAATAGGCCAAATAAGACCCTTATCATATAAGCTTCTTTCAAAACAAACCTAGCATCAAATCCACCTCCTCCATCATCGTCATGACGACGTTTGAGTAAGCTATGACGTAGATCATTAGGATTACGAGGAATATCCCTGCCTTCTTTTTCTTGTATGTCTGTTTTCAACAGTGACTCATAACGTGGATCTGGTTTAGGATCTAACCTGTAACAAAGAGACTGATTGGTTTAGAAACGTATCTGTAACAGAGAAAATAAGAGAAATTAACTGGTTGGTTTTGGTTCTCATCTGTAACAAAGACAACTATTAGTTGGTTACGGATCTATATGGTTCAGAAAGAATAATATGGTTAATTAGTATAGGATCTTACTTGTAACAGAAAAAAAATTGCATTGTTTAAGATCAAATGTAACAAAAGATTGTGGATTATGTATTACAGGTGTGGAGTATGTATAACAGGTGTGGATTATGTATAACAGGTGTGAAGTATGTATAACAGGTGTGGATTATGTATAACTGGTGTGGATTATGTATAACAGGTGTGGATTATGTATAACAGGTGTGGATTATGTATAACAGGTGTGGAGTATGTATAGCAGGTGTGGAGTATGTATAGCAGGTAAGGTTTATGTATAACAGGTGTGGAGTATGTTTAGCAGGTGTGGTTTATGTATGACAGGTGTGGAGTATGTATAACAGGTGTGGAGTATGTATAACAGGTGTGGATTATGTATAACAGGTATGGAGTATGTGTAACAGGTGTGGATTATGTATAACAGGTGTGGATTATGTATAACAGGTGTGGATTATGTATAACAGGGTTGGAGTATGTATAACTGTTATGGATTATGTAAAACAGGTGTGGATTATGTATAGCAGGTGTGGAGTATGTATAAAAGGTGTGGATTATGTATAACAGGTGCGAATTGTGTATAACAGGTATGGAGTATGTATAGCAGGTGTGGATTATGTATAACAGGTGTGGATTATGTATAACAGGTGTGGATTATGTATAACAGGTGTGGATTGCGTATAACAGGTATGGAGTATGTAAAACAGGTGTGGATTATGTATAACCGGTGTGGTTTAGGTATAACAGCTAAGGAGTATGTATAACAGGTGTGGAGTATGTATAACAGGTGTGGAGTATGTTTAACAAGTGTAGATTATGTATAACAAGTGTGGATTATGTATAACAGGTGTGGATTATGTATAACAGGTGTGGATTATGTATAACAGGTGTGGAGTATGTATAGCAGGTGTGGAGTATGTATAGCAGGTAAGGTTTATGTATAACAGGTGTGGAGTATGTTTAGCAGGTGTGGTTTATGTATGACAGGTGTGGAGTATGTATAACAGGTGTGGAGTATGTATAACAGGTGTGGATTATGTGTAACAGGTGTGGATTATGTATAACAGGTGTGGATTATGTATAACAGGTGTGGATTATGTATAACAGGGTTGGAGTATGTATAACTGTTATGGATTATGTAAAACAGGTGTGGATTATGTATAGCAGGTGTGGAGTATGTATAAAAGGTGTGGATTATGTATAACAGGTGCGAATTGTGTATAACAGGTATGGAGTATGTATAGCAGGTGTGGATTATGTATAACAGGTGTGGATTGCGTATAACAGGTATGGAGTATGTAAAACAGGTGTGGATTATGTATAACCGGTGTGGTTTAGGTATAACAGCTAAGGAGTATGTATAACAGGTGTGGAGTATGTATAACAGGTGTGGAGTATGTTTAACAAGTGTAGATTATGTATAACAAGTGTGGATTATGTATAACAGGTGTGGATTATGTATAACAGGTGTGGATTGTGTTAACAGGTGTGGAGTATGTATAACAGGTGTGAATTATGTATAACAGGTGTGGATTATGTAAAACAGGTGTGGAGTATGTATAACAGGTATGATATATGAATTACAGGTATGGATTATGTATAACATGCGTGGAGTATGTATAACAGGTGTGGATTATGTATAACAGGTGTGGATTATGTATAGCAGTTGTAGATTATGAAAAACAGGTGTGGATTGTGTATAACAGGTATGGAGTATGTATAACAGGTGTGGTTTAGGTATAACAGCTAAGGAGTATGTATAACAGGTGTGGATTATGTACAGCAGGTGTAGATTATGAATAACAGGTGTGGATTATGTATAACAGGTGTGGAGTATGTATAACAGGTGTGGATTATTTATAGCAGGTGTTGATTATATATAACAGGTGTGGTTTATGTATAGCAGGTGTGGAGTATGTATAACAGGTGTGGAGTATGTATAACAGGTGTGGTATTTGTATAACAGGTGTGAAGTATGTATAACAGGTGTGGATTATGTATAACTGGTGTCGATTATGTATAACAGGTGTGGATTATGTATAACAGGTGTGGAGTATGTATAGCAGGTGTTGAGTATGTATAGCAGGTAAGGTTTATGTATAACAGGTGTGGAGTATGTATAGCAGGTGTGGTTTATGTATGGCAGGTGTAGAGTATGTATAACAGGTGTGGAGTATGTATAACAGGTGTGGATTATGTGTAACAGGTGTGGATTATGTATAACAGGTGTAGATTATGTGTAACAGGTGTGGATTATGTATAACAGGTGTAGATTATGTACAGCAGGTGAAGATTATGAATAACAGGTGTGGATTGTGTATATCAGGTATGGAGTATGTATAACAGGTGTGGTTTAGGTATAACAGCTAAGGAGTATGTATAACAGGTGTGGATTATGTACAGCAGGTGTAGATTATGAATAACAGGTGTGGATTATGTATAACAAGTGTGGTTTATGTATGACAGGTGTGGAGTATGTATAACAGGTGTGGAGTATGTATAACAGGTGTGGATTATGTGTAACAGGTGTGGATTATGTATAACAGGTGTGGATTATGTACAGCAGATGTAGATTATGAATAACAGGTGTGGATTGTGTATATCAGGTATGGAGTATGTATAACAGGTGTGGTTTAGGTATAACAGCTAAGGAGTATGTATAACAGGTGTGGATTATGTGTAACAGGTGTGGATTATGTATAACAGGTGTGGATTATGTACAGCAGGTGTGGAGTATGAATAACAGGTGTGGATTGTGTATATCAGGTATGGAGTATGTATAACAGGTGTGGTTTAGGTATAACAGCTAAGGAGTATGTATAACAGGTGTGGATTATGTACAGCAGGTGTAGATTATGAATAACAGGTGTGGATTATGTATAACAGGTGTGGAGTATGTATAACAGGTGTGGATTATGTGTAACAGGTGTGGAGTATGTATAACAGGTATGATATATGTTTTACAGGTATGTATTATGTATAACAGGTGTGGAGTATGTATAACAGGTGTGGAGTATGTATAACAAGTGTAGATTATGAAAAGCAGGTGTGGAGTATGTATAACAGGTGTGGTTTTGGTATAACCGCTAAGGAGTATGTATAACAGGTGTGGAGTATGTATAACAGGTGTGGAGTATGTTTAACAGGTGTGGAGTATGTATAGCAGGTTTGGAGTATGTATAACTGTTATGGATTATGTATAAAAGGTGTGGATTATGTATAGCAGGTGTGGAGTATGTATAACTGGTGTGGATTATGTATAACAGGTGTGGATTATGTATATCATGTGGATTATGTTTAACAGGTCGGGATTATGTATAACAGGTGTGGAGTATGTATAACAGGTGTGGATTATGTATAACAGGTATGGAGTATGTATAACAGGTGTGGATTATGTATAACAAGTGTAGATTATGAAAAGCAGGTGTGGAGTATGTATAACAGGTGTGGTTTTGGTATAACCGCTAAGGAGTATGTATAACAGGTGTGGAGTATGTATAACAGGTGTGGAGTATGTATAACAGGTGTCGAGTATGTTTAACAGGTGTGGATTATGTATAACAGGTGTGGATTATGTATAGCAGGTTTTGAGTATGTATAACTGTTATGGATTATGTATAAAAGGTGTGGATTATGTATAGCAGGTGTGGAGTATGTATAACTCGTGTGGATTATGTATAACAGGTGTGGATTATGTATATCATGTGGATTATGTTTAACAGGTCGGGATTATGTATAACAGGTGTGGAGTATGTATAACAGGTGTGGATTATGTATAACAGGTATGGAGTATGTATAACAGGTGTGGATTATGTAGAACAGGTAAGTAGTATGTATAACAGGTAAGTAGTATGTATAACTGGTGTGGATTATGTATAACAGGTGTGGAGTATGTATAACATGTGGATTGTGTATAACAGGTGTGGGTTATTTTGAACAGGTATGGAGTATGTATAAAAGGTGTGGATTATGTATATCATGTGGATTAAGTATAACAGTTGTGGGATATGTTGAACAGGTATGGAATATGTATAAAAGGTGTAGAGTATGTATATCATGTGGATTATGTATAACAGGTGTGGAATATGTATAACAGGTGGCATATGCATAACAGGTATGGAGTATGTATAACAGGTGTGGAGTATGTATAACAAGTGTGGAGTATGCATAACAGGTGTGAATTATGTATAACAGGTATGGAGTATGTATAACAAGTGTGGAATATGCATAACAGGTGTGAATTATGTATAACAGGTGTGGAGTATGTATAACAGGTGTGGAGTATGTATAACAGGTGTGGATTATGTATAGCAGGAGTGGAGTATGTATAACTGGTGTGGATTATAAATAATAGGTGTGGATTATGAAACAGGTGTGGATTATGTATATCATGTGGATTATGTATAACAGGTGGGGATTATGTATAACAGGTGTGACTTATGTATGATAGGTGTGGAGTATGTATAACAGGTGTGGATTATGTATAACATGTATGGAGTATGTATAACAGGTGTGGATTATGTAGAACAGGTAAGGAGTATGTACAACTGGTGTGGATTATGTATAACAGGTGTGGAGTATGTATAACATGTGGATTGTGTATAACAGGTGTGGGTTATGTTTTACAGGTATGGAGTATGTATAAAAAATGTGGATTATGTATATCATGTGGATTATGTATAACAGTTGTGGGATATATGTTGAACAGGTATGGAATATGTATAAAAGGTGTGGAGTATTTATATCATGTGGATTATGTATAACAGGTGTGGAATATGTATTACAGGCGTGTTGTATGCATAACAGGTATGGAGTATGTATAACAGGTGTGGAGTATGTATAACAAGTGTAGAGTATGCATAACAGGTGTGAATTATGTATAACAGGTGTGGAGTATGTATAACAGGTGTGGATTATGTATAACAGGTGTGGAGTATGTATAACAGGTGTGGAGTTCACCAGTGTGCCATCCGATACCCATAACATTTATGCAGATCCATTATTGCACTAGTCATGGAAAATTATTACATAAAATGCTAAAAAAACTACAAGTATAACCATTATGTTTGTACTCTATGCCTCCTTCTGTTGCCATCTGATACATTTATATAAATCAAAGTACTGAAACACTAACAGTGTTTATGTTTGTATATAATGAACTACCTGACTGTTCTCTGTCTTCTGATAGATTCATAAAAATCAAAGTACTGACAGTGTACACTCATCTACATAATGAATTAATCTAATGTTTGTTATCTCTCTCTTTCTGTTGCCACCTGATAGATTGATATAAATCAAAGTACTGAAGCACTTATAGTGTATACTTATCTATAAAATGCATTACCTGACTGTTTGTTCTTTCTGTCTCCGTCTGCTGCCATCTGATTCCCTTCTGCAAGAAAATTTACATAAATCAAAGAACTGATACACTGTTATAATGCCCCTCCTCAATAAATTCTCTATCCTGCTCATCACCACAGAAATTTGAAGACCAAAAATCAATACTTTGTTTTTCTTTGTTAGTCTCTTGATTTATTTCCAAAACATTTTATACAGTAGAACTTCGATAACTCAAAGTCCATAGGACTTCGATGGTGACTTGGAGTTATCGGGGTGTTCGAGTTATCGAAGTTTAAGGATGACGTCGCCTTAATATTGGAATATGTTTTCCACTACAGAAATATTTGATGTTGTAAACAGTTATGGGAACTCAAATGAGACACAATGGAGAAAAAAAAACACTAATAGATACTTTCGAAATAAGATTTGGAAATCAGATATGTGTAACGTTTATCAGCAATACTTATTAATTACATTTTTTAGAAAATACGAACACATAGTTAATAAAATTACAAAGCATTGCAATAAGTCATTAATATTTAAATGCAGTCGTGAGTATCATGGGGTTAATGGGGTAGATTTTTAACTACAGATCCAATTTTTACTTCGAATTATCAGGGATATTCGAATTAAGTTATCGAAGTTGTCCTGGTACAATTTATATAGAAAACCAGTTATCTGTGGTGTTCGAGATATCGGAAATTTAAGCTATGACCTTGTTACATACACCAAAATGATCAACATATTATCAATACCTACAATATTCTGATATAGATGCCACTACAAAAAGTTAATAGTTCTCAATTTCAGTTTTCCTATCCAGTTTTGATCTTGACCTTTGAACCCATGACCCATAAATCTGAAAGGCCTTTAACCAGGCATGATGGTAGCCAAGTTTCATTAAATTTAGTCCACTGGTTTTGGAGAAGAAGATTAAAATGTTTAAAGTTTATGCACAATGTACAATGCATGACACATGACGGTCAAAGATGGATAAAATTAATGAATTGAATCATAATATTTCTTTTTCGTTATTGAAAAAATGACATTTGCAAAGATAAAATAATTCGCTTATTCTAAAATAAAATCTGTTTAGAGGTTTTTAGAGTTTGAGTAAATTTTATTTTGGCAATTTCCCAGTAATATTTAAAATTAATATGCTATAGAATATTTAGTAAAAATGAGCTAAAACAAACATTATGATTTATCTGTAGGTCTTTTACAATCTGAGTTTATAAACATGGATGAGTCTAAACTATCAAAACAGGAAATAGCAGCATGTAACTGTATGCAACCATTTTCACTTTCTAACACTTCATTTGTTTCAACCACCCTAATCTTAAAATGAACTGGTTGCAAACACTGCCATCAGATTGTGGACAACCTTTGCTATCAGGGTTAGCTCTGCCATTCGCCAATTTAGCCAATTGCTAATTTTTATGAATAACAAATAATAGCTTTTGGCTAATATTTTTGCTCTAAAGTTTTTATTAAATTTCCATATGAGGCAGATGAAAAACAATGACTTTTTATTTTTATTTTTTAAGTATGAAAAAGTATTTGCTGATAATCAATAACAATTTATACATGTTATACAGCAGATTAAAACTACATTTTTGTCACTTTTCTTGGTTTTTCTGGCTCCTTAACATATAAATTGGCTCCTAAATTTAAATATTGGCTAAAGACTTGGCTCAAATCTTTTAAGAGCCAGAGCTAACCCTGGCTTTACAAACCTGTTCCGACCTTGAACTCTTCTATGATCTGTCCTGTCGTAGTCATCTAAATCAGTTAAATTTAACCTAATTTTATTCGATGAAAATCCCTGTAAAAACCCGACATCCTGTGTAATTCTTGTATCATCGCCGTAATTTGTAGCCAGTCGTTTTGAAGGCACAATACTTATAGTTCTCCTTTCTTGAAAATTATCAGGATCATCATCTAAATTTTCATCATGTCGAAATATTTTTATTTCTTCCCTATCAAAAAGTTGCATGACCCCTTCATTGTTTCTACGTGGTAATACAAATTTATTCAAATCAATATTATAATTCACTGGGCCAGGTGATAAATTCCTCAGAGTAGGAGCTCGATGAATTCCGATTGTTATGTTATCATCAAAAACAAAGGGTCCTTGAAGAATTTGTTCCTCCGTGCGAAATCTGTCTGTTAACAATTGTCTGTAAGAACTTGTATATGAAATAGTTAATGAATTTATACTACGGTCTCTGTCACTGTAGGTTGGTGATGGCCCTCGACCTCGGAAAGGCGGAGCCATGGGTTGCGGATCCATAAACAGACTTGATGCGGAATCAGGAAGTGGAAACAGAGAGAAAACATCATGACTTTCTCCTCTATAATTTAATGAAGTGTCAGGAGACAACTCTCTGTTTCTCACTGGTGATCTATCCCTAAACTCTTTTCCCCTAAAGAAAATACAACAAAAAAAAATTAACATTTCTTATTACAAGTTTCTTTAAATCCCACTACAGTAAATAAGTAAATTAGTAAATTTTTAGTTAAATTTTATAATCATGCTTTTCCTAGATATTCAAATTCCCTAAAACAGACCACCTTGGTGGCTCAGTGGTACAGCATCTACCTCAAGAGCAGAAGATCATGGGTTCGAACCCTAGTAGGATCCTACATAAGACTTTAAAATTTTAAATACTGCTTCCTTGACTTAAACATCATTTTCTTGAATAGCAAAGATAAATTGAATTCCTTGATTTTCAATGTTTTATAAACTGTAAAACATGACTGGTTTTATTCCTATACAGTAGATTCCGCTTAATTGCATAGTCTGTGTGTCAGAAAATTTTATGCAATTAAGCGGAATATGCAAATAACCGAAAATGCCCCTTGGGCACAATTGATTGATGGATACATCGGTTGGGGCCATTTTAGTACTTGTGTGACATCATAGAACACTGTAGAAACAACAGAAAATTAGTTATTACTTTGAAATTAAACAAGAGGCCCAATAGGGCCTGTATCGCTCACCTGGCACATCCTTATTTGTTCTTTGCTTTTTCTTTTTAAATATATTCAATCAATAAAATGTAAACAAACTCACTAGCAATATCCTTATTTTCTATTATTTCAAGCGCTATTAATCATAAAATTTCTTTCAATTGGCCATGTACTTTCAGAAGATTTAGGCTGAAATAAACCTTATTTGCATGTTACATAATTATTGCAAAAATGAAAAATTGTACAGAAAAACCCATTACATATGTTTTATCCCCAACATCTAGTTTCTATGTTATAAATTTCAACAAAATCAGTATATACATGTAAATAAACCCATAATGGCCATTTTTCGATTTTTACTATTTATAGTAATGGTGGCCATCTTGGATTTCCGACAGACATGTCGGATATAATTTAAATCTATACCATCCAAGGACCTTCCACACATAATATCCTTTCAATTGGCCACGTACTTTAAGAGAAGAAGATTTTCAAAGATTATGGCTAAAAATAAACCTTATTTGCATATTACGTAATTATACAAACGAAAAATCGTAAGGAAAAACCCGTTAAATACATTTTATCCCCGACATCTATTTTCTATGTTTCAAATTTCAACAAAATCGGTACATAAATAAACCCACAATGGCCATTCATAGGTTTTTGCAATTAATAGTAATGGCAGCCATCTTGGATTTAGGACGGACATGTCGGATAAAACTTTTAATCTATAGCAACTAAGGACCTTTAATATCAAATTTCATTTGAATTGGCCTATTGGTTTCAGAGAAGAAGATTTAAGTTTACAGATGCATGCACGCACGCACGCATGCACACACGCACCCATGATTTACCTTACCATAAGCTCACCCTGGCTTTGTTTTCAAAATAATAAGCAATTTAAGTCTTCTTTTGCAGCTGTGACCTTGACCTTTCAACATATGACCTTGATCCATATATCAAAATGATCGTCATTTCATACCTACAATATTCTAATATACATGCCTATACAAAAAGTTCATAGTTTACAAGATAATTAGCATTTTAAGTCTTTTTTTGAAGCTGTGACCTTGACCTTTCAACATATGACCTTGAACCATATATCAAAATGATTGTCATGTAAATACCTACAATATTCTATTATACATGCCTATACAAAAAGTTAGTAGTTTTCAAGATTATAAACAAATTAAGTATTCTTTTGCAGCCATGATCTTGACCTTTCAACATATGAGCTTGAACCATATGTCAAAATGATTGTCATGTCAATACCTACAATATAATAATATACATGCCTATACAAAAAGTTCATAGTTTTCAAGATAATTAGCAATTTAAGTCTTCTTTTGCAGTTGTGTCCTTGACCTTTGAACTTATAACCTTGAACCATATATCAAAATGATTGTCATGTCAATACCTACAATATTCTATTATACATGCCTATACAAAAAGTTAGTAGTTTTCAAGATTATAAGCAAATTAAGTATTCTTTTGCAGCCATGACCTTGACCTTTCAACATATGAGCTTGAACCATATGTCAAAATGATTGTCATGTCAATACCTACAATATTCTAATATACATGCCTATACAAAAAGTTCATAGTTTTCAAGATAATTAGTAATTTAAGTCTTCTTTTGCAGTTGTGTCCTTGACCTTTGAACTTATAACCTTGAACCATATATCAAAATGATTGTCATGTCGATACCTACAATATTCTAATATACATGCATATACAAAAAGTTCATAGTTTTCAAGATAATTAGCAATTTAAGTCTTCTTTTGCAGCTGTGACCTTGACCTTTCAACATATGACCTTGTTTCATATATCAAAATGATCTTTGTCACAATACCTACAATATTCTAATATACATGCCTATACAAAAAGTCAATCGTTTTCAAGATAATAAGCAATTTAAGTCTTTTTTTGCAGCTGTGACCTTGACCGTTCAACATATGACCTTGAACCATATATCAAAATGATTGTCACGTCAATACCTACAATATTCTAATATACATGCCTATACAAAAAGTTTATAGTTTTCAAGATATAGTGACAAATATATAATTTTAAGCAATTTCCCCGCTTAGTACCTTATAATTTCCTCATTTTGAGCCCCATGGCTACCATTTTTGCAAATCTGAAACTAGATGACCTAAGGATGTTATAAATAAAATAACTAAGGTATATCTGTTGTACATCCAGAGGAGAAGATTTTTAAAGTTTTTCACTATTTCCCCCCTTATGGGGCCCCAAGGTGACATAACTCTTTCATTTTTGCAAATCTGAAAGGGCTTCACCCAGGCATAATGGTTACCAAGTTTCGTTAAATTTGTCCCAGTGGTTTTGGAGAAGAAGATGAAAATGTAAAGTTTACGGACGCACGCACGCACGCACGCACATACACACGCCGCATCATACCATAAGCTCACGCTGGCTAAAGCCAGGTGAGCTAAAAATGAAATAAATAATTCAGAATAAAAAAATTAAAAAAATTATTTTATTTAATTTGTATATAATGTTTTAAAAATTCTAGCTGATCAATTGACGGATACTCCCGGTGAGGCCGTTTTTTTAGTAAACATCAAAGTCGGTGTACTGTAGAAACAGCAGAAAATTTGTAATTCCTTTGACATAAAAAAATAAATAATTAAAGATAATTGAAAAAAATATTTAATTAATTAAAATCTCAAGACTTGTAATATATTTTTCTTTACTAAATAAAGATTTAAAATTCTAGCTGATCGTTTTAAACCTCGTATTTACATGGGATTCCAAAATGTGGTATGGGTGGACTTTTCTTTCAGACCATCGATCTGTGTTTAATCCTAGAAAATGTATGTAACTAGAACATCTGTTGGTATTTAATTCATTGTTGCTTAACACTCGCGATATTTGTATTTCTTGTTTATTTACTTCTTTTTAAAAATCCATGTGTTTGCACATGGCACTGAGTTATACTGTTCGAGTTATCTCCCTTTCATGGTACGATAATCTATTTTTAAATGTGACATAGAAAAAATCCAGTTGCTTGACAACGTGCACGATGTCCGGTAAAATTAAATTTCAAACAGATTTTGTGTAAATAAATTGAAAGATGTCTTATCTTGTTATTAATTTTATACAAAGTTATATTTTAATTGTTTATTGACCAATTATTCGATCAGTCATTAATTGGAAATTCCCGTTGTTATGTGTAACTAGGTCTGATCCAATGAAATTAATGAATAAAACGTCACTTCCTTATGTGAAAAAATGTCTTTGATGTTGAATCTGTATACCGACAAGACTTGCTACATAAAGGGTTTTTCAGCCGTAAACGATGATTTCAACCAGTTTATCTTAATAAGGAAATAATAAATAAAGAATAAAGCATTTGATTGAGGTATGATTGATTGAGTTTACCCAAAAAGAACTGTATATACGTGTTATTAAACTTGCTATGGGATAACAGTCAACGTACATACAATGATACACATTCCTTAACCATGTTCACAAAAACATTAATTTAAAAAATGTTTTTGGCTTTATTTAATCTTTGTTTGAAAAACCCAACACCGAAGTTCCAGTAAAACCATGTCTGGGTTTAGAAAATGTAATGGAAATAAATTTCAGTTAAAAAAATCGTTATAAAACTTGTGTGACCCGGGTACAAATTTTTCGACTGTCATAGCCCTTTTTAATTGGTTTAACATAATTAATTATGTTTCCTGACAAACGCGTATTGACAGACCAATTGAATGACTACTCTACAAAGTGAACACTAATTAACTGGCTTCATATCTCACCTGGTGTTAGCTGTACACATGTTTATATAATGTAAACATCTGTCGAGGTTACCTTTGCATTGTCGGCAAATATATTTTGTAATCATGAAACTTCAGACCAAGATCGCATAATTTTCAGAATTTTTTATGCAATTAAGCGGAATTTAGACTTTTGTTTATGCAAATAAACGAAATTTTTTACATTGTTTAAATAAGAAATGGTTTGGTGCAGAGAAAAATTATGCAATTAACCGGAATATGCAATTAACCGGTATGCAATTAAGTGGAATCTACTGTATTATAAAGATAATTACCCTTGTGAAGATGTAACCATGTGTGATGGTGATGCACTTCTATCCCTGTTATGACCAGTTCTCCTGACAACTTCTTCATTTTGATGTCTTCTCTGAGGAGAGACAGACTTTTTATTTCTAAATGGTGATTTTCTTCTTGGAGAAATAGACCTCCTGCGAGGTGAAGCTGACCTTCTTCGAGGAGGAGATTTTCTTCTAGGTGAAAACGATCTTCTAGACAGTCTGCGTGGAGAACTTGGTCGAGGTGATCTTCTTCTTGGAGACCTATGATGTGAATTTGACCTTGACCTGTGCCTTCTAGAATCTGAGAATTTTCTCCTCCTCCTTTCTGCTGAATGTGACCTACTTCTTGACCTTTAAAAGATGAAAAGGCTAAATAAACTACTATATCAATGGGGGTGGTAGGGGTGGGGTGGTAGATAACAAATTAAGTCAAGTGGAATAACTGTGCTGATATTACTTTAATAACTAGAATATGGAGGTGGCAAGTTCAGGCATAATTGGATTGGACTGCATAGCTCAAAAGAAACCATCAACCTTTGGAAAGTGAACTGTCAAACTTTTATTTACACTTAGACCTACTCAAGATTTTTATTAGTAGAAATTTTGATAGGTAATACTAAAAAAAAATTGTTTCATCTGTTAAACAATCGAGTGTTTATATATATATCTTGTCATGCTGTCTTAGTTTTTATTTTGTATTTGAAATATATTGCAATATGAAAAACCATGCTGTTGTTATTATCTACAATACCAAGAAAATAAATCTCACTCTACATTTCTTTCACTTTGCTTTCAATATATCTGAAAACATGCCATGTGTATTCCAATGGTAACCTTTTAAAATATAATCTTATCAGATGCACAGTTTATCAAAATAAAAATACTTTTCAGAATAATAATAATAATAATAATAATAATCATCATCATCTGTTTTTTGAAAAATACATGTATATATCAAATAAGTATTTTAATAGGTACTAATATTATTCACTCTTTTCTGGGTAGTAACAATATAAAGTTTCATCTTGCCTAAAGATGATCCTCTATATTAAGTCCACCTGTCAATTAAGTATACTTTTGTGCAGCACCATGGGTAGTTTTTATATACATATTATTCTGTATTTATAATCTTTGTGCTTTATGTGATGCATATAATGAACAAAATTCATAAGAATTATGTTTTGAAAATAAATTGTTTTATTTTTTAGGATTTTTACCCCAATTTGGAAATTCATACAGATGCAGTAGGACTTGGTATAATTAGTAAATAATGACATATTTTCAATTCCGAAAAAAACAAGGGCCAATCAGGTCTGATCACAGGAACTTGTAATTGTTTCTATAATTAAAAAAAAATTAACCATACATCCCATCAAAAAAAAAACAACGAGGACAGACACTAGAAATTTTCAAATCTACCTCTCACCGCTTAAAACAATATTTTCTTTTGTTCTGGTAAAAATATCCCCTTAATTTAGTAACGGTCATTTGCACAACTCCATTATCTCTCTGCAAGTATATAATTATCCTCATTTTCTCTAATTTTAAAAATTATTTAATCCAAAACGTCAAGAAACGCTGTTCCTAAAATGACAGGGGGCAGAAAACCAACTTGAGTTCTCATAGTTTCCTCCTAGACAATTACAAGTTCTTGTGGTCTAATCTGGATATTCTAGAGACTGAATTAGATCGGCGTTCTTAACCTAATCTGCACTAAAATTAGAAAAATTAAAACAATTATTTTCAACATTAATTTTATGCACTATCTGCAACACATATTGCTCAAATATTATCAAGACAAAAAGTTAAGACTAGCGCCCAAAAAGACGTGCACAGAACACATTTGCTGCACTCTCTACATGGTCTGCGCCTAAAACGTGTGCATATCAAAGATTATCAAATTCATAGAACTTTTTACCGCCTGCTGTTACGTCGGTATGGACTTCGTCGTCGTGTAGGTGGCATAGCTGATGAAAATGAGCCTCTTTGAAACACTTCGTCACATGGAGGACGCCATTTCGGATTACGTTGCTTGTTTGTATCTGTCACTTTTACCGGAGCACCTGAAACGTTAAGTTTCCACGAAAAAGTGTTGCATTTTTGTAGCACCTTTTCACCAACATGATGCTGTTTATACAGAAATAAGAAGAGATTGTCAGGGTGCATATCGACGCAGGTAGGTATAAAAAGTAGTAAACGGGGGCCTGAAATAAGTCTCAAATAATAAATTCAAGTATTTAGTAATAATAAATCAATGTGCAACATCCAAAGGGTTTTGTTACAAATATAAAGTATTTTTATTTCTCAATTTGCAGTTCACTTGTTGTTTCTGATGTCAAGACTACAAGTTATGAAGTTTATTATTTCTCTTAATATCTTAAATTTATCTTTATCATTTAATAAATATTTATTTTTGATATATCTGACATATTCATAAAGAAAGGATTGTGATTGGTAACTTCTTTAAATAACATATTCCTATTCTGATTATATTGTCCCCAAGATAACAAGAAATAAATTTCAGTTTCAATTTGGTTTTTATAACAACTTCAGCATACCATGGAGTTAACATCTAAATTATCATATCTGTAACAGTGAGTGATTAAATAATAATTGATTAAATAATTTGAGTGTGTGGGTCATTGTTATCATTTTGATTTGTTCTTGGTTTTCTATATCAATGATTCTTTGTTTAATGTTGGTAAGATGCAAATTTATAAGTTCTGGTTTAAAGAGTAACTTAATCGATTTAAGATATTTTTCACATGTGTTGTCCACGCAATACGGATGTTTCGGGTTACGCGCTCTCGTATCTTTGAAGATAAAAAGTGTCTACGACATGTAACAAAAGTTCCACAAGGTCACTTCCGGTACTACGGGTGACGTGTAAACAAATCAGTCACTAGTTCAAGCGCCGGGATTATTTAAAGATATGTGTTTGCCACGATAGAATTTCGGTTTAATCTCTGTAAGAGAACTGTTTTCTATCATCCTTTGTGCTAGAATTATCAAACAGCGCACGAAAATGCAAATAAAAGGTTGGTCACCGCCATATACATATGTTATTAATTTCTACCCGATTTCGTTTGCATTCGTTTCTTCGGTACGAGCTGGATAAATTTTTATTGCAGTAATTTTATTTCCCAAATTGTCTAAGAAATCATGTTTAACCAGTTCCAGTAAAGGACTGTGGATCAGGTGTTGATTAAAAATTAATCTGATTTGATTTATATGACCAAAAATGTAGATCTATCTTTCAGAAACAGCTTAGGCATTGTTACTGAAAAGAAATATATATTAGACATGCTTGACTTGCACAGGACTCCAAATGGACCAATAAGGCATAAAGTCAAGGCTTAATTGGAAACCATATATTTTCTGATATTTTCAGCTACTTTTTGACATTTAGAACTTATAGGGAATTAGAACAATAACTTTTTATGTCTTTCTTTAACAAATCTTAAAATATCAGCAATGATTAAGAGGGTACATATATGTCATACTTTACAAAGACAAGTCAATATTGCTTTATTCAAGATCACTTGTCTTAAAAAGAGACATCATATTAGATAAAAGTGGAATAATTTTGCATAAATCTGCTGCTTTAATGAAAAAATAGTTATTTCTTATCTTAACACACCAATTGATATGGTGCATATATAAAACTTTTATCAAAAACCACAAAAATCTCATTACAGAATGCTTAGAAGATAAATCCTCTTTCCCTTAAGTCACAGCCACAGAATCCAAGTGGTTACAGCAATAATATCATAAGCCTTAAATCTAAAGCATCTCCCCATTGTGCCTTCCATAAGAGTGGAGTGGAGTAATGGTGTTTTACGCCCCAGTCAAGAATCTTTCACTTCGAGGCGGTCAGTTCTGGGATGGTGGAGGAAACCGGAGTGCCCGGAGAAAACCACTGACCTTCGGCAAGCGAACTGACAAACTTTCTCACACTAGGATCTGTCCCGAGTGGGAAATCGAACCTAGGCGGTGAGAGGCACTGTGATCCGTTAGCGCGCGCTTTAGACCACTCCTTCCATAAGAGTTGACTGGAATTAAGAACATGTTTTTCTTGGTATAGGCCTATACTACCTAGCTTGGTACCAGCATTGTGGACTGGAGGTCTTATATTCTACATTGTAGACGAGTTTAACTCATTTAAATGTCACATTAAGTACATGTATGTACCAGTACAAAGCAGCTCATAAATACTTGTGTTATCATGTACATAGTAAAATTGTTCTAAAATCAATACTTGAGATAACCAGTTTTTATTTGTTTTGTCAAGAAGAGCTGAAAAATTGCTGATCCAAGGTAAACAATTTTAGTTGATTGAGATTTAAACCAAGGCTGAGAGATGCCTTAATTACCTGTTAACCAAAGCCCCTCTTTCAAAGGAGAAAATTAAAGTTTACAAACAGATATAAGCTTTGCCATGCTATTTATTCTGATGGCCTTTACCAGTCAATGAACAACAACAACCATCCAGTGATTTTCTAGCAAAGTGTACTATATTTTTAAAGAAATATAATCTATCTGAGAAATGTGTACATTTGTATATGCACAAAAGTCTATCTTGAGATGTCATATCATAAATCTATTTTCACAACATCTTTTATCTGCCATGTGTTCTTTTGTCAATACTCCTTTGACTGGAATACTCATTCAGATATACACATGCAAATCTAAAATTAAAAATAAAATATACCATGTTGTTATTACTATGCTATTGAAAACGGATAAAAAAATGACATTTATATTTAGCATACACATATTTATTTACACTAGGCACATTACCAAGTAGATTAATTCTACTCAGTACTCATCATTCTTGAATACTCTTAAAAAGTCAAAATGCAATTTTAAAATACAAAAATCATAGGAAATTACACCTCTTATGCTAAACTACAACTAAATTGGTGCTGAGTACACAAAAAAATCTGTTTACATGAACATGACAAAGTGCCAAGTAGTCTGAAAAATTCTTTCTGATCTCTGTGTAAACAGATATATTCTTAACACAAACTGGTCAAAAAGGGGCTTCCATTTAAACAGATGACATTGTAAACTAGATTGTCTGTCTAGTGACATTGTCCTTACTAAAGGATCAGGAACCCACTGACTAAAGGCACATTTTTACAATGACTGTATCATTAATGTTAAAGACTTCAGAGTTTACATTATGGTTTTATCAAATTGGTACTTATTCCCAGTTTTTGTGACATGAAGTGACTAATACCAGAAGTACAAGATTCCTTTCAAAAAAATACCAATGACAAGTCCTATCACACAGGATCTGGTAAACCATCAGTATCTCACTTTTGTAGCTGGGTGCAATCAAGCAATGTAATATTAAATATCTTTATCAAAAACCTATCATGACCCAAAGCCTGACTGGATTCTGAACCCACAACCCTAAGCAGTGTCTCCAAAAATCTGATAAAGCCAACAGAATATAGTTCTGTCACAAAGAAATCTTCACTAAATAAATTTCCAATTTACATATAAGTTAATATTCATTTTATACTTAACTTATATTCAGTCTGTTATTTCTTTAGTACTGTAGATAACATGATATTCTATTGCTCTATACTAATGAGCTGGAAATATGCAAAATAAAACAGATGTGTCAATGCAAGCTTATCAAATGTCACTATGGCTTGCCAGATTCACAAGAGTCTTATTTTGCAATTTTACATACAGTAATCAAGTACACATTCTATAAGAGAAACAAAAACACAATCAACATGTATATGTAAATCACTAGTACATATTTTATGTTCAAGCAGATTATAGGACTATTACAAAGCTGTTTTGAAATCATTTCACAAATGTAAGGAAACTTATTAAATATCAAGCCAATATATCCATGTATTATTCCCCTAAAAGGGTTTTCAAATTTCAATGAACATATTTTCATCATCATCTTGACTTATCTTATGTTACATAAATAAATACATACAACAGAATCGGTTTGCAAGCAGTATAGTAGTTAAATCTATGTACGGTTACATTATAACTTTGAATTTTGGTAAGACCAAGTCCCACTTTGAAAACAGTTTTCAAGTAAATAAATATTTAGGTTAATTAAAATTCCAAGCAGTTCTGAGACTGTGGCGAAACTAAACTATTAAGTCAAGAAATTATTTAGAAAATTTTTGGTTCCTGGTCCATCTGCTATATATTAGGCCTACCCTATGTATACCCGTCACGTCGTATCAACTTGAATTTCAAGCTACACCGATATCAAGTGTCATTTGCGCAGCTGAATACACATAAAATAACTGACTTTCTCTTTATTATGCTTTGTTAATCGAACGAGCCTATAAAGCTAGTTTCATTTCAATATAACCGTAATTATTACTTACCCAGCTAATTTTTCTCGTTTTAATGATCAGCTGATGTATATTGCACCCAAACCGGAAATAGGCATGTGGAACCGAAACAGAAAATCACGTGATTTTTGGCATATATAATATCCGGAACTGGCCCGGAAAACGGTAACCCGAAACATCCGTATTGTATTATAAGTTTCTTTATATATTTTATATAACAGAGTATTTTCTTTTAAAACTATATGTGCCCAGTATTTAATTATGTTAAATTTTATTTTTAATGTAAACTATTATCTTTTTGTATAGGCATGTATATTAGAATGTTGTAGATATTGACATGACGATCATTTTGATATATGGTTCAAGGTCATATGTTGAAAGGTCAAGGTCACATCTGCAAAAGAAGACTTAAATTGCTAATTTTCTTGAAAACTATTAATTTTTTGTATAGGCATGTATATTAGAATATTGTAGGTATTGCGACAATGATCATTATGATATATGGTACAAGATTATATGTTGAAAGGTCAAGGTCACAGCTGCAAAAGAAGACTTAAATTGCTAATTTTCTTGAAAACTATTAATTTTTTGTATAGGCATGTATATTAGAATATTGTAGGTATTGCGACAATGATCATTATGATATATGGTACAAGATCATATGTTGAAAGGTCAAGGTCACAGCTGCAAAAAAAGACTTAAATTGCTAATTTTCTTGAAAACTAATAACTTTTTTTGTATAGGCATGTATATTAGAATATTGTAGGTATTGCGATAATGATCATTTTGATATATGGTTCAAGGTCATTCGTTGAAAGGTTAAGGTCACAGCTGCAAAAGAAGATTAAATTACTAATTATCTCGAAAACTAATAACTTTTTTCATAGGCATGTAAATTAGAATATTGTAGGTATTACGACAACGATCATTTTGATATATGGTTCAAGGTTATATGTACAAAGGTCAAGGTCATATCAACATAGGAATACTAAGATTATTAATTATCTTGAAAGCTATTAATTTCATGCATAGGCATATATATTAGAATATTATAGGTACTGACATGACAATCATATATGGTTCAAGGTCATATATGTTTAAAGGTCAAGGACATAGCTGCATAAGTATACTAAAATTTATTTATGATTTGGAAATTATTCATTGCACTACAGTTACTTCATGCATATTATATAAGATACTTATGAATGAAATGTGAGTAGATGTATTTCTGATTAAGTTTTGTGGGAGTTCTTAACTTGAGAAAACTTTTAAAGTTTCTGTACGTAATATATTGTCTATTGCACTTTGCAAACAGTATTGGACATATCTTCAGGTGAGCGTTAATTAGGCCCATGGGCCTCTTGTTAAGTAGATAACATGATTAGTTCAAACCTACTGTTTTCTTAAAGGGTATCTGTAACCAAAAAAATTTTTTATCACAGTTGTTTTATATATTATTTAAATATAACAATACTGAAAATCGCATCAAATTTGGTGAAAAAATAAAAAAGTTATAGCGGTTTGAAATCTGAAATATGCTTTTTGCGCTTTATTGGCTAAATTGATTTTGTGTTAGATTGAAATTGCCATTACATTTTAAGTCTATACCAAGATAGGAAGCAGATTTTAGTGTTTTTATTGTGGAATTTTTAAAATGAAATGTATCAGTATATGTTCTACCGTTTGAATACAATAATGTTGAATTTTGCTGTATTTACTCCCAGTTTCCAAAGATTACAGTATAATGATAAAGCGTTCAAACAGTTTTGAAGTCCATTTGGGCTTTCTGATGTTAATATAATGTCATCAGCGTAAAGTAAAATGTTGATCTTGTTATCGCCTACAATTATAGGATCACCTTGATAATTTTCTGTAAATGAATCAATGTTATATATATATATATATATATATATATATATATATATATATATATATATATATATATATATATATATATATATATATATATTATATGTTGAATAATGTTGGACTAAGATTATCGCCTTGTTTTACTCCAGTTGTTGACACAAATTTTGGGCTTATTCCATTATTGAATTTGATACGATTTTCTGTTTTGGAATACATGCTTTGGTTATATTATAAGTTTAACTATGAATACCGCTTTTTAATAATCTATGCAATAACCCTTCTCGCCATACCGAATCGAATGCTTTTTAGGTCTATAAATGCTGCAAATAGTTTTTCTTTTTTTTTCTTTTGTAAATCTTTCAAAGTTTTAAGAATAAAAATATGATCAGATGTTCTGAATTTTCCTTGAATCCATTTTGGTTCTCAGAGATGAGGCCTTGCTTTTTAGAAACTCGTAAATACGCGTATTGAGTATTTTAGTAAATACTTTCCCTATACAATTAGTAACTGAGATACTTCTATAATTAGCAGAATCATATATGTTTCCCTTTTTATGAATAAGTGTAATGAGGCTTTCGTTCCACTGGTGAGGAAAATGTCCTGAATCTAAAACAATGTTAAACAATTTCACAAGAGGATTAATAAGTTCATTTATACCATATGTTAACATTTCATTACAGATCTTGTCGGCTGCGGCACTTTTCCCGTTTTAAATAAAAGAAATAAAAGAAAAGTTAATTGACATATTTTGCCTAAGATAAGTTCATTAGATGCAATTTTAAAAAATGAACAAATTAAAAAAAAAATTATGACTCTAGGATGATTTTTAACGATTTTACGGCGAAAATATGTATCTATATGTTCGATACTGTTCACCAATACGTGTTAGACAGGAGTAAACGGGAGAAATTATAGAGAAGTTAATTAAAGCTGCATTAAGCTTTCCAAAGAAAACATTAAAACGGTGCTAATCTTAATGGTAGTTAATGATGTTCCTAATGAACAATGTTACATTTGGTTCAACGATAAAAGCTCGAATAAATACAGAAACAACAATAATTTCCCAGCGAGATGTAGCATGTGAGATCTAATATTAGAACATAGTTACGTCATGAAAAAAAAATTTTTTGAAAAAAAAAAATTTTTAGAAAAAAAATTCAGAATATTAAAAACTTAATGCAGCTTTAACATATTTTGTCTGCGGTAGGTTCAGTAGATGCAGTTTAAAAGAAAAAAAAGAATTATGGCTCTAGGTAAGATTTTAAGTATTTTACAGCTAAAATTGTGTGTCACGGTGTCGATCGTAACCACGTAGTAATGTCAACTTCGTAACTCTTGTAAACCGTTGTGGGTGTCAATAAGCAGATGCGACATGATTATTCGACCGTATTATTTTAGAGTCGGTTTTATATTGTAAAAGATCGAACTATTTTGTGTTAATTAAATTATTATTATAAAATTAATAAATGGTAAGACAGGCTACAAAAATAAAAATAACAGGATTTAATTCCACTGACCAAAAACAATCGTTGACACTATTTGCGAAAATTAATTAATATTCACAAAAATAAGTTTTAACTTGTGTGAGTATATATTATTTATTAATTTATGAATGGTAATATAGTATAATCTCATATACAGAAAGATTGTTTCGATGGGGTGATAAAGGATATTAATTACTGCATATTTACATAATCCAAAAACTTCGTCGAGTAATAGTAGTTTAAACGTATTTTATTCGTCAAAATAATTATATAACAAACAACATATGGTACACATGAATAATATAATATATTTAGACGAAATTACGCGTAATAACGCATTATTTTTATTCAAGTTTTCTTTTACGAAAGTGAGCTCAATGGGCTTTCGTACCGTTCAGTGTCAAGTTCTATAATCAGTGATGTTGTTTCATTTCTTTTTTCTTCTTCTTTTTTTTACGATTCTTCTTAAAACTGAGATTAAATTATACTAAGTTTTTTTTTATTGATCTTGATACATCTTCAAATGGTCAAGTACACATCCAGGCCGTTAATATATCTAGTTTTCAATAAACATGCGGCGGTAGACGATTTTTTTTTTTACTTTCCACCGCGGCAGAAAATATTCTTTTCGGTGGACCGCGGTGGAAATTAAATCCCATCTGATCGGCTACATATTGATTTTTTTAAATCTCGCGGGATAACATGTTTTAATTCTCTAACAGATGTTTTTAATATGAGTTTTGATGATAAATAGTTTTTTATACGCTTGTACCACAGTGACCTTTAAAGCCGAGATCAAAATTCTATGTATTGGATTGTATTCAAGATATTGCATTTATATTTGTAGCCAAATGAGTGAAATTACCATCTTTTTCTTTTTCTAAAAAACAGTTCGAAAATGTATTTTCTTTAAAATTAATTTTAATATGGTTGCTTTAAAACTAATTTTTATTTTTTACCGGTATTTTTTTAAAATTAGACTGAGCGTAACTTAGTTTGTTTAATTAAGTAGTGCATTTAAGAAGAAGGACTTCTTCAAAATGTGTATAATTAAATATTTGTAATTTACTTTTATAGTATAATAATTGAAAAGTTGTGGAATTATTAATTTATTCGTGTTGCTGGACTGGGGAACCTGGGGATCTTTATTGTGCAGAAACAAGAGAAGAAGAAAAAAAAAATCATTCATCAATATTGGTTAATTATTAACAAAACATTCATATTAATAACAAAAGCAATAACAACAAGGCGTTGATACTGCGCATGTCATTGCTGGAAGACGTGTTGTTTTTTCTCTCTGATAAAATGTAAAAAAAAAAAACCGCTTAAAACTGCGTAGAGAAGAGCCAGATTTATTGAAGATGGTATCTAGTATCAAATAGCCACGTTGAAGTAAGAACTATCCATTAATTTCCTTTAAAAAAAACTCTAAATCACGAAATCAAATACGTATATATATACACATATTATATAAATAGGTACTCATGAGAAGTACTCACATTGGTATGTGATATAAACATTGTTTTGTTAATGTTGTACCTATCCATATATATACATATCCATATAAATACAGTACAAACTATATATTGTTATGTTCGAATCGGAACAAGACGATATAAGCGTACAAGATAGCAAAAGACAGAGGCGCTTTACGAATACACCTACAACTGAATCTCATATTGGTACTTATTTTATTACACCAACAATGTCGACAGTACCAACGCCAACCCATTTGCCATATCAGCCTATATTCCCTCCACCATCTCCCCAGTATCAACAATTTACGTGTACTCTACCAGAAGAGGAACTTATTAAAATAACCAAATCTATTCAAACATCTTTACAAACTGAAATAGTGAAAGAAATAAAATCTGTAATTTCTTGTATGCTCGACGATCTTGCGAGAGAAATGAAAAACGAAATAAAAGTGTTAAAAACGGAAAATAATGCTTTGCGAACCGAAAACGAAAATTTGAAAGCCAATATTGATGAACTGGAGCAATATTCAAGACGTAACGCAATACGTATCACAGGCATCAGCGAAAACGAAAATGAAAATACTGACGAATTAGTAAAAGATCTTGCCAAAAAACTCAATGTGGACATTCATGATACCGATATTGACCGATCACATAGATCAGGGAAACCCGGCTCCAAAAGACAAATACTCATCAAATTTACTAACTATAATATCAAACGCCGTCTATTGAAATCCCGTGGCAAACTCCAATCAACTGAGGGATGTCGAAATATATATATTGCAGAGGACTTAACAAAACGCCGTCAGGCTCTATTCCAGGCAGCTCGCCAATTTCTCAAGGAAAAGAAAGTATCTAAAGTATGGACTTGGGACGGGAAAATCTTCTTGACGGACATCAACCTACGAAAACACAGGATCGACTCTCACAGCGACTTGTTAAAATTCAATTGTGAAACCCCACTATACTCAGACAGCAGACAAAATAGTGTTTCCGCACAGGGAGCTCATGGAGTTCGTGGCTGATGAAATACATATAATTCTTATGTATGTGAACATTAAAACTCTTAAACGATAATCTTTTACCTTAAACAAAACCCTACTAACCATTGTTGAATTTATATATGTATTCATGGTAAAACGGTATTTATGTGATCCGCATGACCGGTTTGAATCTTCTTTTTTTCTGTTTAAAGCAAAACAGTTATATCTCGGTAATTTCTTTTTTCTTTTTTTTTTTTATATATTGAAACTATCAAATTAAGCACTTGGCACAACTATAAACCACGGTAGCTCGTTCTCTATAAAATTGGCTAACGTTAACACACACACTCTCTCTCTCTCTCTATATATATATATACTTGTGTGCTGTTACATTTAAATGCATTATACTTCAGAAGTACCGCATGATATCTATTGCACGTAACTAACTGAAATTAAAGGTAACTTGTATTAACAAAAGACAAACATTGTATTAACTTATACGTACCAATATTCACTTATAGCCAATCCCTGCTTGTCTTCCAACTAAGTCATGTCACCGCAGAATACCGGCAATTACAAACTAGATATACATACAGTCTCTCTCTCTCTCTCTCTCTCTCTCTCTCTCTCTCTCTCTCTCTCTCTCTCTCTCAGTATCGTTGTTATTATAACTTATTTAAATACCGATTTCAGTAATGTTTATGCATTAAACTTATGACAATGTAAAATGGTTATGTGCATTATATATAAGTTGTATATTTTGTATATAGTTATCTCTTTATATATTATGTGTCATGTCATGTCACCTCAGAATACCGGTGATCTCATAGTAGATGTACATATTCTCTCTCTCTCTCTCTCTCTCTCTCTCTCTCTCTCTCTCTCTCTCTCTCTCTCTCTCTCTCTCAGTGTCATTGTTATTATAACTAATTTAAATACCGATTTTCAGTAATGTTTATGCAATACACTTTTGACAATGTATAATGGTTATGTATTATATATAAATTATATATTTTGTATAAAGTTATCTCGATATATATTATGTGTCATATTCCGTCAGCGATATTGTGACATGTTGCTCATAAACACTTGCACCCATATATGGCTGTCACAAACGCACATTCACCCCTTCATGCGCATGTCTTTCAGCTGTCCCTGTCTTTGGATAACAAAATTATAAGTCTCTTACACTTTCGTAGACGCTCTGTCACACCATCGCTGACGGGCATATACATATATATGTATGTGTAAGTTAGGTATGTGTATATATATGCATGCATACTGACCATTGTTATATGTATATGTGTAATTATTGGCCAAAAGGTATTTATGTGTTGCGCTTGACCTGTGTGGGTCATGGTTTTTCTGTACAAATCGAAACACCTATTTCAGAATGATTTATTGTTGTTTTTTTTTTATAATGAAACTATCAAATTTAGCACATCTAGATGTAACGTATAATTATTGTACTTGTTTACTTACCACTTTATTTGGTCATTAGTTGTGTCGTAGATACCGAATATAATTATATATATATATACATAGAACGGCTCTTCTCATGCACAATTTTCCCAACCTCAGTATTACCTATTCTTTCCACATTTTTCCTGATTTTAATTTTCTGTTCAATATCATATTCATGGCTTTTATTTCATTATTTCCAATTATCCATATGCTTTGTTGTGTAGGTTTGTTATTGTTCAATATATATGTACCTGTAGTTACGAGGGCTCGGTCTACTCTGTCATTTTACCAGTACTATGCTAGTGGCATAACTTAATATGCCAGTCTCATTTCAGCAACACAGAGTTAGCACTGGCCTTTTAACACCCGTACTATCAATATCTCCAGAAGCTAAAAAACTAAAAAAAGGGTGAATTTTTTGAATTTTTTGCTAGAATATAAATTAAAAAACAATATGAAACCACTTGTTTTGAAATTTGAACAACAGGAATTAGAGGTTTTAATGGTGAGTTACATCAGCGATGTTCTAGAAGAGGTGATGGAATACACCATCGAAGAATATGAAGCATTCTATAAAACAATGGATATGAGAGAAAAGAAAAAAGTGAAAATCATTGTGGACATACATCATGAACCTTCTGGGATCAGAACAGATCAGGTATTAAGAAAAAGTTTTTGTATCATTTTATGCATGCTTATACTGTCTTTGTGGCTCAGCGGAAGAGTGAAAGTCTCAAGAGCAGGAGGTTGAAGGTTTGAACCCTGACCAGGGTAATACATAAAAACTTTAAAATTGAGATTGGCACTCAGCACTAATAGAACAAAATATAGACTGTTCACCCCATAACAGGATCGGGGGAGTAATAAACTTGTCTGTGGCATACTGACTCAGTGAGCTAGCACCTTACCAAAAAGTCACTCTTAGTGTGTGCTTATACAAAGCAAATCATATATACACTTGCACATTTCATACATGCATGGTCTTACTTTTAGCTCTGTTTGTGATAAACTTAAAAATTGCTGATGCGACGCTAAACATTACAATCTTGATATTTGGGAAAATATGTACTGCATGACTCTATACATGTATTAGGGAAATACAAAATAATTATAATTGATATTTATAGATTATTTATAAATAAAAAATGCATAATTTTTTACCTAAGGGTTAGTGTAGTGTAAAAAGGTCTATACTTTTGATAGGCATTGTGTAGCTCACTTGGCCAGTCTCAAATATTGTGTTAGGAAACAAGTGTTGGAATGCATTGCATATTCAATGAAACTTCATCCATTATTTTAACTGCAGTTAAAATTTCCCTAATAATATTTATATAAAACAGTTAATTAATTGTCAAGTTTTAAATGAATCATGCTGGGTTATGAAGTAGGTCACTAGGCATGTCAAGTTTTAAATGAATCATGCTGGGTTATAAAGTAGGTCACTAGGCATGTCAAGTTTTAAATGAATCATGCTGGGTTATGGAGTAGGTCACTAGGCATGTCAACTTTTAAACGAATCATGCTGGGTTATGAAGTAGGTCACTAGGCAAATTTATAGAAAAATATTGTTAGTCTAGAGGCCTAATGTTTTTCTCTCACATTTCCTTAAAATAATCATGGTCCCATGCCACAATAGGCAATGAAGGCATGTCACAATAAAGAACCCTGCTGTATAATGCTATCAGTGCAACACACAGGCGAAATTTCTGCACTTTTGCCTATAGCTGGTGACATCCAAATATACAAGCAAAATATTCTTGACTGGGATATGTGTAAGCAAGTTTTAAATCTAAATAAGTCAAACCTTCTGATGACTTTAAGAATAAGGTGAGACATCAATTTCTGTGGATTTTTTTGTTTGACAGAAGTAAGCTTCTATATATATGTAATAGGAAAGGAAAAAAATTGCTGTGACCAAACTGGGACTCCAACCTGGTACTTTCCCTATACTAGCTGGATGCTCTACCAACTGAGCTACCCAGCCACCTATCAAGCCTGGTCTATCATAATTCTCCCTTCTTTTTTTTTTCATTTAACTACTTTGAATCAAAACTACCCAGTTCTATCCTTGAACTAATCTGTTGGTCTGCCATTTCCAAGAGTCAGATGAGCTCTCAAATGTAACAGGAAAGGAAACAAATGAAGTGGCAAAACCAGGGTTTGGACCCTGTTCCTTCTTATACACATGTATTTCAAATTATGATATTCAAAACAAGAAAAAAGTGCATTTAATTGCTTTTTTTTTCAAAAGAATCAATAACTTAAACGGAACATCTGAAAGTTCCATTTAAATCTAATTTTGTATTTTCAGGATGTTTTAAGAGCAATCGGATCAGCAGGGGACATTCAACTGATATTGTCAAGTTGTCTAAATATTACTGGGGGGGGGGGGTGTTACCATGATGAAGATTTTAGACCCTTGATGCTGTTTCAATATTTAGTATTTTTAAAGCACATCTACCAGAAAAGGTTTTAATAAAGTTTTATGCAAGTATTTGATTTTTATTCCCTAAAACTTGAATCTGGATATCAATTTAAATTTAAGAGAGACCTTTGGATTCTTGAGACACGTTATTGTTTATTAGAAGAAATGAAACCTAAGTAAGTTACAAAAAGTGTTATTTGTCAGCATTAGTTTTATGGCTAAACAATACAGATGTGTGTGTGTGTGTGTGTGTGTGTGTGTGGTGTGTGTGTGTGTGTGTGTGTGTGTGTGTGTGTGAGAGAGAGAGAGAGAGAGAGAGAGAGAGAGAGAGAGAGAGCATAAAATGTTATTTAACAGAACTTAAAAAAAGCAGGAAAGGGGTTGGGAGGATAAGGGTCAATTTCGGTCCCAGCTCTCATTTTATTATATTTTAATATTTTTAAAGACCACTAATTACTTTAACCAAAAACAGTTCATTTTAAATACAATGACGTCTTGGAGGATTATTGCGGGGCTCTAAAAGGGGACACTTATTTACAGCAAAAACGGATTTTTTCCCCATGTTTCGCCCTTAAATAAGAAAGAAATACAATAAAAACATAAGGCAAATTGTTACTATAATAATACTGTACCTTGCTTAAACTTATTTGTTTACTTTCAGTTTTGATATTTTTAATACTAGTGAATAAGTGTTTTGTCAATTGTGATCAGTAAAAAGGACAAGTCTCAATCGAGGGAGGAAGGGAGGGAGTTGAAAAAATTTGGATTAGTAAAATAATGTTCTAGATTCTAACTCTATAAGTTATTTTCACGCATCTGATGACGCATTCATTTTAGCTCAACTGGCTAAAGCCAGATGAGCTATATGGCATGATGCGCATGCGTGCGTCCGTCCGTTAACAGCAAAAACTCAGAAACTATTGGGCCAATTTTAACAAAACTTTGCAGGAATGATCCCTAGAAGAAGTAGATGAAAATTTATACAATTGGTTTCCACGGCAACCAAAAGTAGGTCACAGCGATCTAGAATGCAAAAAACCTAAAATAAGCTTCTTCTCTGAAACCATAGGTTATATGCAAAATCTGATGTGATATTTAGCTTCTAGACACCCTTAAACATATAGGTTGTTGTCAAAAACTAGGTTACGCGTTTTTAGCGTTTTTCTGTCATACTTCGCAAAAAGTGAAAATAAGGCTTATAATGAGATTTCAACTTTGAAAATCTTCTCCTCTGAAACCATGAAGCCTTAAGCTTTCATATTTGGCAGTTAATATCAGCTTGAGCCCCTTAACCAAGTTTGTACAAATGGTGACCCTCGGTCCATTTTCGGCCCCACCCCAGTGGTTCATATATCTGCATATGTATATATGGCTTATAATGAGATATCAACTTTGAAAATCTTCTTCTCTGAAACCATGAAGCTTTAAGCTTTCATATTTGGCAGTTAATACCAGCTTGAGCTCCTTTACCAAGTTTGTACCAATGGTGGCCCCTGGTCCATTTTCGGCCCCACCCCAGGGGTCCATATATCTGCATATGCATATATGGCTTATAATGAGATATCAACTTTGAAAATCTTCTTCTCTGAAACCATGAAGCTTTAAGCTTTCATATTTGGCAGTTAATATCAGCTTGAGCCCCTTTACCAAGTTTGTACAAATGGTGGCCCTCGGTCCATTTTAGGCCCCACCCCAGGGGTCCATATATCTGCATATGTATATATGGCTTATAATGAGATATCAACTTTGAAAATCTTCTTCTCTGAAACCATGAAGCTTTAAGCTTCCATATTTGGCAGTTAATATCAGCTTGAGCCCCTTTACCAAGTTTGTACAAATGGTCGTCCTCGGTTCATTTTCAGCCCCACCCAAGGGGTCCATATATCTGCATATGCATATATGGCTTATAATGGGATATCAACTTTGAAAATCTTCTTCTCTGAAACCATGAAGCTTTAAGCTTTCATATTTGGCAGTTAATATCAGCTTTAGCCCTTTTCCAAGTTTGTACAAATGGTGGCCCCCGGTCAATTTTTGGCCCCACCCCAGGGGTCCATATATCTTCATATGCATATATGGCTTATAGTGGAAAATCAACTTTGAAAATCTTCTTCTCTGAAACCATGAAGCCTTAAGCTTTCATATTTGGCAGTAAATATTATCTTGAGCCCCTTTACCAAGTTTGTACAAATGGTCGTCCTCGGTTCATTTTCGGCCCCATTCCAGGGGTCTATATATCTGCATATGCATATATGGCTTAAAATGAGATATCAACTTTTACAATCTTCTTCTCTGAAATCATGAAGCCTTAAGCTTTCATATTTGGCAGTTAATATCAGCTTGAGGCCCTTTACCAAGTTTATACAAATGGTGGCCCCTGGTCCATTTTTGGCCCCACCCCAGGGGTTCATATATCTGCATATGCATATATTGGAAATCAAGTTTAAAAATTTTCCTCTCTGAAACTGTAAGGCATAATGCTTTTATATTTGGCATTTAATATCAGCTCAAGTCCCTTTACCAGGTTTGTACAAATGGTGGCCCCTGGGCCATTTTTTGTCCCACCCCAAGGGCCAATATATCTACATATGCATATATGGGAAATCAAATTTAAAAATCTTATTCTCTGAAACTGTAAGACTTAAAGCTTTCACAATAAGCTCAAGTCCCTTTACCAGGTTTGTACAAATAAAGGCCTCTGGGCCATTTTTGTTCCCACCCAGGGGCGCATATATCTATATATACTTATATGGGAAGTCAAATTTAAAAATATTCTTTTCTGAAACTGTAAGGCCTACAGCTTTTATATTTAGCATTTTACATCAGCTCAAGTCCCTGTACCCAGTTTATATAAATCGAGGCACAAGAACCATTTTTGTCAGTTGCGCTCCACAGGCCCTTTTGGGCCTCTTGTTTTTCTTTGTATTAGCGATCGATTTATTGATTGAAATTAAAGTTGGTTTGTCAATAATGTTTAACTTATTTCACCATTTTTCGATGAAATATTATAAATAGAAAATAGAATGAAATAGATTCTAGAAAGGTATCATTTCCATGAGAAGTGTTTAGAAATTTTAATACTATTGTTTCAAATGAGAAGGGGAGCTGTTGATGTAACGTTATACAGGTCGAGAAAAAACGGAAGATATTTATCCTTTAGAAAATGAATGATTTTGTGATAACTTTGCAAAATTGATACCACAGCTTCATGTGCTACTTTTGAATTATAATATTTCATAAAAATTCAAAAAAGTACATGACAGCAGGTTGAATACTAGTAACACAGAATTTAAGAAAATTGCAGTTGAAGAAAATGTACTTAAAAATCAAGCTACAATGTCCACACTGAACAACAAATGACTTTAAATTAATTAAACGGTAATCGTGTTTGTGAAGACCACCAATTACAAGAATGTTTACTTCGAAGGAAACTGGAAAAATGACAAAACCGTGTCCAGTGGCATGGTTTATTGATGTTGTTGGTTGATAATGTAATGCTTTACACCTCATAGCCAGTCAAATTAATTTCACTTAAATCGATACATTCATTTCAGAGATAAATGGGGCAACTTGGTTATCCCGGGAGAACACCGACGACCGACAGGAAACATTAGGAATACCATACGATAAAAAGAGAGATTCAAACCCAGCCGAGAGAAGTAAGCGTTTGAACAGTGAATTGAGTTGAGTAATGTTGATTAATATCCCAGTCAAGAATATTTTACTTATATCGAGACATCGCCAGCTATAAACGAAAGTGCAGAAATTTTGCCTGTGCGTTGGACTGATGGCATTATACAGCAAGGTTCTTTATCGTGCCACATCTACCGTGACACGGGACCTCGTTAATTTTAAGTTCTCATCCGAAAGAACCATGACTTTCATTTCGTAATGCCGAGTGCTTGGCGAAAGAACAGTCACTACCCACTTAAGAGTCTTGGGCCAGACCCGGTCGGGGTTCGAACCCACGACCTTCCACTTAGGGGCGAGTTTGAACAGTGAAGCTGCCTATTAGATCATTCGACCGCCTTGTATTTTCAATGACGACTACCAATAGTGAAATGGCAATATATCGTTCAGTGTCGTTGTTTAGCTGGTAGGTTGAAAATAGTGTGGTCCATTTAATACTTAACTTTTATCAAGACACAGTCGAACTTGCCTTAAAGACTAGCTGTTATTTAAAGATCACCTGCCTAAAAAGGCCAGGGACATTTGATCTCTTCACGTTTGATAATTTAACCTGTATGTGAAGACCATCTGCTCATAAAGACAAATTCCACAGGTTCTCTTTAGTGGTCGTTATAGACAGTTTTGAATGTATATACAATGACAGATACTTCCTGTGGCAGTTAACGAGAAAGACTTACTAAGGCTTACGTAAGGCACTATATATCTCTAGGTTGATACCGGTTTGCTCCTGTATGAAACTGTGCACGTCCAGGAAAAATTAACAACAAAATTCATGCTTATAGATAAGAATTTTTTATTTTCAGAAAAAAATATGACACACAAAACCCTGATACATAACACTTTTGACAGATTTCGAATTGAAAACTTCAGACTTTACATGCTGAATGATTGAGTGACTAATATCATTATCGCATTACGTTACTAATCTCTATAAAATAATAAAATCGTGAAGTAACCATTTGTTTTGTATTCAAATCCATATTGCATTTTCTGACTTTCTGTCTCATAAATCAAAATTATTTTTAGACAATGTAAAAAATAAAACTATTGATAGTAAACTTTCAACATTAAGCTTGGTTTATAATTACAGTAGTAAGGATATCCCAAGTTATCTGTTACTAGACCAACCAAAACATATTAAGTCAATTTAACAAAATTGATAATCGGTGCACATCTTTTAAACATTGACAAGGGCAGATACACAAGACCTTAACTACTTAGGGAAAAAAGGCTTTGCAAATTTTTTCCAAAGGTTGAAAATGAGATTCATTTCCTCCTTGAATGTTCTAAATATGATAATATACGAAATAATTTAGTAACCTCTTTCAATATTAAAATAAACAATAATGTAGATCAAAATTCAACTGCGAATTATTCTAATTATATAAAAAGATTATTGAATCCTGAAACATGGTCAGAATGTCGGGCTCTTTACACATATTGCATTACCGCTTTAGAAGTAAGGAACAGAACAGACTTATAGTTGTTATATGAAGCAGTAAAAATGTTATTTATAGGTTTAATTATAACTTATGTAACTATCTCTTATTGTTTTAAGTCTTGTTTATGCAGTATGTACTATGTATGTTAAATGGTGAACACTGTAATCCAGTATACCAGTAAAAGATTTATTTTTTTATTTAAATGCGTTTCTGTACACGAATAAACAACTATTTACGGTTACTATATGACAGACAACACTATAGGAGAACGGTTCCCTTGGTAGAGGTCCATAATAGAATAATAGAGATGCAATGGATCAGGTTATTCCTCCGTAACTACGTCATTGTCGTCACTGGCATCTATTGGCTCCACTTCTTGTAAATCTCGTGCATCAGCAACAAAGTCCGACTCCACTGTTTTGTAGTATGCTTTATTTTATCTGTATGCCTTGCCAATCCTAGGAACCATAAAACAGAAGCAATATGGGAACATGTGTCTACTACCCTTGACCCAGCTCTACAATTGCAAAACCATGAGAGAACTGCAATTTCGTTGAATTGAATCCATACGTTGTAACATTTTGATCCTACATGGCGACTTTAAAATTTCACACGGATAATGTCTGTCTGATCATCGTTTATATGAACTTCATATTCACCCGAGTCTTTTAAATGTTCACTTGTATAAGAACTTGCCAATTTTTGTTGATAAACGCCAAGTGTTATTGTGCGGAGTTTTTCTTCTGACAACACTGGGAAATTAGGAACTACTTGTATATTGTTAGCTTCCACTTTTTTCTATTTGACACTCACTTTTTTCAAGACCTTCATTCTGGATTTCCTCCACCAGATGTAAACGTGTAATTTACATGCAATTTAAATTAAAATTATAAAATAAGAATTTGAAACTTGAATTTACTATCTTAACACTTTATTTCATAGTTGGTCGTGCGACCTGGTCAGTTCCAAGGCCACATCCAAACTGAAGATTAAAGAAAAACTATATTGTTAAAAGCACCATGGCAACAGAATGTAGATAATGCGTAATTAAACAAAAGTAGCTTAATTGCAATTAATGTCCGTTTGGCTAATCATTGTCAACACTTTTGAGTCTGTGACACATCTGACTTGTTTACACATTTCCTGGGATAATCCATGGATAAAGATTAAGGTGTGATTAGTCCATGTACGTTTTGTTTAATTAGTGACTTAATTATGGCTTAATGAAATAATTCCGAAAGAAAGAAAAGATAGAAAGATAAATTACAAACACTGAACATAAAAAAATTACATAATTGATATTATTGTAGATGAAAGTCTGACTTGAATTGTTCTCCGTTTACCAAAAATTAAAATCTAAAATTAATAAATATAATATATTATAGAATTTGTTCTAAACATGGTACCTTGTTATCACTTTAAAAAAATAGCAATTTTTGCGCTGTTACAAAAGCATTACTCTCCTTTGACAAATAAAGCATCCTAGCTGCAACTGTCTGGTCTTCTTGTGCAACTCCTGTGCTTAACGGTGGAAAGTACTTGTTTAACAGCGCACATATGAATCTAAGATCATTACCAATATTTTAATGTATTTGCGTATTTGGTAAAACACGATCAAAATAACGCCATTGCTTGATTTTACCGTTCACAGATTCAACCACCCATCTGACTTTAGTTACAAGTCTTGTTGCATTTGCTTCTGATGTTGCATGCTGCTAAAATATTTCTAAGCATGTTCGAATTGTTCTAACTTTGGTGTCTCTAATTGTTTTCAAATGGCTGCAAAGATCGTTGAATTGTTCTGATGTATAAGACTGGTTAGGGTTTCTGTATTCATGTTTCTGTAGGTAATGTGGGTTATCAAAATCTATTCTTGTCTGGGCGTTTCTGAGTGCGATGTCTCTGATGGACTTAATGAGAACAAGAATTCCTGTGCGATTAAAATTGGAATAATCTCTGGTGTCTGACATTTAGTCATACGATTCTGGTGTAAAAATGGCATCTTCAATATGACCGGGACAGCATCTAGAACCAGCAGATATAACTATCATTTTCTCCAAAAATAAATTGTATCGGCAATTAATTGATACCACTATTAACTTTGGACCTCTTCTTTTACAAACAAAACGCTGTGAGTGGCCTCCTCCTACTGACTGAATTGGGAGAGCAATGGATGGTGGCGATCCCATTTCTGATTTTCTTCTCTTTATAGTAGGTGGTAGGTACGTAGCATCATTGGAATCACCATTATCATCACTACTTGCTACTTTCAATCTTGTTTTCTGAAAGACGTTTTCTATCATCAGTATAACATATATAACTGTCTACATTTGTTGCATAGAACATGGGATTCATTCACACATATGCAAAATGTCTTTAATAAATACTTTCTGATATTTTCATTATCAGCTCCATGTAATTTCCTTCTATCATTTGGCTTTGTTCTTTTAGAACATAAGCAAAGCAGTATGCCTTCTGATCTAAAGCAAAAAAAAAAAAAAAAAAAAAAAAAAAAAAAAAAAAAAAAAACCACAACAACAACAACAACAACAACAACAACACATTATTTACCTGTTTTCAGACTTCATTAGAGATTAAGCGGTCAAATAAGAGATTCTTAAAGACATAGTTTCTACATCAAATTCGTGATACAGTAAAAGACATTATGTCAGTCATGAGACTAGTCGGCTCAATATACGTTTAATTTACTAGTAACCATTTTGTTCACAATGTATGCAATCACCTTTAAAGTCATCATTATATTTGATTTTCCCTTTGCTTAAGTTTGATACGACTGTATCATTGATAAATAACACACCTCGTCTGATTTGAGTGGATTCTGTGACTTCACATAATGCAGTGCGTGCACTTACTAAGCGAACTGGAACTTTAAAATTAACGAAATTTCACTTTGCGTGTTTTATATGACCCTAAAACTGTAATATTACGTTTATTTTACATGGAGATTGATATTAAATCGAAATTGTAATTATAATAAAAACTGCCGCAAGTGACATAACCAATGATTCTAAAGTCTTATAAAATCTATAGACTTTAAATACTCAGATCTTACATGATTCTATTGGTTTGTTGTTGTAGTGTTTTTAACGTTGCATCGCAATTTTTTCAGCAATTCAGCGACGAGAACGAGTTTTATTAATCTATGTGGATTAATCTAAGAACAAAATTTGTGTATGCGTGAGATGTGCGAGTGTGTAATATTGTCTGCCGTGTAATAGCGCGTACTCGGCGTCTTTTTGTTGAAGTTGTTAGCTCACTGAGTCATTAATGCCGGAGACAAAGCATACCACCCCCCCCCCCCCCAAGAACATTATCCTGGTACCAGGTGAACAAGTCGATACCCTGTCTTCTTCAACTTAAAAAAAGGTGAACAAGTCGATACCCTGTCTTCTTCAACTTAAAAAACGCAACTTTAAATTTGATAAAAAAAAAAAAAAAAAAAAAAAAAAAAAAAAAAAAAAAAAAAAAATTAAAACCGGTGCATCAGTATTGCCAAATCTAGAATATATTTTAGCTCCAAGATAACAGTGGCAAATTAACACCATCAAATCACGATTAGACAAATTAAAAATTAAGAAACCACTATTATTAAAAATTGGCATCAAATGTGCTTAAAGAAAACACATGTACATAGCAATAATGCAGATAGTCTTATATTACAAACACGGAATTTATGATCATTCATGACGAATGACACTAGACTTGAGCAACCATCAGACCGGGGGGGGGGTGTTGGTGTGGGGGTGGGCTCGGTGGTCGGGTAGTTTTTTTCAGTTAAAAATTCCGTTCTTCAACAAAATCTCGATGACTAAGTGGTCTAAAGCGCGCGATAACGGATAAAATAGTGCCTCTTACCACCGAGGTTTGTATCCAGAAAACTTGTCAGTTTGCTTGTCAACGGTCGGTGGTTTTCTCTGGGCACTCCGGTTTCCTCCATCATTCCAAAACTAAACGCCTCGATATAAATGAGGAAGCTTGACTTTGGGCGTAAATCACCATTAATCCAGTCTAATCCAATCCAATTAAATCCATCCTTTATTTAACTACAAAATCCAATCTGCGATGTCGGTTCTACAAATTGGTCACATTCAAGTCGGCATTTCTTGACTTTTGCACTATTTATCTCATGTAGTGTTTATTTTTCTTATTTGTTCTTGCCCTTATTACTGGAGAAAAGCTTACAGATTACTAAAGTGCATGCACAGTTTTGTTGACTCTTGATCTCTTAATTATCATGACGATGAAATGCGGTTAAAACTCTTGATAAACTTTGAAGACTTCATCAGCTTCAAACACTGTACTTAGCAATCCCTTATTTATCGAATTTTTTAATGGGGAGGGGGGGGGGTTCTCGATGAAAAATAAGTCACTTATGCTCCTACACTACACAAGTCGATTTTGTATTTTGCCTCTCTGGTCACATGATATCAGTCTAGGCCAATTATATATTGTTGTGGGAATCACAGCGGCTCATAAGTCATGGCAATATAAGCAAAGAGGAAAATAGCAAGTTGAAGTTATCATCAGGTGTCAAGATTCTTTTGGCGCTGTAATGTCTGAATGGAGAACCTGAGTGTCCAACCTTCGGACTGCAAACTAACAAAGTTTCAAGCTAGACTTTAGACCGCCGAGTAGCGATGATGGGCTTTTTTTTTTTTTTTTTTTTTTTTTAGAGTCGCGCTAGGCAAAACATTCTGCTAACTACACTAAGTTTCTTTAATTTGCTAGCATCGATGGTTATAACAACATAAAATAACTTTCTCTTGTTGAGGCAGATAGTATTAGCCCGATGTGTATACATCAGTTTTGTAGAACAACGTTTTTGGCTGCAATTAATTATTCTCCCAGACATCGCAGATTTGGGCGGCAGTTTATATTCTCCGAAAGATCGCAGTTTTCGGTTACAGCGAGGTAGTATTTAAGACATAGCAGTTTCAGGTTGCAGTGATTTATTCTTAGAGTCATAGCAGGTTTGAGTTGCATTTCTTTTTAGAAAACGATTTATTCTTCGGGACATTGTAGTTTTTGGCGGCACTGGTTTATATCCAGAGATAACGCAGTATTTGTCTGAAATAATTCATTGTCCGAGACATCGCAGTTTTTTAGCTTATTTACTCTCTGAGACATCGCAGTTTTTAGCTTATTTATTCTTCGAGACATCGCAGTTTTTAGCTTATTTACTCTCTGAGACATCGCAGTTTTTAGCTTATTTATTCTTCGAGACATCGCAGTTTTTAGCTTATTTACTCCGAGACATCGCAGTTTTTAGCTTATTTATTCTTCGAGACATCGCAGTTTTTAGCTTATTTACTCCGAGACATCGCAGTTTTTAGCTTATTTACTCCGAGACATCGCAGTTTTTAGCTTATTTACTCTGAGACATCGCAGTTTTTAGCTTATCTACTCTGAGACATCGCAGTTTTTAGCAACAGTAGTTTATTCTCAAAATCATCGCAGTTTTGTCCGTTGCGATTTACCCCAGATATCGCAGTTTTTGAATGCGGTGATTTTATTCTTCGAAACATCGCAGTTTTTTTTAGCCGAAGTGAGTTATTTTACGAGAACATCGCAAAAATCATTGACATAAATCCCTCACCCAACCCAGAGCGAATGTTCATATTAGTGGATCATCGAATTTTCTGAATTCTAATTTTAATATCATAAACGGCTTTAGCTTCTAGAAATAAATATGGTGGTATTTATGTGTACACATATTTTTGTATAGATCTATGTGTATGTGTGTCTTACATGTCACAAACACGCAACTGTGGTAGCTCAGTTGGTAGAGTGCTCGCTCCTTAACGGTGGAAGGTCTGACCCAAGACTTGAAAGTGGGTAGTGACTGTTCTTTCGCCAAGCACTAATGAAAGTCACGGTTCTTTCGGATGGTAACTTAAAATAAACGAGGTCCCGTGTCAAGGCAGGCGTGGCATGATAAAGAACCCTGCTGTATAATTCCATCAGCGCAAAGAACAGGCAAAATTTCTGCACTTTCGCATATAGCTGACGACGTCTCGCTTTAAGTGAAATATTCTTGACTGGAACGTTAATCACCATTACTCAATCAACTTAACAATTTGAAACACTTTTTGCAATAGATCTATATCTATTCTCGTAATTTGTAATTTCAAGAACAATGTTTCAATTATATTAAAATGAAACTAACAATTGAAGAACTTAAGAGACTAAAAAAAATAAGGATTGAATTTTATTTCTAAAAAATCTATGTCGAAAGGTGACATATTTATAAGTAAAACCATAAACTATGATTTAATACTTCGGTTACTCAGTAGAAGATCGCCCGTCTTGAAAGCGGTAAGTCGAGGTTCCAAACCCCATCCGGGCCATACATAAGAATTGAAAATTTGATATGGTGCTTTTTCACCTGGGGCTTGGAATTAAGGGGACAAATTACCAACTGGTTCACCCAGTGCCAGCCCGGATGATACGATATACTGACTGGGTGAGCTAGCACCTTATAAAAAGTCTTCCTATGCGCATGCTAGTATACTCTGTAATACACACCTTGCATATCTCTCGCATACACGAACTTGTTCTTAATAAATCTTTAGAGATTAGTAATCTTGCGCTTGTTGCAAATAGAAAAATGCTGACGCGACGTTAAATAACGATTACAACAACAACAAAAAAAAAAAAATAAAAAAATAATAATAATAAAAAATAAATAAAAATACTAAAAAAAAAAAAAAAAGAAAGCTTTTATCAGATGTACTACTGTCTTGTGTCTCATTTTAAAAAATCATTACCGAAACCTAAGTTAGAAAAAAGAAAGAAAAAAATCATTTAAATTAAAAAAGGCATAGGTTGTTTTAATTGTTTTAAGAAAATGTTCACATGCTTTTACCGGGGACCGTAAATAAAAAATCTTAACTTCAGTTTTTTTCAAAAGTTTTGTTAATAAAAAGCTTGCAATTTAAAAAAAATTACATGAATTTATATCATAAGAATAAATAAATGAATAAATAAATAAATATCGCTGATTGATCTATTTATTGCGACCCGAGTATACTATTGATTTCCATGTTTTCTCATCTGCCCTATTTTACATGCGTGAAAAACTAACCGGAAGTTTTGACAAAACACAGGTAACAGGTGAGGTTACGTTATTGCTTCACAACTTCACAGGTAAAATTATAGGAAGTTAGCAGGAAAACTTCTTGTCAGCTGTTTCAATTAGCAGAAAGTCTTATTTTTAGCAGCATCACGGAAAGGTACATGTTTATTTATATTTTTTAACCTCAAAAAGTAGTTATTTTCTGAACGTAATTAAACAATCGCGGCTTTTAGTGTCAACTCGTTTTAAATATGAATCAAATCTTCCTTTATTTTTTTAATATTATACATTACATTAGATGAAGATGGATTTATGAATCTAGGCCACTGGTACTCGTTTAAATCAGTAATGGGGATCGATTGCATTGTTTTGTTGCGTAAATATTCTGACCCTCATCATTTATTTATTTAATCGAACCAGGTAGATAGATCACTATGTGGTCTAGCTGTTACAAGTACCTGCAACACGCAGGGAATTGCATGTTGTTTAACTTTTTTTAAATAAATAAATAATATGTAAATAAATGAATAATAATAAAAATAATAATGATACAAAAAAATCAATAAATCAATTACTGATCTGATAATGTCACACCTTTTCATCAGACTAATGCCACTATATGTGGCTACTGAGTGGATTTCCCCAAACCTGTAAATATGCAACTCGGGGAAGGTCCTTTACAAGATGCCATGTCTGCAATAGGCATCTTACAACTTAGGTTAATGAAATAACCAAAAAGGTTACCGGTAAGATTTCTTTTTGTACCTATTTAATTACATATAATTTTTTTTAAAAAATTATTTTCCCCAGCAATGTTCAAAATGACATGATATCATCATTTTAGGCTTTTTAAGTTGAAATTAAATTTTTTTGTGGAGGGTACAAAAGAAAGTCTTTCCAAGATACTGTTTTTTGAGACAGTTGTGTTTCAAGATCTTGTTTTCCGTTGAAAATGCACACCTTTTACCTTGACTTCCTCTATTCTACGTGTACCAATTTCAGCCAATGGCAAACTTTTATGATTTCTTTGAAAAAAAAAATTATGATTTTTATTTTAAAAAAAAATTAATAATGGTTTTAGCTTTTTAAATTTTGCTCCAATTTTTTTTTTTTTCCTAATTCATTATGAGCCACACGAAGTATTGAAATTATTTTTATACAGGGTGAAAAAGTGATACTTTATTTTTAGAAATGAATGGAATTCTGAAGAGCACATTGTGGTACCTCATAGCGTTTGTGCAGGACAATTATTTCTATTGACAATGGAATTGTATAAAGTGACGTTTTCCCATAATTTTTTGAGAATATTTGACGTAAACGTTATCCATTTCATTCTGCACAAATATTAGGTACTGATCACGTAGTATGCAGAGTAATTGTTAACTGTTTATCTTATGTTAATATGTTCGGGGCAAACATCACTTAGTTTCTGAGGCTTACTGGAAGTGATTTATATAAATTGGCTTATGTATTTTTAATTTGGCTAATTTTTCCCTGCTACTTTTCAAGAACCCTGTATTTTTGTACCCAACAAAATTTCAAATGTAAGAAACACAAGGACTGTCTGTGTTACATTTAATGAAAAAAGGGATAAAAATCTTAACATCAGGGTGTAATGTGCTGGCTTTACACTCGGGGTGCAATCATGAATGTGCTGGCTTTGCATTAAGGATCTATAGTGCTGGCTTTACAATCAGGATCTATAGTGCTTGCTTTACAGTCAGGGTCTATAGTGGTGGCTTTACAGTCAGTGTGTAATATGCTGGCTTTACACTCAGGGTTTAATGTGGTGGTTTTACAGTCAGGGTGTAATGTGCTGGCTTTACATTCAGGTTGTAATGCACTGGTTTTACAATCAGGATCTAATGTGCTGGCATTACAATCAGGGACTAATGTGCTGGCTTTACAGTCAGGGTCTATAGTGCTGGCTTTACCATCAGGGTGTAATCTGCTGGCTTTACCATCAGGGTGTAATCTGCTGGCTTTACATTAAGGATCTAAAGTGTAATGTGCTGGCTTTAAAATCAGGGTGTTATTTGCTGGCTTTACAATCAGGGTGAAATGTGCTGGTTTACAAACAGGATTTAAAGTGCTGGCTTTGCATTCAGGGTCTAAAGTGTTATATGCTGGCTTTACAGTCAGGGTGTAATGTGCTGGCTTTACAGTTCAAAACCATTTTGGCATTTCATAATTTTGTTATGTCGGGCAGAAAGTTGAATCATACAGAAATTCTAGTAACCAGGAGGGGTTACAGTAAACACAAAATATTTTTGGCCTGAAATCATGATTTTGTTTTATCAGGAAGGAAGTTTATTTAAAAATATATATATATATATATATTTTTTTTTTTTGATACACTAGTGTATTACCAGCTATATTAAGACATGTATGTACTACATAATTTTTTTTTTTTTATCTGTTTCATTTTGAGGAAATATTTCTATTTATGTCTATCGATTACAATAGTATTATCAGTAGTATTATTTAAATATATTTAGTAAATGATGTAACAGTGGTTATTGACCTATCAATAGTACAACAAATTCCACTTGGTTTTGTGACCTCTAAGATGAATAAAACTGTCAGTCTTACTAATTTGGGATCAAAAAAGAGCCCCAGTTCCATGTCTTGAAAAAAATGACCTTTGAAGACCACAAGACAAAAATATATGACCTTTTGGTCTCTTTATCGGACAGATATTTCCCAGAAAACTTTCAATTTGCACAAAATTTGATCTGTAGTTGAATGGTATGAAAAAAAGTTTTTTTTATAAAGTTTTAATATTTATTTTTTGCTTATAAATTTGACTGAAAAATATAAAAAAAAACCCTAAATTTCAAGAGCTTTAATCATTTTATTTAACTTTCATGTTTATAATGATAATCATGTGACCTGCTGAAAAAAGGTCAAATGATAAGGTCAGACTTGTCCCACTATACCTGTATAGTATACATGTGACATAGGAATGAAAAAATATATATATATATATACATGTATATATATTAATTGACATTAATAATTTGTATAATAACTGATATTTATCTGTTTTTAACCTTGTAAAAATCCAGCCCAGCTGTTACTGGTTGGTGAACTATTGATTCTGTCTGTTGTAGAGAATGTTGTAGTACATTATTATAGTGTATTTATCAGAAAATAACATGGAGAGAGAGAGAAAAAAAAAAAAAAAACAAACAGACTATATATAGATCTTTTGGTATATTATTTTATATGGGAATAGATCAGCATTGCTTTAAACACTGATTTCCAGTACTTGTTATTGTTTTTTTTTTTTTTTTTTTGTTTTTTTGTTTTTGTTTTTACAAGTGTTTTATTTAAGTAAAGCCTGTTTTAAAACTGAACACCTTTTTAAATAAAATTTTGTCTAAACTGATGACTTTCTGTACCAAAATCAGTCGAAAACTTCCTGAGCAGCACCTGACTAAAACTGGACACCTTCTTAAATTTGCCCACTTTCTGGACCAAAATCAGTCTAAAACTGGACACCTTCCTGAACAACACCTGTCTAAAACCGGACAGCTTCTTAAACTGGCCACTTTCTGGACCGAAGTCAGTCTAAAACTGGACACCTTCCTGAACAACACCTGTCTAAAACTGGACAGCTTCTTAAACTGGCCACTTTCTGGACCGAAGTCAGTCCAAAACTAGACACCTTCCTAAACTGATCACTTTCTGGACCAAAATCGGTCTAAAACTGGACACCTTCCTGAACAACACCTACCTATCTAAAACTGGACACCTTTTTAAACTGATCACTTTCTGGACCAAAATCAGTCAAAAATTTGACCAACACCTGTCTAAATCTAAACAACTTTCAACCAAACTAAAACTTCATTTTATTTTGGGAAACTTTATCAGGTTTGTTGATTTCTCTGGGTACCTAGGTTTCCGCTACCATCCCATATATAGCCTAATTATTAGTTATGCATTACTCAAAAATTTTAGTTATTTAATTAATTTGTGTAATTAATTTTTGTAATTAATTTTTATAAATTATATGTAATTATTTTATGATTTAATTTCTCGTTTTTCAAACAAAATAATTGCTAAAAAATTCATAGATAAAGATATTAAATATACATATTATAAATAACAGGCAGTTATGTATGATCTGATTTAATTACTAGAGGAAATCTTGTTTTGTGCTTTATAAAGTCTAGATTATGGAGTTTGATTATGGTTTTAATTTTTTAGTTGAATTTGGTCTAAAATTGAGATAAATTTAACTAAGCACAATTTTCACAATGGTTTCTTAACAAAGATTTTCTTCAACTTACATTTCGCTTAAATTTTGACAATCTTTTTTGGAACTTTGAATGAATATTAATTATCAAAACTTAATACAAATAAGGCTGAAATGTTCTTTAGAATGATGGAGTTGAGTTGAGTAATAGTGTTTAACATCCTAGTCAAGGATATCTCACTTGTATCTAAAAGTCACCAGCTATAGGCGAAAGTGCAGAAATTTTGCCTGTGCATTGCACTGATGGCATTATACAGTGGGGTTCTTTATTGTGCCATGCCTACTGTGACAAATGACCTCGTTTGTTTAAAGTTCCCATTTGAAAGAACGGTGACTTCCATTTCATAAAGCTGAGTGCTTGGCGAAAGAATAGTCACTACCTACTTTTAAGTCTTGAACCCACAACCTCCCACATACAGAGTAAGCACTCTACTAACTGAGCTACTGCAGTGGTTTAACCATTCTTTAAGTTCCTTTTTATCTAAACAATTGATAAAAAATAATGAAGATTCCAAATTTTCCAGATTTAAGTTAAGAAAAATATTAAGTTAAGAAATGTTATTGAAACTGGGACCTGGGCTAAAATTTAGACTTTAAATGAAATTTGATTCTGAACTTGAACTTTTTATTTAAACTTGGTCTGAGGTTTGGACTCGTTCATCTTTAGAGTGAGATTTGGACATTGAAATTGAAATTGTGTTGTAGTTTCAACTTTGAGCATGGAAATTGAGTTGAATTTGTATAACTGAGTGTAAATCGCTGAGAACAGATGGTCTCTTCCATACTTTATTTACATACCCCCTTCCAAAGGTATAGCAGATACACATGAATGCAATAGCAAATATTTATTGCCAATAGACAAGTTGTCATAATGATGGTCACTACTGCAGGTTTTAATGTATAGACAGGTTGTCATAGAGAGGGTCACTACTGCTTGTTTTACATTGTAAACAGTTGGTCATAGAGATGGTCACTTCTGCAGGTTTTACAGTGTAGACAGGGGGTCATAGAGATGGTCACTACTGCAGGTTTTAATGTGTAGACTGGTTGTCATAGAGAGGGTCACTACTGCGGGTTTTACATTGTAAACAGGTGGTCATAGAGATGGTCACTTCTGCAGGTTTTACAGTGTAGACAGGGGGTCATAGAGATGGTCACTACTGCAGGTTTTAATGTATAGACAGGTTGTCATAGAGAGGGTCACTACTGCGGGTTTTACATTGTAAACAGGTGGTCATAGAGATGGTCACTTCTGCAGGTTTTACAGTGTAGACAGGGGGTCATAGAGATGGTCACTACTGCAGGTTTTAATGTATAGACAGGTTGTCATAGAGAGGGTCACTACTGCGGGTTTTACATTGTAAACAGGTGGTCATAGAGATGGTCACTTCTGCAGGTTTTACAGTGTAGACAGGGGGTCATAGAGATGGTCACTACTGCAGGTTTTAATGTGTAGACTGGTTGTCATAGAGAGGGTCACTACTGCGGGTTTTACATTGTAAACAGGTGGTCATAGAGATGGTCACTTCTACAGGTTTTACTGTGTAGACAGGTTGTCATAGAGAGGGTCACTACTGCGGGTTTTACATTGTAAACAGGTGGTCATAGAGATGGTCACTTCTACAGGTTTTACTGTGTAGACAGGTTGTCATAGAGATGGTCACTACTGCAGGTTTTACTGTGTAGACAGGTTGTCATAGAGATGGTTACTACTGCAATTTGTACTGTGAAGAGAGGTTGTTTATAGAGATGGTCACTACTGTGGGTTTTACTGTGTCAACAGGTTGTCATATAGATAATCACTACTGCAAATTTTACTATGTAGACAGGTTGTCATAGAGATGGTTACTATAGCAGGCTTTACTGTGTAGACAGGTTGTCATAGAGATGGTCACTATAGCAGGCTTTACTGTGTAGACAGGTTGTCATAGAGATGGTCACTATAGCAGGCTTTACTGTGAAGACAGGTTGTCATAGAGATGGTCACTATAGCAGGCTTTACTGTGTAGACAGGTTGTCATAGACATGGTCACTATAGCAGGCTTTACTGTGTAGACAGGTTGTCATAGACATGGTCACTTTAGCAGGCTTTACTGTGTAGACAGGTTGTCATAGACATGGTAACTATAGCAGGCTTTACTGTGTAGACAGGTTGTCATAGAGATGGTCACTATAGCAGGCTTTACTGTGTAGACAGGTTGTCATAGACATGGTCACTATAGCAGGCTTTACTGTGTAGACAGGTTGTCATAGACATGGTCACTATAGCAGGCTTTATTGTGTCAACAGGTTGTCATAGAGATGGTTACTATAGCAGGCTTTACTGTGTAGACAGGTTGTCATAGAGATGGTCACTATAGCAGGCTTTACTGTGTAGACAGGTTGTCATAGAGATGGTCACTATAGCAGGCTTTACTGTGAAGACAGGTTGTCATAGAGATGGTCACTATAGCAGGCTTTACTGTGTAGACAGGTTGTCATAGAGATCGTCACTACAGCAGGTTTTACTATATAGACAGGTGTCATAAGGTTGGTTATTACTGCAGGTTTTACTGTGGAGACAGGTTATATAGAGATGGTCACTAATGCAATTCGTACTATGTAGACAGCATGTCAGAGATGGTCACTACTGCAGGTTTAACTATGTAGACAGGTTGTCATAGAGATGGTCACTATAGCAGGCTTTACTGTGTAGACAGGTTGTCATGGAGATGGTCACTACTGCAGGTTTTACTGTGTAGACAGGTTGTTATAGAGATGGTCACTTCTTAAGGTTTGACTGTATAGACAGGTTGTCATAGAGATGGTCACTATAGCAGGCTTTACTGTGTAGACAGGTTGTCATAGAGATGGTCACTACTGCAGGTTTTACTGTGTAGACAGGTTGTTATAGAGATGGTCACTTCTTAAGGTTTGACTGTATAGACAGGTTGTCAAAAAGGTAGTCACTACTGCAGGTTTCACTGTGTAGACAGGTTGTCACAGCGATGGTCACTACTGCAGGTTTTACTGTGTAGACAGGTTGTCATTGATACGGTCACTATAGCAGGCTTTACTGTGTAGACAGGTTGTCACAGCGATGGTCACTACTGCAGGTTTTACTGTGTAGACAGGTTGTCATTGATACGGTCACTATAGCAGGCTTTACTGTGTAGACAGGTTGTCACAGCGATGGTCACTACTGCTCGTTTTACTGTGTAGACAGGTTGTCATTGATACGGTCACTATAGCAGGCTTTACTGTGTAGACAGGTTGTCTTAGAGATGATCACTACAGCAGGCTTTACTGTGAAGACAGGTTGTCATAGAGATGGTCACTACTGCAAGTTTTACTATATAGACATGTTGTCAATGAGATGGTCACTACTGTGGGTTTTATTGTGTAGACAGGTTGTAACAGAGATGGTCACTACTGCAAGTTTTACTATATAGACATGTTGTCATAGAGATGGTCACTACTGTGGGTTTTATTGTGTAGACAGGTTGTAACAGAGATGGTCACTACTGCAAGTTTTACTATATAGACATGTTGTCATAGAGATGGTCACTACTGTGGGTTTTATTGTGTAGACAGGTTGTAACAGAGATGGTCACTACTGCAGGTTTTACTATATAGGCATGTTGTCATAGAGATGGTCACTACTGTGGGTTTTATTGTGTAGACAGGTTGTAACAGAGATGGTCACTTCTGCAAGTTTTACTATATAGACAGGTTGTCATAGAGATGATTTAACTGTGTAGACGAGTGGTCATAGAGATGGTCACTACTGTAGGTTTTACTGTGTAGATAGGTTGTCTTAGAGATGTTTACTACTGCAGGTTGTACCGAAGATTACTTATTTAAAACCAATTTTGACTTGTCACTTTAACTTTTTATTTTTTATCAGCGATATTTACATTTGTTTTAAATATCTTAAGATAAGATAATTTATTAAATTCATAATTAAAATGATAAATTATCAATTTTAAAATCATAATCATATATTATGTATGAGATAAATTCATATTGGATACTTCCTTTCTCTTTCATTTTCAGTGAATCATTAAAGTTAATTTGATTCAATTAATGTTAAGATTTTTTTCTGACTCATTAAAAATAATTTAATAAACAAATTATTAAATTTAAAAGTCTGAATTTATCAAAGATATAAAAATGAGACTAAAACTCCTCCTTACAACTAAGACACGTTATTGGTGAATCATCTTGCTGATAAATGTCTACTAGATGTACCGTGGTTATGTTGTTACAATATCTGTTTATGGACAGATTGACTTCGTGATCAGGAATTTAGCTTAATGGAAATTCCCTGTTGAATTATCTTATGGAAGATAAGTCTACCTGTAATAGGAAGTTTTTCATAGTAAGGTTAGTCTCTCTCTCTCTCTCTCTCTCTCTCTCTCTCTCTCTCTCTCTCTCTAACTCTTTTAGTCTTTTTTTTCTCTCTCTCTCTCTTTTTCTTTCTCTCTTTATCTGGGTTAGTCTATCCTCTCTCTCTCTCTCTCTCTCTCTCTCTCTGTCTCTCTCTCTTAGTCTCTCTCTCTCTCTCTCTCTCTCTCTCTCTCTCTCTGTTAGTCTTTCCCTTTCTCTCTCTTAGCCTCTCCCACTCTCGGGTAATGTCTCTCTTTCACTTAGTCTCTCTGTCAATTAATTTCTCTCTCTGGGTTAATTTTTCTCTCTCTCTCTGTCTTAGTGACTCTCTCTTTATCTCAGTCTTTCTTTTCTCTCCCTCTTGGTTACTCCGTCTTTCTCTCTCTGTCTCTCTCTCTATTTCAATTAGTCTTTCCTTTCTGTCTTGGTTACTCTGTCTCTTTCTATTTCTCTCTCTCTCTCTCTCTCTCTCTCCCTGTTAGTCTTTCTCTTTCTCTCTCTCTGTTAGTCTCTCCCACTCTTGGATGATGTCTCTCACTCAGTCTCTCTCTCTCTCTCTCTCTCTCTCTCTCTCTCTCTCTCTCTCTCTCTCTCTCTCACACACATTTTAAGTAGATTTCTCTTATGAAGCAAAGAGACAATTTAGATTAAATTTTTTTTTTTTTAAAAAAAAGGTGAATTGAGTGGTTTGAGAAAATATGTCATAAAAGCAAGTTTTTTTTATATTTGTTCAGGTTGTGCCTTTTATTGTAGTAGTATTAAGGTTGTGTGTGTGTTTGAGCCCCGTCTGCAGAAAAAAATGAGGAAATTTAATTTGGTTAAATTTTTATATCACAGGGCGATGTTTAAGTTCTATTTCAAAGGGCGTGAATATTATATGAAAGATATGAAAATAGAATTTGATTCATAATGTTATGGTATTCATAGTTTATGCTAAGTTTTGTAACAATATTATAATATTTTATTCTAAAAGAGTCTCTATGCTTGAAAAGCTTTCAATAAAAATAATTTATCACCTTAATATTTCACAATAAATGTACTTTTTATGAAAAAAATTGGAAAAAAAAAATAAATTAACAGCTGTTTCATGTTGTTAGATGTTGGGGGTTGGGGTTTTTTATCTAAATCAGATTTTTAAAATTTGTATTAAGCTGTCACCAGCTATTAATTCTATATCTTTCAGTACCATGTGTACTAATGGTGTAATGAGTGTTCCATTTTCAGTGGTTTTGTTTATCTGAAATTACAACAGAATAAAGGTAGTTTCTCCCTTGAGAAACAAGACTAAAAATTCCCAATTTGACCACTAAAATTACCTAAAAGACAACAATGACACACAATCAAATAATTTACGTTAAATCCAGTTGTCCAAAACTATTATGGCTGACAAAAATTGTCAGATATTGTCACAATATCAAATCTTTGCAACGAACTTCAAAATTCTGAGCGTATATAAGCCATCCAAGGTAGAAGGTAGTTTTCAACAACTATAGCAAAATCACTGATTTTGTTTCATGACTCGAGTTACAATTTATTTTAATCTAAATCTGTGACTAGATATGTGCTTTGTTTTCATATGTTGGAGTAAGGCTTTTGTCTTACTTCAAATTTTTTGAAAACAGTTACAAATCTAAAAAATTACAGATCTGACTGAAAATTTAAATTTAAATGTCTGAAAAATTACATATCTTAAGTTCTGAATAGAATGTCAAATGTCTGGCTGAAAAATACTGGTTTTGTTGTAAAGTTAATTTCTAATCAAGCTAACCAAAAGTACTGAAATTTCAAGATACAGATTTCCTTGTACCTGAAGACTGGCCTCACTTTCTAATTCAGCTAAACAAAAGTACTGAAATTTCAAGATACAGATTTCTTTGTACCTGAACACTGGCCTTACTTTCTAGTTCAGCTAACCAAACGTACTGAAATTTCAAGATACAGATTTCCTTGTACCTTACTTTCTAATTCAGCTAAATAAAAGTACTGAAATTTCAAGATACAGATTTCCTTATACCTGAAGACTGGCCTTACTTTCTAAACTAGCTAAACAAAAGTACTGAAATTTATACTAGTCCTGTATTTTATCTACACAAAACAACATTCAAAGAACATAAAAATCAACTAACTTTTCAGATTAACATGTAACTTTCAGTCATACTCTTTTTTATTTACAGAAAGACCTGTAACTTTTCAGTCAGATCTGTAACTTTTCAGTCAGACCTGTAATTTTTCAGTCAGGTCTGATTTTTTTCACAGAAACCTGTAAATTTTCAGTCAGACTTGTAACGTTTCAGTCAGACCTGTAACTTTACAGTCTGCCATGTAACTTTTCAGTCAGACCTGAAATTTTTCACAGAAACCTGTAAATTTTCAGTCAGACTTGTCAATTTTTAGATAAACTGTTTTGAGGAGAACAAGTATTATTATGAATATTTAGTAGCATTTTGATATTCATTTAAGTAACAATTTCAGCCTAATTTTGTAGACTGTTTGGTCAAGTGATTCTGGAACTGTTTTGAAATTTCTTATTCAGTTAACTAAAAGTTCAGCATGAGAGTGTTGTGATTGCTTGACAATGATATAATTAATGCATGCCATATTTTAACAACCCTATAAATATTTAAAATCAGGAAATAATTTTGGAAGATTTATTGGTCGTAAATAAGGGTTTGAACTTTACTGATAGGGTAACGTCTATGTTTACCAACCAGTATATGTATAATTGTGTGTTTAAAATTTGAATAAGTAAATGCATGTCTATTTTTGTCCCAGTTTTCTACTTAATCCTCTTATAACACAGTAAGTACCTTAACACTTCATTTGAGGACTTACAGGTAGTATTACTTTATGATAATGAAAAAAATTAAAATATTTAGGATGTGCTTATTGGTGTACAGAACAACAACAACAACAACAACAACAACACACACACACACACACACACACACACACACACACAGAGCACAAGAAAGAGAGAGAGAGAGAGAGAGAGAGAGAGAGAGAGAGAGGAGGGAGAGAGAGAGAGAGAGAGAGAGAGAGAGGTGGTGGGGGGAGGTCTAGATTTAAGCATCTCATTATGGTAAACCATGGGTTGGTTCTGTAGAAATGTTAAAATATGTCAAGTAAGATACCAAGTTCTCACACTAAGATCTGCCAGAGCGGGGTTCCTACTACTGTCCCGAGAGGTGCGAGGCGCTTTGACCCATAAGAGTTTGTTTTAGACCACTCAGCCGCAAAGGCCTCTATTTGCATAATTAACAGTTGTCTTCTTGTATTGGTGTTTAGCTTGAAGTTATTGGTAGTACAAACATGAGCTTTTGTTTTTTTCGTCATTATGCTACTAACAGCAATTTTTTTCAATTTTCTTGTTAATTTAAATCACAGTTCTTATTAGATTTTGAAACATGCAAGTCCCTTCTCTCTGATCTGAGGCCGGGGTGGTCAAGTGGTCTATAACTCACACTTATGGATCACAGCGTCTCTCACCGCCTGGGTTCGAATCAATCTCAGGACAGATCCTAGTGTGAGAAAGTTTGTGAGTTCACCTGCCGAAGGTCGGTAGTTTACTTTGGGCAGTCCAGTTTCCTCTACCATCCCAGAACTGACCGCCTTGAAATATGTAAAAGAATCTTGACCAGGGTGTAAAACACCATTACTCCACCCCACTCTGATCCTGATCACTTTGTGTGCATATCCTTGGTTATTGTTCTTGTAAAGAAAATGACATTATTCATCACAAAGGGGGTCACTTTTAGTTTAAACAAAGCTCGTTTTCAAATTTAAAATTCCTTTTCAGAGGCTTTTATCAATCTTCAGATTTTTCCTATGGTTATTGAGGATGTACTTAGTGATTTTTGGTTATGACGAAACTGAATTAAGTTGTTTTGTTGGTTGAATGATATTTTATTTCAAATCAGCATTTTTTCAGCTATTTATGATTCTGTTTCTTTATGAAGTTGGTAAAATCTTTCATCTATTTATAGCTTTCTTCCTCTATTTACAATGCCTAAAGCGCGCACTTAAGTATCACAGTGTTTCTCACCACCTGGGTTCATTGTATTGATTAAGTCCCACTTGGGACAGATCATAGTGTGAGAAAGTTTGTCAGTTCCCTTGCAGAAGGTTGCAGTTTCCTCAACCATCCCAGAACTGACTGCCTCCAAATAAGTAAAATAATCTTGACTGGGGCGTAAAATACCCTTACTCCACTCTACTTTGCTCTATTTATGATGCTATTTGTATCACTATGGTTCTATTTATATCATTTTAGCTATTTTTATCTTTTTTTTACCTCTATAGTAATCAAAGATTTGCTCAGTGGTTTTTGGTTATGACTTAACTTAATTGAGTTGGTTTGGATGGTTGAATGATGTTTAACGTCACATCAGCAATTTTTCACCTCTTCGTGATAAGAAAAATTTTTATCTATCTCTAGGATTAATCTAAACACAAGTTCCTGGGGTGCTTAAATGTACAAGTGTTTCTGATCTATATTTTACTAGTTTGCACTTACATCAACCTTAAGAGTGCTAGCACACTTGCTCTCAATGTCACTGATAAACATGCCAGACCACACAGTCCATTTAACTGAGGTACCAAGCCAGCCAGTTAAGGCCTATGACAAAGAAACCTTTCTCACTGACTCACCGTCAACACTTAATCAAGTGAACATTACCTAATTTCAGTTCAATTTATTTTATTTTTATGTGATTTACTCACAAAAATTGGATGTCACAAACATTAACTTTTGTGTTGGCCTAGGTGAGCTACAGTAGATGTCCAGGTGAGCTACTGTAGATGTCAATCTGAGCTACTGTAGAAGTCTAGGTGAGCTACTGAAGATGTCCAGGTCAGCTACCTTGGATGTCTAGGTGAACTACTGTAGATGTCTAGGTGAGCTACTGTAGATGTCCAGTTGAGCTACAATAGATGTCTAAATGAGCTACTGTAGATGTCTAGGTGAGCTACAGTAGATGTCTAGGTGAGCTACTGTAGATGTCAATCTGAACTACTGTAGATGTCTAGTTAAGCTACCGTAGATGTCTAAGTGAGTTACGGAAGATGTCCAGGTGAGCTACAGTAGATGTCCAGGTGAGCTACATTGTTTTATGTTCTTCAATTTCAGATTATGTAAAATTAATAGATGAATGGTTGATGATAATGTGATTATAAGATGTGGAGATCTGGTCATGGCTAGAAGTTCCAGTCCGCGACATGATTTTGAAGATTATTGGCAAGAGTTTCAAGATATAGAGCGAAACAAAGATGCAGATAATGATGATGATGAAATTTCTAAAACACCTGACGGTAATGCATTAAGTTTTTTTTTCATTTACAGTCAAACTTGTCTATAAAGGCCACATATGGGAATCAGTTAAAGTGGGGTTTATCGACAGGTGGCCTTTATATACAAGTTTAAATAATATGAATAAAAAGCAATTGGGATAGAATTTTATTGGCTTTTATAAGCAGGTGGTCCTTATAGAGAGGTGGCCTTAAAGACCGATTTGACTGTTAATGGTTTTCAACAATAAAATATTTTTTTATGTGTAATTGGTGATTGCCTCTTGTGCTGAAAATCAGTTGAAGTTTACTGCGTTGTGCCAGGCCCAAGTTTTACAATTGTTTCTTATAAAAGGTTTTCCTTAACTTAAATATGGCAATTTATTAACTTATTAAATAAAGTTGTTTAGGAATTTGAGAATATTAAAAATCACTTTAAGCTTACAATGTCTGTATTAAATCTTTTATAAAAATGTTAATTCTTAATTCAAAATAAAAAAAAAGAAAAAAAAAAAAAAAAAGAAAAAAATCTGAATTTCCTGAATTTAAGTTATTTAAGTTCAAGGAATCTTATTTAAAAATGTTTTTGAAACTAGGTACAAAAGTCTTTTTAAAACCTGTTTAATAATATAAATTATTCATTTAATCAAATTTTCAATAAATAATTTGAGAGAAAAAAAAAATTACTAAATGTACGCTACTTGTAGACCGATTTTTAATGAAATGGTCGCAGATTTAACGTGTCAAAGCTGTGATTCAAGTTAAACCAAAATTTATGTTATTATAATACTATGAAACATACGGGGGGAAAAAAAAGCTAAAAATCTATAAACTGAAGAGAAATGCTGCAAACTCAAGATCCAATAAGTAGCTATAATAATAACATTGTTTCAAAGATTCTGTTAATGGCAAAATTCCATGATGGTTAAAATTTTTAGCTCAACTGAGCTGAAAGTCGAGGACATAGCTGCATAACCATACTGAAATGGTTAATGATTTGGAAATTATTCATTGTACTTTAGTTACTAGATGTGTATTAGCTACTTATCTATAAATAAACTGGGACTAGAAATTTCTGATTAAGTATTGTGGCAGTTCTTAACTTTAGAAAATATTGAAAGTTTCTGTAATTTATACATTGTATACTGCACTTTGCAAACAATTTTGGACATATCCTCAGGTGAGTGTTAAGGCCTATGAGTCTCTTGTTAATGATGTTTGATTTTCTTAACTTGTTTTATTAACAGAAGGTGAACAGGAAGTGGCATGGTTACAGGAAGCTGGATATGACATCATCGTGAATCGTTTTCAAAGGTGAGAATTTTATTTAAAGAGGAGATGGGTTATAGTGTTTTATGTCTTTGTCAAGATTCTTGCTGCATTTATATGAAATTGGTCAGTTCTGGGATGGTTAAGGAAACCTGAGTACCTGGGAAAAACATCAGCCTTAGGTAGGCAAACTGATGAATTTAACTGCCTGGGGCTTGGGTGTGCCTTGAGGGGGGATTTAACCCTAGGCAAATGAGGTACAGTGATCTGTTGGCAATATATTAAACCATTCAGCATGAATTTCTGGTTGAGCGTGTATCAATATTATCATCAAATATTTTTTAAATTTTATTGTTAAAAACATAAAAAAATGCATTGTCCTAAAGCATTTTTTTAATTTTATTGTTAAAAACATAAAAAAATGTATTGTCATAAAGCATTTTTTGAATTTTATCATTAAAAACATAAAAAAAAATGTATTGTCATAAAGTATTTTTGAATTTTATTGTTAAAAAAAATTTAAAAAAATGTATTGTCATAAAGCATTTTTTTAATTTTATTGTTAAAAACATAAAAAAATGTATTGTTATAAAGCATTTTTTTGAATTTTATTGTTAAAAAAATTAAAAAAATGTATTGTCATAAAACATTTTTTAAATTTATTGTTAAAAACATAAAAAAATGTATTGTCATAAAGCATTTTTGAGTTTTATTGTTAAAAACATAAAAAAATGTGTTTTCATAAAGCATTTTTTGAATTTTATCGTTAAAAACATAAAAAATGTATTGTCCTAAAGCATTTTTTAAATTTTATTTTTTAAAAAACATAAAAAAATGTATTGTCATAAAGCATTTTTTGAATTTAATTGTTAAAAACATAAAAAAATGTATTGTTATAAAGCATTTTTTGAATTTTATTGTTAAAAAAATTAAAAAAATGTATTGTCATAAAACATTTTTTAAATTTTATTGTTAAAAACATAAAAAAATGTATTGTCATAAAGCATTTTTTGAGTTTTATTGTTAAAAACATACAAAAATGTGTTTTCATAAAGCATTTTTTGAATTTTATCGTTAAAAACATAAAAAAATGTATTGTCCTAAAGCATTTTTAAATTTTATTTTTTTAAAAAACATAAAAAAAAATGTATTGTCATAAAGCATTTTTTGAATTTAATTGTTAAAAACATAAAAACATGTATAGTCATAAGCATTTTTTGAATTTTATTGTTAAAAACATAAAAAAATGTATTGTCATAAAGCATTTTTTGAATTTTACCGTTAAAGACATAAAAAATGTATTGTCATAAAGCATTTTTTGAATTTTATCATTAAAGACATAAAAAATGTATTGTCATAAAGCATTTTTTGAATTTTATCATTAAAGACATAAAAAATGTATTGTCCTAAAGCATTTTTTGAATTTTATCATTAAAGACATAAAAAATGTATTGTCATAAAGCATTTTTTTGAATTTTATTGTTAAAGACATAAAAATGTATTGTCCTAAAGCATTTTTGAATTTATTGTTAAAAACATAAAAAAATGTATTGTCATAAAGCATTTTTTGAATTTTATCGTTAAAGACTTAAAAAATGTATTGTCATTAAGCATTTTAAAAAAATTTATTTAACTAAAAATTGAAAAAAAAAGCTTTATTACAATAAAAATACAGTTTATTTATTTAGCTTTCTGGTATAAAGCATAGAGAAGTTAATATTAATACTCTGGCATTAGGGGTAACATTCAGAGATTTTGGTAGCCGCAGATAGCTGCAAAATTGCCGATGTGGCTTTAAAAAGCATTTCACTCAATCAATACAATGCACAAACCACTCGGTCAAATACACTGGTTTTGTCACGGCAGGCATGTGAAGACAAGCCACAAATAGCTGCTAAAATTGCTGATGTGGCTTTGATCATCAATGCAACCACTCACAATTTTTTTTTTATTAAAATAGTTTATATTTCTAGCTGGTTGAGATGAGATATGTTGTTGATCTTTTTTTTAGCTCTTGTAGTTCTTAAAAACATGTAAAATGCAATGTTTTGTGAAAAGAAACTGATAATTTCTCTGTCAGTTTGGTATAATTGTTACTCTAGTTTTGGTTACATACTGTAAATTTCGCGAATTTCGTGACATGAAATTTTTACGTTTTCCCAAAAGATATAGGTTTATATTTTGTATATATATTATGTCACGGACGGTTTATATTTAAACTCACTTTAATTTCATGACACTTGATTTTCGCACTTTAATTTCACAACACTAAATTTTCAGGAATTGTTACCATATCTCAAATATTGCGGAAATAAAATGCTTGCAAAAATAAAGTGATTTTTGGAAAGTTGCCATAATTGAACTTTTAAACAGGAAGTTCTTGAAAATTAAAATATTGTTTGATTGTTAAAGCTGCATTAAGTTTTCCAAAGAAAAAATTAAAATGTTGCTAATCTAATTAATGATGTTCCTAATGAACAGTGTTACATTTGGTTCAACAATAAAAGCTCGAATAAATACAGAAATTACAGTAATTACCCAGCGGGATGCAGCATTTGGGATCTAATATAAGAACATGGTTGCATCATCAAAACTCTGGGTCATTTAAACATAACTTTAAAAACGGTTAAATACGATAAATTAAACACAGAACTTCGTTGAATTTGCCATTTGTGACTTAGTAAGGGTTACATAACACTATTTCAAATACATCTGGATATTAATTAAGGACAATTAATGCAATTTGTCATGTTTCACCTTCAATTCATGGGTTTTTCAATACATCCGTGCGCATGCATCAAGCTCATAATTACCATCATTAAACATTGACCAACTGGTCAGAGGATTCCGTTTATTTACAGCTAAAAGAAATGAAATTTTAGAAAATGAATCTCACGGATCGTGGTTAGAGGATATCTATTTTTTTTAAAAAATCTATATTTTTAGAAAATCAAAAAAAAAAAAAAAAAAATTCAGAAAATGAAAAACTTAATGCAGCTTTAATCAGTTTAAAGCACTTCCAACAGTTTGTTTTCTGTTGATACTAATGATTGTTATTGTGTGTTTGGAACCTCTTCGAAATTCTGATTACCTAAAAGTAGAAAAATTTATACACCATGTGAAATGTGTCATAACAAAGTTGTTTTTTTGTAAAGAAATTGTGCTGTGTTAACTTTCTTTATTTTACTGGGAGATGCTGGTTTGGTGAAAAAAATGAGTAGAAAAATTAAAAAAAAAAAAAAAAACGTAAGAAAAACTATTACATATTTAGCATGTGTAACCTTTATATGCTGTTGGTGAAAAAAATTAAAAAAATATTAAAAATTAAAAAAAACCTATTAAAATGAAAAATAAAAAATACTACTAATTTTTGGCATGTGTAACCTTTATTTGCTGTTGGTGAAGTTTTTTTTGGGTTTAAACTTTGCATGTGTATTTTTTCTTAAACGTACAAAGTAATTAATAAACAATCACATAAATTATATCCCAATAAATCCCATGTATTTGAAGAATATGATGATTTTCATTCTTTTTTTTTCAGATGGTAAGGAGTTGACTGATGATGAAGCACATGCACTGACAGACACATTGACATTACACCAGGCTGCTGTAGTAAAGAGACGAATAGACAGTCTGAATTCAACACTTCGTAAAAAACAAAAACAAAATGCGAAAACTGATGTACGAGACATATTTCCAGCCGGTCCTATACAGGTTAGTCATTGAGTTTACCGTAAAACTTGAACGTGATAATTTGAAGTGCTTTGACTTGAATTTTGACTTCCAGTTATCCAAAACTTTGAAGGATCCTCAGGAATCAAGTGGTCTAAAGCACACACATAGATCATAGCTCCTCCCACCTTATTGGGTCAGTTCCATTGATTTTTGGGGCAGATCATAGTGTGAAAAAGTTTTTCAGTTGACTTTACATAGGTCAGTGTTTTTTCTGCGAGTGCTTGAGTTTTCACCTCCAATAGCCAAGATCTGACTTCTTTGGTATAAGTGAAAAGATCTTGACATAGTTCATAAACCTTTATTCAATAAGCTCCACTGAGGGCAAATCATAGTGTGAAAAAGTTTGTCAGTGTTTTTAGGAAGCTCAGTGGTTTTTCTTGGAGTGCTCCAGTTTCCTCAAATAGCCAAGAACTGACAGCTTCAATATAAGTGAAAATATAGGTAGATATAAAAGTCATTATAAGTAATCCACCATTACTCATCCAATCCAATACAATACAATCCAATCAAAACCAGTCCAATACAATCCAAACCAATCCAGTCCAATCCAAAGCAATCCAGTCCAATACAATTCAGACCAAACCAATCCAGTCCAATCAAATCCAAACCAATACAATCCAAACCAATCCAGTCCAGTCCAATCCAATCCAATTCAGTCCAGTACAATCCAGACCAGACCAATCCATTCCAATACAAACCAATCCAATTCAAACCAGTCCAGTCCAATCCAATCCAATCTAATCCAATCCATTCCAATCTAGTCCAATACAATCCAGTAGTTTGGTTCATCAGATATATGTCAAACAGTAAAAAATGAAATTAACAATTTACTTTCCTTAAAATACCAGTACCTACAGATTTGACAAACAGTTTTTTTAAAAAACAAAAACCCACAAATATTAGCAATTTTTCATTGTTTTATTACCTTTAAAGTATAACATATCATCTTATATTTTCCAAACATGTTTGCATTTTATAAATGATTATTTGAAACAGCTCATTGAAATTTAATTTTGATTTCAGCAGCAGCAAAGCCCGAGGAGTCCCGATTCTCCCTTAACGGGAGATCATATCAATAATGGCTTTTACTCAGGTCCTCAACGTTCATCGAAAATCAGAGATAAAGGAGTTGTGTTCCCTAAAAAGGGAGGTTACTCCATGTCTGGTAAAAGGTCTGAAGTAGTACAGGACACTTCTGATTCAGGTAAGACAATTTTAATTAGTTTTAAAGATACATCTAAAATATTCTTTATGCTTTGATTTTTATACACTACCCATCTGTCTGTCTGTCAGTTAATCTGTCTTGAAATTGTGTCCACTCCTAAAACTTTTACACCTATGGAAGAATTCTTAAAAAAAAAACAAAAAACTTGGCACAAATGTAAACTTACATAACAAAATGTAATCCATATGAAAATTTGATGTGTAGGTCAAGGTCAAACTTAAGGTCATCAGGTCATATCTTAGATTTCTTTCCATAGCAATGTATGGATTAGGGTTATTTGTCAACTCACATAAGACAATATGATTCATATGAAGTTTGGATATGTAGATCAATCAGGCTCAAGGTCATGAGGTCAAATCTTAGATTTAGTCTCGTAATATATGAGTGAAGGTTATTTGTCAACTAACATACAATTATGTACATGTCTCATACCATATTTTGATGCATACATCAAGTTCAAGGTCAAGGTAAGGAGGAGGAAATCTTTTGGCATATTTTGTCAGTAGTATTAAAATCTTGAAAATAAAAATTTGTGAAAAAATTTTGTTTTACCAGTCAACTTTGAGTTGTCACCAATATAAATTCGCTAAAATTTTTAACTGACATTATCGTGTCAAAATTGCAAAAATTTAGCCAAGCTAAAATAACCTGCTATTTGGTTGGTGAACATTAAAACAGAGATTAAAGATGATGAAAGTTTATGTTGTTTGAAAAAATTAGTACAAAAAGGTGTCATAAATTTGATTGAAATAAAATGACAATTACTGTACTTGGGTCTAGACATTTTACCCTTTCAATGTTGTAATGGATATATTATCATATTTGAAATTTAGTCTGTAAAGAAGAGCACCTGTTATGAAAATCAGTAAATCTTGTATAGTTTGAATTACATTTTACCCTTTCGGTGTTGTAACAAATACATATCATATTTGAATTTAAGTTTGTAAAGAAGGGCACCTGCTTATGAAAATAAATAAATCTTAATTTTGTGTTTTGAATTGTCATTCTTTGATCCTGTATGTTAAATAAATACTGTAAAAAGATTTCCTGCTCATGTAGTCCATATGAAGGGATTGCCTAATGTTTTAATGGGTTGACTACAAAATTACATGTCACCTCTATATAAAGACCACTCTAAAACAAAGACATGTTTTGATGAAACGATTTTTCCTTTTTTTTTTTTTTTTTTGAGCCTAGCATCGCTATAAGGCAAGAGTTAGGTGTTACTTTTCCAGTGTCGGTGGCAGCGGTGTGTCAAAAATGTGAAAGTTTATGATAAAGAAATGTATTTTCTACTCGATCAAAAACTAACCAGGCGAGACATTTAAACCCATGGAATTCTTGTTTTTATCTGTATAACTTTTTATGACTACCATAGATTCTGTATAGACAGGTTTGATTGAAAATGTTAAAGCCTTTTTAGCTTGTCTATTTACCCATCCAATTCATTCATCTATTCACCAGTTTTAAATACATGCATCAATCACTTTTCCATCCATCCATTAATGGTTTCTCAACTCATTCATCTATCTATCTATCCATCCATTCACCTATCTATCCATCTGTATATCCATTTATCTATCTAACCATCCATCATCTCAACTCATTTATCTATTCATCTATCCATTCATTCATTCATTCATCTGTCCATCATTTTACCATCTGTCTATCAATCTGTCCATCCATCTATCTATCTTTCTCATTTACCATCCATCCATCATCTCAGCTCATTAATCTATTCATCTATCCATTCATTCATCCATCTGACTATCATTTTACTATCCCTATCAATCCATCCATCTATCCATCCATTTGATATGCCATCTATCCATCCACTCATTCTTCAAGTATCTAATCTATCCATCTAAAAATCTATCAATCTTTCCTTCCTTCCTACTGACAGAGAAATTAAAGCCGGTCATTTCCTGGTTTATTTGAACCTGTATTAAAAGGTCAATTACTCATTAAGGACATTTTATGAGGATATCTCAATATAAGTGAAATAATCTTGACTAGAACATAGCATCTCCTATAACTAACTCATCCATCCCCCCCCCCAACACAATTCAACCCAGATGATTATTAGACATGACAGTTTATTAGCTATCCTTATTTTTCTTCACAGTGTATATGACTAGACAATTACCCTGACATTTAACACACTTTACTATTAGAAAATACTGATGATATTTTTATCTGGTTGTCAGGTCATACATTAAAGTACTTGTAAAGAAGAAAACAGTAATTCTAAAAATAGCTCTTTAAATTCATTACAAGGATGGAAATAATTCTACTTGACCTTTTGCTCGCTGCTTCGGCTTCCTAGTGGAATATCGAGCATCTCTGATAATATTACAGTAAATCCCTTTTGATTTATAAGATTTTTGAAAGCAGCCAATATCAATAGACTTAATAAAACAAGTGGTCTTTATATAGAGGTTTATTTTAATTGAAAAATACTCTCAAACACGAGGTTAATAAGACAGGCAGATGGTCATCATTTTTGTTCTACTGTCTGTTGATTCTGTTAATGTGTTTTTTCTATCCTTTCTATCTAGCTGTCATTCTGGTGTTTCTTTTTCATCCCATTCCAGTTCTTGAAAGCTATTGTTATCACTCAAGTGTGTTGCTTTTTGTCCTTTTCTTGTTCTGTCTTTGCCATGGACATTCAGGTCAAGAGAGCTATTGTTATCACTCGATGTCGCTTTTTATCTTATTCTTGTCCTGTCCTTGCCATGGACATTCAGGTCAAGAGAGCTATTGTTATCACTCGATGTCGCTTTTTGTCTTATTCTTGTCCTGTCCTTGCCATGGACATTCAGGTCAAGAGAGCTATTGTTATCACTCGATGTCGCTTTTTGTCCTTTTCTTGTCCTTTTCCTATCATATTGATCCATTTATATTCAGATGTAGAGATCAGGCTGTCAGGTCAATCTGGTCCCCTTTTCCCATCATATCGATCCATTTCTTTTCAAATATAGAGGTCAGGTTGTCATGTCAATCTGGTCCCCTTTTCCTATCATATTAATTCATTTCTGTTCAGATGTGGGGTCAGATTTACAGGTCAATCTGGTCCCCTATCCCCCATCACATTGATCCATGTAGAGGTCAGGTTGTCATGTCAATCTGGTCCCCTCTTCATGTCCTATTGATTACTGTAATTATTTATAGTATTACCTGATATGGAATCAATTAGACTCTCCTGTCTGTGACATAAATACTCGTTAACAGGTAATCAGACTACCTACCTGTAACTGTTTTTCACAGATGTTTGCTGTAATCTGCTTGTGGTTATGTTATCAGCATGACATTTATGTAGAAATTAATGTAAACAACAATACAGTCACTGTTTCTATATATAATAATATATTACATTTTTGTACAATTTAAATATAGTACCATAAATTGAGAATTTTTTTACCTGTTTATTTATTTATTTTTTTATTTATTTATCATTTCTATATATGATTCAATATTATATTTTTAAACAATTTAGATATACACATATTAACATAAATTGAGAGCTTTTTCATTTATTTATTTATTTATTTATTTATCGTTTCTATATTATATTATATTATATTATTTTATATTATATTATATCGATTAAATATTACATTTTTAAACAATTTAAATATAGTACCAAAATTCGAGAACTATTATTTATTTATTTATTTATTTATTTATTGAAAATAAATTTTCACAAATGTCCTGACTTAAATAGGTTCTTCGTGGTTGAGAATTAGCCTCCATACTAAGGTGTCTCATCTCTTATTAGGCCCCTGGTTGACTTGAGAAATGTTGATTTTGCCTTACATGGGCCTATTCCAATTTGATTAGCCTTGCCCAGTGTACTGGTACTCTAAGGGTCATCATAAGTGCATGCTAGTACATTTTAGAATCAGTTTGTCTGAAAATTAATTGTTTTTTATTTATTTCTGACTTAATAAATATTGTATTTTTGTTGTAATTTTAGTTTTGATAATGTTGTTATTGTTGTTTTTTTTTAATTTAAATTAATTTTTTAAAGTTTTTTGTCTGTACTTGTAATTTTATTTTTATGTAGATAATTCAAGTATTAACCAGGGTAAGAATAAAACCAACAAGAGTTATCTGCCCTTAGATGTTGCAGTAATATTTTTGCCTATGTTTTCTGCCTTTTGCTTGGTAGAATTTGCTTTTCCTGTGCTTTTGATGTTGCTTTGTCTTGTTATTTTTTAAAAAATATCTATATACTATATACTTATATGTGTGCATATATATATATATATATATATATATATATATATATATATATATATATATATATATATTTGATTTCACCCTGGTTGTTGCTTTTCTCATACCAACTGTTGTAGATTTAGTGGCGTGTAAGACTTTCATTAAATCTTTTTAGAATAAGTCTTTGTCAGTGATTACGAGAGCAAATTTTAGTAGAACAAAACATCAAATCAACGTGAAAAAAGTTTGGTGTACTTCAGTTTTTTGTAACAGAAGAATTACTCAATGCATCTATTATAAGAATCAAATATCTTTTTAAAATTTTCAATGTTGTAAAATTTACAAAAAAAAAAAAAATAAAAAAAAAAAAATAAATAAATAAATAAATAAATAAAATAAAGAAAGAATCAATAAATAAACAAATAACCAAAATAAAGATCTTTTAGGATGCGAATCATGATGTTATGTTATACATTACCAAGAACATCATATCCAGCCTAATTATAGTTCATCTTTACCTATTATATCGTCATTTTGGCAGAAACATGTTTTTTAGTTATGGTATACCCTTTTCCAGATAGATAAATCTCCATTAATCAAGGAATTGCATGTAATGATTTTTATTTTGTCACTTGGTTCAAGTAAATAAATAGTTCTATACATTCGTCAATTTTTATTTTATTTTCTGTGATTTTTTGAAACTGAATTTGCTGTCAAAAACTAACACATTCTTGTTAAGTTTGCCTACCTACTCCAAGTCAGATTGCTCAAAGCTCTGTTGGTGTAATCAGTTAGTTAGAAAAGTGTGTGTGTGTGTGTGTGTGTGTGTGTGTGTGTGTTTTCATTTTCAAATCCATTAACATTTTAACATTAGTTAAAAATGTAAAATATGTAAAACATGTAAAATAACTCCTACATCAATTGCAATCTCTTATGAGAACTTTGCTGATTAAATGATGCTTACATTTGTCTTCTAATTATTCTCATTGTTTGAGGTTACAGAAATTATAGCAACAGAACCCAGAGTATTACATTCTCTTGGACATAAATCTCAGAGTTTTGAGCAATTGAGTCTAGAATTTCTACTTATATAAAAAAAAAACCTTTAGTTTTTACTTTCCCTGGAGAAAGGCATTATAATGTCAGATTCTTGATATAAATTTCAACTCGAGCATGTATTTTATAAACTAGATAATCAGAGAAACTTAGTAACACTATTCTTCAGATAGGAGTTGTTGAGTTGAGTTGAGTAATATTTCACTGTGCGTTGTGCTGATGGCATTAAACAGCTTGGTTCTTTATCATGCCATACCTACTACAGTGACAAGGGACCTCCTTTATTTTAAGTTCCTATCTGAAAGAATTGTGACTTTCATTTTGTAATGCTGAGTTCTTGGCGAAAGAACAGTCAAAACCCACTTTCAAGTCTTGGGACAGACCTGGTCAGGATTCAAACCAACAACCTCCCACTTACAGAGTGAGCACTCTACCAGTTTGTTGTTTGATAGACTTGTTGTTCGGACAAGCTTTAATGTTCTTTTGACAACTGTTGTTTGATTGGCTAAAAGTGTAGACAAGCTTCATTGTTCTACTAACAACTCTTGTTTGATTGGCTAGAAGTGTAGACAAGCTTCACTGTTGTACTGGCAACTCTTGTTTGATTGGCTAGAAGTATAGACAAGCTTCACTGTTCAACTGACAACTCTTGTTTAATTGGCTAGAAGTATGGACAAGTTCTCTGTTCTACTGACAACTCTTGTTTGATTAACAAGTAGTGTAGACAAACTTCTGTTCTACTGACAACTCTTGTTTGATTGACAAGTAGTGTAGACAAACTTCTGTTCTACCGGCAACTCTTGTTTGATTGGCTAGAAGTATGGACAAGTTTCACTGTTCTACTGACAACTCTTGTTTGATTGACAAGTAGTGTAGACAAACTTCTGTTCTACCGACAACTCTTGTTTGATTGGCTTGAAGTATGGACACAGCTTCACTGTTCTACTGACAACTCTTGTTTGATTGGCTAGAAGTATATGGGAGCTTCACCGTTCTACTGACAACTCTTGTTTGATTGGCGTGAAGTATAGACAAGCTTCATGTTCTACTGACAACTCTTGTTTGATTGGCTAGAAGTATATGGGAGCTTCACTGTTCTACTTACAACTCTTGTTTGATTGGCTAGAAGTATATGGGAGTTTCACTGTTCTACTGACAACTCTTGTTTGATTCTGGCCAGAAGTATAGACAAGCTTCACTAGATAGGCTAGATTTGAAGGTTTTATTGTTCTGTCCATAGCCAGTTCTTGTTTGATGGTCAGTTTTCTCAGGGTATCCATTTTTTCTCCACAACTGACCAACTCATTATAAAGTGACAGAAACTTGACTTGGATCCCAGCTGGGTCTGATCGAGACTTGAAAATAGGTAGACTCAGGTTCCTTTGGAGGAGATCTTAAAAAACTATAGAACCTTACCTGCACATTTCCCTAATTGCACTGCAAACCTAAGGTAAAAATTTCTGCCACTTCACATGTAGCTTCATATGTATGAAATATTTTTGACTGGGACGTAAAACCCCATTAAATCAAACAATAAAATGTTGTTGTTTTGACAACTCTTGTATATTGGACTAGGTAAACGGGAAGACTATGTTGTTTTTTCGACAACTCTTGTTTGTTGGACTAGGTAAACAGAAAACTATGTTGTTGTTTTAACAACTCTTGTTTGTTGGACTAGGTAAACAGGAAGACTGTTGTTGTTTTGACAACTCTTGTTTGTTGGACTTGGTAAACAGGAAGACTATGTTGTTGTTTTGACAACTCTTGTTTGTTGGACAAGGTAAACAGGAAGACTATGTTGTTGTTTTGACAACTCTTGTTTGTTGGACTAGATAAACAGGAAGACTTGTTGTTTTGACAACTCTTGTTTGTTGGACTTGGTAAACAGGAAGACTATGTCGTTGTTTTGACAACTCTTGTTTGTTGGACAAGGTAAACAGGAAGACTATGTTGTTGTTTTGACAACTCTTGTTTGTTGGACTTGGTTAACAGGAAGACTATGTTGTTGTTTTGACAACTCTTGTTTGTTGGACTTGGTAAACAGGAAGATCATGTTGTTGTTTTGACAACTCTTGTTTGTTGGACTAGGTAAACAGGAAGACTGTTGTTGTTTTGACAACTCTTGTTTGTTGGACTAGGTAAACAGGAAGACTATGTTGTTGTTTTGACAACTCTTGTTTGTTGGACTAGATAAACAGGAAGACTTGTTGTTTTGACAACTCTTGTTTGTTGGACTTGGTAAACAGGAAGACTATGTCGTTGTTTTGACAACTCTTGTTTGTTTGACTAGGTAAACAGGATGTCTGTTGTTGTTTTGACAGCTCTTGTTTGTTGGACTAGGTAAACAGGAAGACTGTTGTTGTTTTGAAAACTATTGTTTGTTGGACTTGGTAAACAGGAAGACTATGTTGTTGTTTTGACAACTGTTGTTTGTCAGACTGAAGATCCCAGGATAAAGTTGTTGTTTTGACAACTTTTTCTTGTTGGACTAGGTAAACTCGAAAGACTATGTTTTTGTTTTGACAACCCTTTTTTTTGGACTAGGTACACAGAAAGACTATACTGTTGTTTTGACAACTCTTGTTTGTTGGACTTGTAAACAGGAAGATCATGTTGTTGTCTTGACAACTCTTGTTTGTTGGACTTGTTAAAATGGAAGACTATGTTGTTGTTTTGACAACTCTTTTATGTTGGACTAGGTAAACGGGAAGACTATGTTGTTGTTTTGACCACTCTTGTTTGTTGGACTTGGTAAACAGGAAGATCATGTTGTTGTTTTGACAACTTGTTTGTTGGACTAGGTAAACAGGAAGACTGTTGTTGTTTTTTTACAACAATTGTTTGTTGGACTTGGTAAACAGGAAGACTATGTTGTTGTTTTGACAACCCTTGTTTGTTGGACTTGTAAACAGGAAGACTATGATGTTGCTTTGACAACTGTTGTTTGTTGGACTTGTTAAAATGGAAGACTATGTTGTTGTTTTGACAACTCTTGTTTGTTGGACTAGGTAAACAGGAAGACTATGTTGTTGTTTTGACCACTCTTGTTTGTTGGACTTGGTAAACAGGAAGATCATGTTGTTGTTTTGACAACCCGTTTGTTGGACGAGGTAAACAGGAAGACTGTTGTTGTTTTGACAACTCTTGTTTGTTGGACTTGGTAAACAGGAAGATCATGTTTTTGTTTTGACAACTCTTGTTTGTTGGACTTGGTAAACAGGAAGACTATGTTGTTGTTTTGACAACTCTTGTTTGTCAAACTTAAGATCCCAGGATAAAGTTGTTGTTTTGACAACTTTTGCTTGTTGGACTAGGTAAACACAAAAGACTATGTTTTTGTTTTGACAACCCTTTTTTTTGGACAAGGTAAACAGAAAGACTATACTGTTGTTTTGACAACTCTTGTTTGTTGGACTTGGTAAACAGGAAGACTATGTTGTTGTTTTGACAACTCGTTTGTTGGACTAGGTAAACAGGAAGACTGTTGTTGTTTTGACAACTCTTGTTTGTTGGACTTGGTAAACAGGAAGACTATGTTGTTGTTTTGACCACTCTTGTTTGTTGGACTAGGTAAACAGGAAGACTATGTTGTTGTTTTGACATCTTTTGTTTGTTGGACTCTGTAAACAGGAAGATCATGTTGTTGTTTTGACAACTTTTGTTTGTTGGACTAAGTAAACAGGATGACTGTTGTTGTTTTGACTACTCTTGTTTGTTGGACTTGGTAAACAGGAAGACTATGTTGTTGTTTTGACAACCCTTGTTTGTTGGACTTAAGGTAAACAGGAAGACTATGTTGTTGTTATGACAACTCTTGTTTGTTGGACTAGGTAAACATAAAGACTGTTGTTGTTTTTTTACAACTCTTGTTTGTTGGACTAGGTAAACAGGAAGACTATGTTGTTGTTTTGACAACTCTTGTTTGTTGGACTCGGTAAACAGGAAGACTATGTTGTTGTTTTGACAACAGTTGTTTGTTGGACTCGGTAAACAGGAAGACTATGTTGTTGTTTTGACAACTCTTGTTTGTTGGACTAGGTAAACACGAAGACTATGTTGTTGTTTTGACAACTATTGTTTGTTGGACTAGGTAAACAGAAAGACTATGTTGTTGTTTTGACAACTCTTGTTTGTTGGACTAGGTAAACAGGAAGACTTGTTGTTTTGACAACTCTTGTTTGTTGGACTAGGTAAACAGGAAGACTGTTGTTGTTTTGAAAACTATTGTTTGTTGGACTTGGTAAACAGGAAGACTATGTTGTTTTTTTAACAACTCTTGTTTGTTGGACTTAAGGTAAACAGGAAGATCATGTTGTTGTTTTGACAGCTTTTCTTGGACTAGATGTTAAGACAAGCATTTCTGGAATAAGTGAGAGAATGAATTAGACTAAACCTGTGAAGAGTTTGTAAGAGATTACGGGACCCAGTACTGTTGAAACACATATAACATTTCAGAATTCTAGTTTGCAATTGTAAACTGTAGATATCACAGTTTGTTTCCTACTTGATAGATTGTGAACAGTTTGCAATAATTTTTTAAACAATTTAATATTTTTTTATCAAAATTTATTTCTTTCTCTTTTTACATAAAAGTTGATTTGTATAAGTTGAAATATTAATATCAGAATGGCTTGCAGATGGCTATACATTGACACATTGTCTAAATAAATTAACCATCATGTGAGACTGAAGAATTTGTTCAGTATAGGCTGGTATTATACACTGAAACATTGTCTAAATCAATTAACTCTCCCACAGGACTGAAGATTTTGTTTAGTTTTGTTTGACAGGGCCAAAATAAAAATATAGTTTGTTTCCCCTTGTGCGACCAACCATAAAAAATCCCGCCGACTGAAAAAAAATTATTGAAAAATGTTGGTTTTTTTGTTTTGTTTTTTTTTTTCCTCATGATTCTGTGCTAAGAGATTCGGTTCGTTTTCTTTTTTCACAATTTAGTCACCAACCTTCTTAGTTTTCAAGATGTATACAGTTATAATTCAAGGTGATACAAACGCCATAGTAATGAAGATGTACTAGTAAACACACAAGGTGACAGAAAAGAAAACTATGAGGGAAAAAAAAAAGACTACCTACCTACCCAATATCAAGAGTAAGAGTAGGGCAAGGGGAAACAAAGATATTTTTAATTGTGGCCCAGGGTTGTTCAGAACAGCAATTGATTTATTGCTGTCATTTTTCTTTCAGAGCTTTGTTTAATGAAGGTGTTTGGTGATTAACATATGTAGGCTTATAAAGATATTGTTTTTTTTTTTTTTTTTTGTAATTTTATTTTTTTATTATTATTTTTTTTTTTATTTATTTTATTTTTTTTTTTGATTCCAAATTTGTAATACAAAAGGTGGACGAATTATGGGAGGGGGCGTTGTAAGTTTTATAGTATATGCTTAACACAGGCTAACATACTAAACGATATTTATAGTGTGTCCGAGTACAGTTCTAACACATTTTCAGTTTACTCAGGATCAGATTTAATTTTTTACTGAATCTTCAAATACTGGCCTAAATATTGCAAGAATATTTAAGATCATTTTATTGTTACTAATGTGTTGTCATAGTTACAAATATTTTCAGCTTTCCACTAGCTCATACCAGCTTCAAATCAGTATTCACTACAGTTCTTTAATTATTGTTGAAGAAGTATCTTTTCAGTGTCCTTAATGCAGAGGGGTCTAAATTGCAAGCATATATAATGCAGTTCATCAAAATTCCGAGGTTTGAGTCCTAATCAGAGCAAATCTTAATGTGAAAAAAATTTTGTGAGTTGATCTGCTGAAGTTCATCTTTAATGAATTTCTCTCGGCACTCTAATGTCGTCCGACCACTGCGGTAGCTCTGTTGGTAGAGTGCTACCCTGATGTGGGAGGTCGGGGGGTTTGAACCCTAACACTGTCTGACCTAAGACTTAAAAAGTGGGTAGTGACTGTTCTTTCACCAAGCACTCAGCATTATTAGACTGCCACAACCAATCCTGAAAAAGTTCTTGAAAAATCCTTTATAGATCCTTTGATAATCATTTTGTTTTTTAAAAAAACAAAATTCCACGATTCTGGTGTATCGTCTAACTTATAGATTACAAAACCTTCATTTATTGTCGAGCCTGGCATTGCCATAAGGTGTGACTTAGGTGTTACTTTTCCGGTGTTGTCGTAGGCGGCAGCATGTCCAAATGTGAAAGTTTATGTTACAGTAATGTATTTTCTACTTGATCAAAAACTAACCAGGCGAGACATTTAAATCCATGGAATTCTTGTTTTATATTTCTTTTTCTTTATGCCATTTTCAGGTGTTGAAGTTTTAAGTGTGCAACCTAAGGGAACATTTAACAGGCAGCTATCTAACAGGACATCGGTCAGTGGTTTTGGAGGATTGACCAGTATATCCGACGAAGATATTTTATGTGAATTCAAGGAAGTTGAGGATTCATCTAGTCATTTTAAAGATCTGAAGGTAAAACTTTTTGTTTCTAAAACAAGGGTTGTTTCATGTTTGGACCTCTGTCTGTTGTCTGTAATTTGATGATACTAAACATTTAGCATTAACGTAAAAATAACAGCGTCTTTTTCAATGATTGATTTTTGTTTACTTATAATTTATACCCTTTTTTGGTATCAAACCATATCTTGCTGATATAATCCAATCTTACATCTTATTTTTGAGTATCATGGTCAGTTTTTCAGGTATAAATATTCCAGGTTTTTAATTTTGTATCAAGGTCAGTTTTTCAGGTATAAACATTCCAGGTTTTTAATTTGGTATCAAGGTCAGTTTTTTCAGGTATAAACAATTTCCAGGTTTTTAATTTGGTATCAAGGTAAGTTTTTCAGGTATAAACATTCGAGGTTTTTAATTTGGTATCAAGGTCAGTTTTTCAGGTATAATCATTCCAGGTTTTTAATTTGGTATCAAGGTCAGTTTTTTCAGGTATAAACATTCCAGGTTTTTAAATTGGTATCAAGGTCAGTTTTTTCAGGTATAAACATTCGAGGTTTTTAATTTGGTATCAAGGTCAGTTTTTTCAGGTATACACATTCCAGGTTTTTAATTTGGTATCAAGGTCAGTTTTTTCAGGTATAATCATTCCAGGTTTTTAATTTGGTATTAAGGTCAGTTTTTCAGGTATAATTATTCCAGGTTTTTAATTTGGTATCAAGGTCAGTTTTTCAGGTATAAGCATTCCAGGTTTTTAATTTGGTATCAAGGTCAGTTTTTCAGGTATAATCATTCCAGGTTTTTAATTTGGTATCAAGGTCAGTTTTTCAGGTATAAACATTCCAGGTTTTTAATTTGGTATCAAGGTCAGTTTTTTCAGGTATAACGAAAAGTCCTCAGTGTGTGCTAGTACAATGTACTGTAAAAGACTATAATACACACGCACATCTCATACATACATAAACTTGCTCTTTGATTAATCCTTAAAGTTGAATAATCTTGCTCAGATAGCAAATAGCTGAAAAATTGCTGATGTTAAACAACATTACTGTGTAACAGTTAATTAACCAACTTATTTGTTGTGTTAAGGCCAATTCAATTTAAATAGTAGATTCTCATCCAGGTGGGACAAAAATTTTGGGGTGGGTGGGAGGGTTTTATTTTTTATTTTTTGTTTTATACGAAAACTAGCACTCTCACATTTTTGACATCTACATTGGCAATAGGGCCCTTTTTGTCTATATAGCCACTTATTAAATTATTATACACCTCCACTAACTGTAGAGTGTCTGCTATATTTGCCTAGTACCTTGCCTGTAATTTTTTCTGACCACTGGTGAGATGCAAAATTAAGAAAACCATGCTCTATCCATAACATGTATGAAGCTACATGTACTTTCGATTTCAACCTTGCACTTCTGGTTTTTACGGGAGTGCTTAAAACCCTTTTTGAAACGTCACAGACTCGACATAATTCTGTATCAGACTTTGAATATATATGCCTGGAATGGAAAACGAAAATAAAATGACTTGTGCGGCACATTTTTGGTGGGGCCGGCGGGGATGAGAATCTACCAATTAAGTTGAATTGGCCTAAATGCCATATTATATGCCATAGTGTGCAACATGCTTCCATTGATTTTAACATAGAAAATATGGCAAAATTGTTATTATTATTTAAGGAAGTTACATGAACAGATATTAATACTTATTAAGAAACTAATTAATGTTGTCTCATTATGTCTTTTGTCAGCAAACCATTTTGGTAGCTCATTTGGTAGAGTGCACACTTTTAAAGTGGGAGGTCGTGGTTTCGAACTCTGACTGTTTTTTTGCTATTACAAAACGAAAGTCACAGTTCTTTTGTGGAAACTAAAGTTCCTGTGTCATGGTAGGTGTGGCAAAATAAAGAACCCTGCTGTATAATGCCATAAGTGCAATGCACAGGCAAAATTTCTGCACTTTGCCTAAAGCAGGCACCATCTCGATATAAGTGAAATATTTTTTGACTGGGACATTAAACACCATTACTCAATTCAACACTTTTGTAGACAAAACTAAAAGACTTTTATTCTTGTGTTGCAGCTTCCAACTACATCACATACAATGAAAGAGAATCTTCCAGTAAGTACAAGCCTTTGTAGTTGAGTTTCCCAGTTCACGATCATTCACTCATTTGAGTTTACTCTCAACTGAAATATGTCCTTTTTTTTTTCTTTAGTATTTTGAATTTTTCAAGTTTTATGTGACAATGTTTTGTCATGTCCAACAAACCTATGCTAAACTGTTAAAAAATATATCATTAGATATTCAAATTTTACTGTGTAATGTCATAAAAAACTGACATTGAATTATATTCCCTAATTTGAGTTGAGTGTACACTCAATTGAGTGAATGAACATAAAACTTGGGTCTGATCTTTTAGGCTCGTTAACCATGTGCTTACAATCATTTTGCTGTTGTCATAGTTTTTTTCTTGTTCTATGCATTTACTGGTTGGCTTTTTTGCCAGTATTGTGGACTAAGTGGTCTGCCATGTTTACCTGCGACAACATGACAATTAAGTGTACTATACTTGCACTCTAAAATAAGAGCCATGAGTGTGCACTTAATACAAAGATCATAAACACTTGCACAATCTTGCATAACACATGAATTTGTGTTTAAATGGATTTCCATGGAGCGTACCAGTGGTACCTTAGTGGTACCTCATAGCACAATTGTAGGACAATTATTTTTTCCATATCTGCTCATGTGAGATAGGGGAGGTAGGGTTTTCCCCTATGTGAGAAATATGTATCTCACATGGGCTTGACGTCACAGTTATGTGACAATCACATGATGTCATCCTTTGAGTAAATGACGTCATATCGCGGGAAAATGACAGCCCGACCTCCAAAATTTAGAAATTTCAAATGCGTTTCAAATGTTAATACTCAGATTTTATAATAAATAACTTTTTCTTCAAGTTTATACATTCTGTATAAACCAAAATTAAGTATAGTCTATCTGATGGTCATATTTATTTTTATATAGAATGTTGAATAACAGAGTTAGATTTTTTAAACATGGGGCCGATGGATATGACATTAAAATGGAAGGAAAAGAATCCATTATGAGTTAAACCATGTAGGATAGGGAAATCTCACCCTTGGCAAGCCTCGTCTCTGACTGAAATATTCAACCCCTCGGGTGAGATTTCCCTATCCTACATGGATACTCATAATGGATTCTTATATTCTATTGACAATGGAATCGGATAAAGTGACTTTTTCTGTAATAATGATGTTTTATCAGGAATATTTGACATAAATGTTATCCATTTCATTCCGCACAAACCTTAAGAGGTACTGATCATGTGGCACACTGGCGGATTTCATTTATCCTCAGGGTAGTGAAAAATTGTCTTATCAGGAAGAGCTAAAAAATTGCTGATGTGACATAAAATAACATCCAAACAATTATTGTTGTCAAAAACAACTTAAAGTCAAGTTGTCCCCCTTGGTTGGGAAAAATTGAAAGATTGAAAGTGTGCATTAACAATACACAGAACATTTTACCACCTAGTTCAAATCCTACTGGAGGCAGATCCTGCTGTGAAGATGTTTGAATGTTTTGCTTGCCATAGGTGGGTGATTTTCTCTAGGCATTCCAGTTTCAATTCCTTAACCTATCACCATGATACAACTGAAAGATGTTATTACCAATAAATGGCTTTTCTTTGAAAAGACTTTAAGTTCCAAGAGGATCTATCATTTGTTTTATTTATCATGTTTTATTCATTCATTCATTCATTCATTCATTCATTCATTCATTCATTCATTCATTCATTGTGTGTGTGTGTGTGTGTGTGTGTGTGTGTGTGTGTGTGTTTTTAGAGCTTAGTATTTTTTCTTATTTGATCTCAGTTATCAGTAATGTGTTTCAGTGCTTTTCATCAGATTTTTTCAGTACTTTCAGTAATTTGATTATGATTTTTTTTTATTGTCTGCAAACTAAGTTACTTCATTTTTTTCAGAATTTTACATTAGTACATGACAAGTTAGGTATTACACATATCGGAGATCTCAGTGATTTGGATATGAACCATTTACGCTCATTAGCTTTGATAGAACTAACACTTTTGTTTGATACCAATAATATATTATATTGTCGGAGAAAAGGCAAAAGGAAGATCAAAGGTATGTGGATAAAACTGAAAGAATTGAGTGGAGTAATGGTGTTTAACGTCCCAGTCAAGATTATTTTACTTATATCGAGACGTCACCAGCTATAGGCAAAAGTGTAGAAATTTTGTCTGTGCATTGCGCTGATGGCATTATACGGGAGGGTTCTTTATCGTGCCACGCCTGCCATGACACTGGATCTTGTTAATTTTAAGTTCCCATCCGAAAGAACCCTGACTTTCATTTCGTAATGCTAAGTGCTTGGCGAAAGAACATTCACTACCCACTTTCAAGTCTTGGGTCAGATGCGGCCAGGGTTCGAACCCATGACCTTCCACTATATTTGCCCAATACCATGCACGTAATTCTTAGGAGCACTGGCTAGATGTTGAATTAAGAAAACCATGCAGAATTAGAAAAAAAACTATGCTCTATCCATAAGAAGCTACTTTGTATTTTACCCTCGCATTTCCAGTTTTAATGGTAGCGCCTATAATTCTTTTTGGAAATCTCACAGACTCAACATAACTTTGTAACAGACTTTGAATATGCCTGGCATTGGAAACAAAAATAAAATTACTTGGAGGCAGTACATTCTTTTTTGGTGGGCGGGTGAAGATGAGAATCTACCAATTAAGTTGAATTGGTCTAATAAATTCAAAAAAAAAAAAAAAGGGGGGGGGGGGGGGGGGGAAGATGGAAAAAGAAAAAATTCTGAATATTTAATTTCGTTTCTTTTAACAGAAAATGGCTTGTTTGGTGTCCCTTTACAGTCCCTTTTAGAACATGATCAGAGGGTTAAGCCTGATATAGAAGTCCCAATGGTTTTTGTAGATGTAAGTAATTTCATCATTACTCAAATGCTGGAGCCAAGTGGTTAAAGCCTAAGGCATCTAGGGCATTTTAGTCTATTTTCGAAAAAATTGGTTGCTTTGGTAATATTGTTTAAATTTACATAAACAGTTTTACAGCTATTTTCAAGAAGAGTAAAGTTATTAATCTTTATGTATTAATCTAAGAACAAGTTTTTGTATGAATCAGATGTGAGAGTGTATTATGGCCTGCTATATGCTAGAGCATACCCTTTGCAATTTAACTGGGTTTAGCCAGCTGAACTTATGGCATGGCGAAGCATGCATGTGTTTGTGCATGCATAAACTTTAATCTTCTCCACTGAAACTATTGAGTCAAACAGAACCATATTTGGTGTGGAAGGTCCTTAGGCGGAATAGTTTAAAGCTTGTACAAATCAACTTCTTGTGACATTTAAGATGGCTGCTGTTGCTCTAAATAGCAAAAAGTGCTAAATGGCAATTTCAGGTTTAATTATTAACCAACTTAGTTCAAATTTGATATATAGAAAATAAATAGATAGCCATTATATATATATAACAGGATTTTTTTGTCACATTTATAATTACTTTATAATTAGCAGAATATGCAAATAAGCTGCTATTAGTAGCTGATTCTTTAAAACATCTTTAACTCTGAAACTACTGGGCCAAATAGCACCATTTCGTGTGAAAGTTCCCTAGATGGAGTAGTTTTAGATCATTATAAAAAATTTAGTTTTTTTGCAACATCCAAATGGCCACTGTTGCTATAAAATGAGATGCAACTCACAGGGTGCCCACTTCCTATAAAATCATATAAATTCCTATAAAATTGGCAATTCCTGTAATTTTCCTATATTTTCTCAAAAAGACCTAAAATTCCTATATATTTCACACTATTCCTATATTTTCTGGGATGTTTTTGTTTCTATTTGTGTTCACTCACACAAAGCAGTGACTTGGGTTGTATACATCATTTTTAGTTTTTCTAAGAAATCATTGGAATGTCTTGAATTGACATGCACATTGAAAAAAGAATTGGCCCTCTTGTTTGTTGAACTAACCAAGTCAGTATGCTGTAAACAATTACATGTATGTCATTTCCCCAGTCCACTATCCTCGCACCAAAGGAACCAGTCAGAATATCCCGTGTTTCTTATGCCAGACAAGAAAGCAATATCTCAAATTTTAAAGTCTATGTGAGATCTGAGGTCGAGCCCCTCGTGAGGTGGATGCTCTACCACAGAACCGCTAAGATGGTTTTATTAGAAAGAGAACAATTAGCCAGTTTTAGCCTTCAAATCCAAGATTTATCAGGGCAGTGGGTTTAACACTGGAGTACTGCAATTGAGAAAGATTTTTGGTATGCATTAATGTTTTGATGGTTGACTTTATACCAGTATAATGGAAAGAGGCTTCTGCAATTGTTATTTGCAACATTAGGGGCTATCATGTTAGTTACAATGAAATGACTCTAAACTCAAGATATAAATCGGTTTTTTTGGGGGATATATGTATATACATTGGGGAGGATATTGCACAAGATGGCCCCACCTCTCCCTTTATTTCTTGAAAAATCACTACTCATGTCTCTGGTCTCCTAATAACAAGAAATTTGTTTTAGTGTAATTTTTTTCAATTTTTCACAAATTTCAGTTCAAAAATTTGGTGAATATTCAAACCAAAAAAATAGGACTTGTTTATGGTTTACAAAATAATCAGTTTTAATGAAACTTTATTTTTCAGATAATTAATTTTTTAGAAAAATATTGCCTCACTAGCGAAGGCCTTCTCAGGGTACCTGGGTCAGCTACCAGGGTCAAGGTAAGTTTAAACATTCAATACATGTATTACTTCAGATTCTCCAGCAACAGATGACCTATTGCAGTGGGTAACCCCCCCCCCCCCTCCCCCCCCTTTGTTGTTGGTCATGCATCATCTGTCCGCAAACTTGTAACGGGGGATAATGCAATGCTATGTGGAGCTCTTAATTGTAAGCATAGGGAAATTCATGCCTTTATTGAAAGGTGATCAACTCACCAATGGAATTCCCCAGAGCTCAACATGATACCTCATTGCCTTTGTGTGGGACAATTATTTCTATTGGTAATGGAATCACATAATGTGACATTTTCCCATAACGACGTTTTTCTGGGAATATTTGATATAAATGTTATCCATTTCATTTCGCAAAAATGTTAGGAGGTATTGATCACATGGTATGCTGGCGAGTTCCATTTCAAGCTCCAATCTGTAGGACAGTATGTCCAGTTGTCTTTAATACTACAATATTCTCTATTCTTCATTGATTGAGACTTGTTCATGGAACACTAAAAATATGTTTTAGTCACTTTCAAACCTAGAATTTTTTTAATTTACTGTTTTTAAATAATCACAGATATCACAGGGTTTGAATTAGTTGATTTATAGTTGGTAGTTGACCTCAGTTATTTCACTTTTGAAAATGCTTGTGTAAAATTTTCCTTCTTTAAAAAATTTTTGTTGTGTTGTATTTCAGCAATTAAGGTCAGAGCTAGAAGAGAAATTTTACTCAGGAACATTTTCCTGGGTTGATGTTGTTCCCAATGATGCAGCTGCGTTAATGAAGCAATTTTTACGAGAATTACCCATTCCGCTGCTCACGCATGATTATATAGAAGCATTTGCTCAAGTTGAAAGTAAGTCAATCAGATTTTTTGCTTTGGTTGAAAATAGGTCACTGAGACTTTTCGTAAAATAAAAAGAACATATTGAATAGAGATATATAAAATATATAAATGTATTTTTAAAACAAATGTTAAAACCTGTAACTAATAAAAAGTTACCATAGCAACAAGGACAAGATAAATTTGCAACTCTGTTTTATTATCATGTTTAGAAAAAAAATATAAAATTTTGTAACTAATAAATAATAACCATAGCAACAAGGACAAGACACAACAATAAAGCAGTGGAATAAAGTGGGGTCACAGGGTTTTTCGTCAAAGGCATCTTTCACTCATATCAAGTTGGTCAGTTCTAAGATGGTAGAGAAAACTTGATTGCCTGATGAAAATCATCAACTTTTGGCAAGCAAACTGATAATATTTCTTGCACTAAGATCTGCACATAGTTGATGTGTTTTGTAATTACACTGAAGATTTATTTCACATAGTTAATGTACAGTCATACTTCAATTATTCGAAGTTGAAGGGTCTTTATTTTAGGTTCGAATAATCGGGGGGTTCGAATTATCGAACAAGTTAATTTGAAACTTCAATCCACCGTACGTTATCTTAAGACACAACAGTATTCTATTGCATATTGAAAGTGTTTTATCGGTGTCAGTTTATAATGAATAATATCATGACCTATCATGATTAATTTCATAAAAACAGAAATATTAATTCTATTTTAATAAGAATAAAAATTTAATATCGTCTGGTACAAAATCAAACACACGTGGTAATACATACGACACAGTAAGTACAGCCATTCAGAACAAGTACACCATGCTTTCTCATGCACGCAATATACACGTTTTTATGATTTTAAAGAATTTTAAACGAAATGAAACGGGACAGGTCTATTTAATTTCTAGAACTGAAATGTTAATAAGGAGGAAAACTGTCTCTGTCAACTTTATTATTAATAATGATTTTTTTTTAATCCCGACTAGACTATATAAAATATCAAATTAATATTCAGATACCTTTTTTTTTTTTTTTTTTAAATTTTTGATGATGGTAATCGTGGTCAACAGAATTCTTTTTATCGTTTACTTGAGTATCGTGACACACATGCAGCGCATTTTCTGTTACACCTGGGATTATTATTACTGTTTAATTGAACAATTATGATTATTTTTTGCGATTAATTATCAACATGGCTTATGATAGACAATACATAGTGTACTCATGTCTATAAAATGACCGTCAGTTACGTTTGGGTAACATAAACGGGTAAAGGTGAAACCATACTCATTTGTATTAAATTGTACAGGTGAGAGTATTACGTTTTAGAAATGAATAAAAATGTCAACTTCGAATTTTTTTGGGTATATTTCCACTGAAAAGTCTAACGCAGGACTCAATTTAGGTTCGAATAATCGCGGGTCTTCGATTTACAAAGTTCGAATAAGCGAAGTTTTTTAATATGAAGTTATAGTGCAGGGCGGTCGGGACCTACGGAGAACTTCGTATAACCTAAGGTATTCGATTAATAGAAGTTCGAATAACCGAAGTTTGACTGTATTATGTAGCTTCACTTAAAATTTATTTTATGTAGTTAATGTATTATGTAGCTACACTGATGATTTATCCATAATAGATATGTTATGCAGCTACACTTAAATGGATTTTTACATTGTTAATGTGTAATGTAGCTTCACTGAAAATTATTTTACATGTGTGATTGATGTAGCTTTGTATTCAATTACTCTATAACAGATATTCAAGATAAGAAGTTACAGCTTCAAGCCTTGAATTTGTTAGTCATCTTACTTCCTGATGTACATAGAGCCACATTAAAGGTAATGTTATAGGTCAACCTTGCCACATCTTCTACCCCACCTACCTAATACATACAGCCACATTAAAGGTAATGTTTTAGGTGGATTCATGCCACATCTGTGACCCTGACTTAGTACATAGCGAAACATTAAGATAATGTTATTGGATGACCTTTAAACATCTCCTACCCCACCTCCCTAGTACATAGAGATTCATTAAAGGTAATGTTATAAGTGGACATAGCCACATCTTCTACCCAACCTCCCTAATACATAGAGCCACATTAAAGGTAATATTAAAGGTCAACCTTGCCACATCTCCTACCCAACCTCCCTAGTACATAGAGCCACATTAAAGGTAATGTTATAGGTCAACCTTGCCACATCTCCTACCCCACCTCCTTAGTACATAGAGCCACATTAAAGGTAATGTTATAGGTCAACCTTGCCACATCTCCTACCCAACCTCCCTAGTACATAGAGCCACATTAAAGGTAATGTTATAGGTCAACCTTGCCACATCTCCTACCCCACCTCCCTAGAGCATAGAGCTGCATTAAAGGTAATGTTATTGAATGACATTACCCCATCTCCTACCCCACCTCCCTAAAACATAGAGCCACATTAAAGGTAATGTTATAGGTCGACCTTGCCACAACTCCTACCACACCTTCCTAATACATAGAGCCACATTCAAGGTAATGTTATAGGTCGACCTTGTCACATCTCCTACCACACCTTCCTAATACATAGAGCCACATTCAAGGTAATGTTATAGGTCGACCTTGCCACATCTCCTACCTCACCTCCCTAATACATACAGCCACATTAAAGGTAATGTTATAGGTCGACCTTGCCACATCTTCTACCCAACCTCCCTAATACATAGAGCCACATTAAAGGTAATGTTATAGGTCAACCTTGCCACATCTCCTACCCCACCTCCCTAATACATAGAGCCACATTAAAGGTAATATTAAAGGTCAACCTTGCCACATCTCCTACCCAACCTCCCTAGTACATAGAGCCACATTAAAGGTAATGTTATAGGTCAACCTTGCCACATCTCCTACCCCACCTCCCTAGTACATAGAGCCACATTAAAGGTATTGTTATAGGTCAACCTTGCCACATCTCCTACCCAACCTCCCAAGTACATAGAGCCACATTAAAGGTAATGTTATAGGTCAACCTTGCCACATCTCCTACCCCACCTCCCTAGAGCATAGAGCTGCATTAAAGGTAATGTTATTGAATGACATTACCCCATCTCCTACCCCACCTCCCTAAAACATAGAGCCACATTAAAGGTAATGTTATAGGTCGACCTTGCCACAACTCCTACCACACCTTCCTAATACATAGAGCCACATTCAAGGTAATGTTATAGGTTGACCTTGTCACCCTAATACATAGAGCCACATTAAAGGTAATGTTATAGGTCGACCTTGCCACATCTCCTACCTCACCTCCCTAATACATAGAGCCACATTAAAGGTAATGTTATAGGTCGACCTTGCCACATCTTCTACCCAACCTCCCTAATACATAGAGCCACATTAAAGGTAATGTTATAGGTCAACCTTGCCACATCTCCTACCCCACCTCCCTAATACATAGAGCTACATTAAAGGTAATGTTATAGGTTGACCTTGCCACATCTGTGACCCTGACTTAGTACATAGCGAAACATTAAAGGTAATGTTATAGGTCAACCTTGCCACATCTTCTACCCAACCTCCCTAATACATAGAGCCACATTAAAGGTAATGTTATAGGTTGACCTTGCCACATCTCCTACCAAACCTCCGAGGTACATACAGCCACATTAAAGGTAATGTTATAGGTCAATCCATGCCACATCTCCTACCCCACCTCCCTGATGCATAGAGCCACATAAAGGTAATTTTATAGGTCGACCTTGTCACATCTCTGACCCAACCTCCCAAGTACATAGAGCTACATTAAAGGTAATGTTATAGGTTGATCCTTGCCACATCTCCTACCCCACCTCCCTAATACAAAGAGCCGCATTAAAGGTAATTTTATAGGTCGACCTTGCCACATCTCCTACCCCACCTACCTAATACATACAGCCACATTAAAGGTAATGTTTTAGGTCGACCTTGCCACATCTCCTACCCCACCTACCTAATACATACAGCCACATTCAAGGTAATGTTTTAGGTTGACCTTGCCACATCTCCTACCCCACCTACCTAATACATACAGCCACATTAAAGGTAATGTTTTAGGTCGACCTTGCCACATCTCCTACCCAACCTCCCTAATGCATACAGCCACATTAAAGGTAATGTTTTAGGTCGACCTTGCCACATCTCCTACCCCACCTACCTAATACATACAGCCACATTAAAGGTAATGTTTTAGGTCGACCTTGCCACATCTCCTACCCCACCTACCTAATACATACAGCCACATTAAAGGTAATGTTTTAGGTCGACCTTGCCACATCTCCTACCCAACCTCCCTAATGCATACAGCCACATTAAAGGAAATGTTTTAGGTCGACCTTGCCACATCTCCTACCCCACCTACCTAATACATACAGCCACATTAAAGGTAATGTTTTAGGTCGACCTTGCCACATCTCCTACCCCACCTACCTAATACATACAGCCACATTAAAGGTAATGTTTTAGGTCGACCTTGCCACATCTCCTACCCAACCTCCCTAATGCATACAGCCACATTAAAGGTAATGTTTTAGGTCGACCTTGCCACATCTCCTACCCCACCTACCTAATACATACAGCCACATTAAAGGTAATGTTTTAGGTCGACCTTGCCACATCTCCTACCCCACCTACCTAATACATACAGCCACATTAAAGGTAATGTTTTAGGTCGACCTTGCCACATCTCCTACCCAACCTCCCTAATGCATACAGCCACATTAAAGGTAATGTTTTAGGTTGACCTTGCCACATCTCCTACCCAACCTCCCTAATGCATACAGCCACATTAAAGGTAATGTTTTAGGTTGACCTTGCCACATCTCCTACCCAACCTCCCTAATGCATACAGCCACATTAAAGGTAATTTTACAGGTCAACCTTGCCACATCTCCTACCCCATCTCCTGTTACATAGAAAATATAACATTTTTGGTGAAATTATTTGTCTTTCTGGACCATCACATATCTGTCAATAGTTTTTCAAAGTTAAGCATGTGACAACCCAAAGACAGAGGCATCTCTTCCCCCCCTATAAATGGGGAAAAAGTGGTATAAAATCATTCATTCACCTGCAGCATCAACAACAACAAAATCTATAAACCATGCAACAAGAAACCAAATTTTAACAGGATCAGTTTAGTATACCGGATCTACATGTTTAGAAATTGCCTCTGAAAATGTTAACAAACTTACAATAATAAATCTGTGTTGTCCATTTTTATTTTCTGGATAGTTTGAGTATGCCTGTGTTTGTGAAAGTTTAGTGTGCGAGCGTGATTTACATCCAAAATGCATGTGACACACCTGCAATGCCTGTAAATTGACAGGTATGAGGTCAGTTAATTTTGGTGGTGGTTCCTTGAATATTTTTTGGGGAAATTATTAGTGATGGTTTTGGACCATTAAAAATTTCTGAATGACATTATTTGTAGCGGATCAGGACTACCAAACAATTTTTGTAGTGGTCTGTTGAACCTTTCAAATTAAGTTGTAAGTTGACCAGGTTATATAAAATTTCCAGAACCTTCTTTTTGAGTTACTCCATTTGAACATCAAAATTATTTTTGTTAACAAAAGTGACTCTTTTATTATTTTTCAGCTTTTATTGTCATTTTTAAACAAAGTTGTTAATCACAGTGATATAAATAGAATGGGACTTTCCAATATAGCCATGATAATGGCACCGAATCTCTTCCTGTCACCATCTAATCGTTCTAAGTCTAAAGGAATAAAAGATATAGAAATCACCATGGCAGCAGGAACATCAAACGTAGTTCGTATGTTAATCAAGTATCAGGAAATTCTTTGGACGGTAAGTTTTTGGAGACTTTTCCATCATGCCTTTTTTTTTTTTCTTTTGTCGAGCCTGGCATTGCCATAAGGTGAGACTTAGTTGTTACTTTTCCAGTGTTGTAGGCAGCGGCAATGGCGGTGGTAGCGGCGGCATGTCAAAATGTGAAAGTTTATGTTAAAGTAATGTATTTTCTACTCGATCAAAAACTAACCAGGCGAGACATTTAAATCTGTGGAATTCTTGTTTTTTTTTTTTTTTTTAAATTCTAGATCTTTTTGGATTTAAGAGTAGACATCTTCATTTCTATAAATTCCTGGAAGGTCAGTGGAGATCCTTCAGACGAGACCTAGCTTAAAAACCTATGCCCCATGTCACGACAGGCAGAGCACACTAAAGAACCTTCCCTGCACAATGCCCTAAGCGCACTGCAAAGGTAAAAATTTCTGACACTCCTTTTGTAGCTGGTGATGTCTCAATATAAGTGAAAAATTCTTGACTGGGATGTAAAACCCCAGTAAATCAAATCAAATGTGTAATTAAAAATGATTAAATGAAAATTTAATGTTAAATTCTAGATCCCATCATTTTTGCTGCAACAAATGAGACATCAGAATGAACTAGAACAGCAAAGGAAAGGAAGAGAACGTTCTGTAAGTAAAAATTAAATAATAAACCCTTGAACCAAAATTTCTGAAGTAAAATTACAAATAAATACCAGAAGGGAGTGCTCTATAAGTAAAAATTGAGAAATAAATTCTGCATGTTATGAATGTTACTATGTAAAGCTTCTGAAGATGTAATGAAAGCACTAATGCTTTACAAAATCGTGTTGTACTTATTTATTTATTTTATTATATTCTACCGGACACTGAGAAACTAATTTTTTATATATATATATATATATATATATATATATATATATCAGGGGTCCGGAAACGGTCATATTTGCCGGACATGTCCGACAAAAAATATTTTTGTCCGATGTAAAAAATTACTTGTCGGACATTTTTAGTTAATAATAGAAATCAGTTAATCGGACATATAAATAAATATGTTTGTCGGTCATTATTTTAATCGAGTATTGTTTGCTATCACCTGTCAACCGTTTTCAATAAATACTGCAGATATAATAATTAGGCTTTTGTTTATTAATCAGTTAGAATCCATGGTCTTAATCTGTTCCTTTTGTTTCATCGTCCGAACCCTCATTAATTGTTTATTAAGTAATCACATCGCTTGACTGACGGAAACCATAAACAGCTGATTATGAGGGTTGATCCTTCAAGGTCATGGTCGTCGGACTATTATCAAAGACTTTAACGCGCATTGTATGGTCTTTGCAAACTGTTTAGTTATAAATAAATTATTTTAAAAAGTCTAAATACAATCAAAGAGGTCTTGAAATGAGGTTCAGTAAAGTTCGTGTAACTTCGGAAAAACGAAAATGCACGATTGTCAATAAACAAAGATGGCCATCAAACCTTGTGTCGTCAAAGCTGACAGTACAAAAAATCTACACCGTGTGGACACATGAGTCTGACTTCATGTACATAAATAACCTCTATGTAGTAGTTAAATCCTTTTTAAAATCTATTTGATATTAAAATAAAAATCTTTTTAAAAAAACATCGTCAATAACAATATCGGTTGTACGTTTTTTTTGTTTTTTTCTTCTTTGCTTTACACAGCATCGATGATATGATTGCTTTGAAAAAATGTCCGACACCCCAGTCAAAGTTTTCCTGAGCCCTGATATATATATATATATACAAAGTCAAACTTCGATTATGCAAACTTGAAGGGTCTTCATTTTAGGTTAGAATAATCAGGGGGTTCGAATAAGTGAATTTTGGAACTTCAAACTTCGATCTTATGGTATTTTAAGACACAACAGCATCATATTGTACATTGGAAGTGTTTTATCGGTGTCAGTTTATAATGAATAAGGTCATGACCTATCATGATAAATGACATAAAAACAGAAATATTAATTTTATTTCAATATAAATCAAAATTAAATACCATCTGGTACGAAATCAAAGGTCATATGTTGAAAGGTCAAGTTCATAGCTGCATAAGTGTACTGAAATTGTGAATTGTCTTGAAAACCATTAAATTTTTGTACAAGCATGCATATTAGAATATTGAAGGTACATGTATTGATATTACTGTAATTCTTCTATGTATTTGGACAGATTTTGATAATTTTATTTTCAAGTATCCGGGAATTTAGAGGAAATTTGAAAATTAAATATCTTGAAAATTTGGGGTGTCTGAAATATTTAGAGTGTCCGAAAAATTAACTCCCAAGTGCACCAACATGCCGCTTTCTACTTGTAATTGTCTGCAGTAAAATTATTATCATACATTGTGTGTTGCATTATTTGTGGATCAAGTTCAGAGAATTTAGTTTTAATCAAATACTCAATATTTTACCATGCGTATGTGTGTACATTTTAAGAAATGGCAATGCAAAGATAGAACAAGTCCCAACTCCCGACTTCCACAAAATAAAGGTTAAAAATTAACCTGTCTGAAATATTAGAGACATTTTGGAGCCAATTTTGGTTCCTGGTTCCCTCTGGGTATTTAAAGACATTATCAACAGTGATATCCACGCATATATCAATGATAAAGTAAAATTTTAAATAAAATACAAGTAAAAGTTACCTTTTGTGTTGTTTATTTCATTAATTATTATTTTTTAACTGTTGTTGATCAATAATCATGATTCTGTAAGTAATACACATCAAGGTCGCCATTTTGTTTACAAGTAAACAACATGACTTTATTCATTAACTCCCAACGTTTGAGGTGCACCAATATGCCGCTTTCTATTTGTAATTGTCTGCAGTCAAATTATTATTATCCATCATGAGTTGCATTATTTGTGGATCAAGTTCAGAGAATTTCATTTCAATCAAATATTCAATATTTTACCATGCATATGTGTGTACATTTTTAGAAATGACAATGCAAAGATGGAACGAGTCTCGACTCCCGCAAATAAAAGGTTAAAAATTAAATTATTTTAAATCATATTTCAAACACATTTTAATGTAATTCTTATCTTGGAAAACAGTTTTTTTATTAAGTCTGTCAGCTGGAACAAACAATCTCATGGCCGTTTTTTGGAATTCCCACAACAAACACATATGAGAGTAAGTGATGTTTTCGGACCCTCTATGTTTTCGGACAAACTAATTTTATAAATTTTAATAATTTTAAATTTCCTCTAATTTCAGGCGGCAATTTTTTACCTCTAAATCGGGACACATGAAAGTGAAAGTTGATTATAATTTATGTTCACTACCGAGAAAATCGTGTAAGACAGAATCTTGTCAGTACACTATTTCAACATCAAAAACGTTTTTTTCTGCTGAAAACAGGAAGTGACATTTTCACTTATTCTCAATTAGTGTTTGTTATGGGAATTCCAAAAACGACCAAGTGATTGTTCCAGCCGACAGACGCGGTAAAAAAACTGTTTTCCAAGATGAAAATTATATTAAAATATGTTTGAAATATGATTTAAAATAACTTAATTTTTAACCTTTTATTTGCGGAAGTTGGGAGTCGGGACTTGTTCTATCTTTGCATTGCCATTTCTTAAAATGTACACACATACGCATGGAAAATATTGAGTATTTGATTAAAACTAAATTCTCTGAACTTGATCCACAAATAATGCAACACACAATGTATGATAATAATTTTACTGCAGACAATGACAAGTAGAAAGCGGCATGTTGGTGCACTTCAAACGTTGGGAGTTTTTTGGACACTCTAAATATTTCAGACACCCCTAATTTTCAAGATATTTAATATTCAAATTTCCTCTAAATTCCCGGACACTTGAAAATGAAATTATTAAAATCTGTCCGAATACATAGAAGGATTACGGTATTCACTTTTTGTTTAGGCATGTTTATAAGAATATTGTAGGTATTGAAATGAAGATCATTTTGATATATGGTACAAGGTCATATGTTGAAAGGTCAAGGTCACAGCTGCAAAAGAAGACTTAAATTGCTAATTATCTTGAAAACTATGAACTTTTTGTATAGGCATGTATATTAGAATATTGTAAGTATTGACATGATGATCATTTTGATTTATGGTGCAAGGTCGTATGTTGAAAGGTCAAGGTCACAGCTGCAAAAGAAGACTTAAAATTGCTAATTATCTTGAAAACTATTAACTTTTTGTATAGGCATGTATATTAGAATATTGTAGGTATTGCGACAACGATCATTTTGATATATGGTTCAGGGTTATATGTTCAAAGGTCAAGGTCATGCCAACATAGGAATACTAAAATTATTAATTATCTTAAAAGCTATTCATTTCATGTATAGGCATGTATATTAGAATATTGTAGGTATTGACAAGACAATCATATATGGTTCAAGGTCATATATGTTCAAAGGTCCAGGACATAGCTGCATAAGTATACTGAAATTGATTAATGATTTGGAAATTATTCATTGCTCTTCAGTTACTTCATGCATAGTACATGTATAAAAGCTACTTACGAATGAAATGTAAGTGGATATATTTCTGATTAAGTTTTGTGGGAGTTCTTAACTTGAGAAAACTTTAAAAGTTTCTGTACTTAATACATTGTCTATTGCACTTTGCAAACAATATTGGACATATCTTCAGGTGAGCATTAGGGCCCATAGGCCTCTTGTTTATTTCTTAAAATACATTTTATTTTTTCAGATAATGCGATTTTTAGGGAAAAAAGACAAATCGGATGTGTACAGAAAACCAGTGGCTCAAGAGGTAATACTTTATCTAATATATTGTAAAATATTTTTAGATAAAAATGAAGCACTACCATGAAAAATCTCAGAAAAGTATTAACACATTTTAGGAACAAGATTTTTTTTATTATGCCAAGATTTATTAATATATTGAGAAATATCGAAACGTTTGAGTTCTTGATTAACCCTATATTTCTACCATGATGGCTTAGTTGGTAGTTCTCTCGCTCCATTAATTGGTGGGTCATATTTTTCAAGTCTCAGATACTGATATTTCAAAATAAAAGCTTGAATAATCAATGGAACTCGCCAGTGTACCATGTGATCAATACCTCTTAACGTTTGTGCGGAATGAAATGGATAACAATTACGTCAAATATTCCCGAAAAAACGTCGTTATTACGGGAAACATCACTTTATGCAATTCCATTGCCAATAATTGTCCCGCGTAAATGCTATGAGGTATCACGTGGTACACTGGCGAATTCCATTATAGTGATTGCTATTCCACCAAACAGTGACTACTGAAGACTAAAAACAATTGGGTTCTTAAATTTTGATTTTTCTAAAATTAGGGATAGTCGAAGCACAAAATAAATTTATCGCTGTTATTCTTTATCACATTTTGTAGATATGTCTTCATGAGTAAAATAAACTCTTTATCCCTTTTTTATTCATTTATCTATCCATCCATCCATTCATTCATTCATTCATTCTTTTATTCCATTATTGATTGATTGATTCATTTATTCACCGGTACATTCATTCATTCATTCATTCATTCATTCATTCAATCATTCAATTATTGATTGATTGATTGATTCATTCATTCATTCATTCATTGATTCATTCATTCATTGTATTCTATTTGAACATTATTCAGATTCTTATAAAATATCTTGGAATGATTTCAACAAACATTCGTTTAATTTGTAGTGTCACAAATATTGTCTTTAGGGTCAAAGGGCAGTATAAGAAGCCAACACTTGAGAATTTGATATATTATACTATTTAAACAGAATCTGTTGTTGTTATTATTTTTATTATAATTATTATTTTTATAATTGTTGTTACTATTATTTTAATAATAATAATTTGTTCGCAATATGCAAAATACAGCTTATAGCCCAAACATATTTATAATATATAAGATGGCGGTATTATTATTATTATTATTATTATTATTATTATTATTTCAGAACATTTTAGCAGTATTTTTAAAAGGTGATAAAACCACCAGTATATTATTATAAGATATTCTATATTCTCATCTATTTCAAAATTATGTATCACATGAAAATGAACCATTCTATCCAATGAAAAAAGTTTTTATATACAATCTTTTACAAAATGTCACCTGTATCCTGATTGGTTGATATGTAATACTTCCTTTTATTTTTGACCAACCGTTATCTTTGATACCTCAATCAGCATTGAATTTTAAGATATTGTTTTTATGTTAACTGCTCAAGCTATTTCAGGCAAGCTGAATATCACATATTGATTGAAATGTTATCAGACTTTTGTAAGCATTTTATAAAGTACAAATACATATTTCCACCTTCTCTTATGCCACAGTGTCAATTACTTTAGCAAATTTGTACCCAGATGTCTATTGGTTCATTTATTAACAAGAAAATTGGTCAGGTAATATCCAATTAACCTGTTAGAGAACTTTAAAGGCACTGACCTATCATTTACACTGCATGAATTTGCTGTTCATGCACTTTATTTATATAGGGTTACCATGGTGATATAATACAAGATATCATGTGATTCTCTTAACATCTATATGGAATTACTTTTATTTTATCATTATTATTATTATTATTATTTTAATGTAGAATTCCATATATAATTGCAAAAAAACCCCACTTTTTTTCGGAAATTTTCTATAATTTTTTTTACAAATTTTATTGGGTGTTACTGGTTTCAAGTCTACCCTTATAGACAAGGTTTTAATGCCAGATGAGAATTTAGAATACTGTAAAATCACAAATGTTCGTGGGGAAAATAAAATTTTACTGTTTTTTGAGGATGAGCAAATTCCATAAAAAGTGATACTTACCAAGACCACAAATTTTTTTTTTTTTTATTTTTTATTTATTTATTTATTTATTTTTTTTTATCAAAACAAATTTTCCAAATTGTCTCATAGTGATTTTTTAAAAATCACAAAACTTAGAAATTTTAACCCCATGAACATTATTGATAATGCTATATATAGAGTTAAGGATTTGTATTTGAAATTACACCATTGCACTAGAAACCGAAACACGTCACAGGTATTTGATATAACATGGAGAGATGGAATGTGGTTAAGAATTATGTACAGAGAAAAAATTGAGTGTGTGTCTCTGTTAAGAAAAGGAATCGATTGCTTAAAAAGTGGACACTTTGGATTACACATGTACATACAAGAAAAAAACACACTTGTGTTATAATGTGTTTACATTATTATCAATAAATTTCCTAGTAATTGCCAGAAATTTTTTATCTTACTTCACACCAAAACCAAATCTAGAGTTGTTTCTGTAATGATTTCCATTCCTTATTTTGAAGAGACTATGTTAGGATCCCAATTGGGCAGATCTTAGTGTGAAAAAATTTGTCAGTTCTCTTGCTGAAGGTCATTGGTTTTTTCTTGACATTCCATTTTTCTGTACCATCGTGAAACTGATGTGAAAAAATCTGGTTTTAGATAAAACACTATCAATCTAATCTGATCTTATTTTGACTTTCTCTTTTAAAGTTTTACCCAATTATTGGAATAACCCTTGTACATTTATATGCTATTTATTGATGGTATCATAGCTCATTACACCCTTATTAAACTTGAAATAGGTAAAGGCAGATATGCAACAATAAACAATAAACAATTGAAATCCCAATCAAAGGGAGATAATGTATTATCTCTCAGTTCCTAAATACTATTACAAGCAGGTTGATAATTGGTCAGATGAGATGTAGTCTGAATTTCCTCTGACAATAACAGCAGGTGTGTGTAGGGTCAGACTAAAAATATTAGAGAAACATTGCTAACCTTAAACAAGAGGTGGGGCCTTGGTGGCTGAGTGGTCTTAAGTGCACGCTTATGGATCACAGCCCCTTTCACCGCCTGAGTTCGAATCCCACTCAGGACAGATCTTAGTGTGAAAAAGTTTGTCAGTTTGCTTGCTGAAAGTCTGTGGTTTTCTCCAGGCAATCCAGTTTCCTCCACCATCCCAGAACTGACCACCTCAAAAAAGTGAAAGAATCTTGACTATGGTGTAAAACACCATTACTCCACTCTTTAAACAAGAGGTGAATGATTCGTTATCCAAAATATATATATTTCAGGATGTCATTGGCACTGGTTCAAAATTTTAGATCTATCTTTCAGTGCTGATGTTTGCCAGTCTCTTCTTCCATTTTTAAAACAAGGCTGATTTACCTCCCAGAGTCAGACCTGCCAACCCATACGATTTTTCTGTAGTTCTTACTGAAAATTGCAAAAAATTTTTAATTCTTATGATTGTACGGATACGGCATTTGTTCTTCCGATTTTTAGCTCACCTGACCAAAAGGTCATGTGAGCTTATGGCATGGCGCGGTGTGTGTATGTGCGTGCATGCGTGCGTGCGTGCGTGTGTGCTTGCATCGTTAACACCTATTTTCAACTTCTCCTCCAAAACTGCAGGACAGATTTCAATGATACTTGGTCAGAAGCATAAAAGGGCCAGTGCAATTCAGATTTGTTAATGGCGTTGCCATGGCTACCTAAACTAGGTCAAGGTGACCTAGGGGTCCAAAAATCTTAAAAAATCTTGTTCTCTAAAACCCATGATGAGAGAAAAAATCTGATGTGATATTTGGCTTCTCTAGGGTCTTAAGCCTATAGTTTGTTCATTTCGTGAAATTTGATCGAAAAACGGGTTACATGTTTTTGCGTTTTAATTTTAAAAATTTCGTAAAATGGCTTCAAATTGTTATTACTTGACTATTTGAACAGGTATTGACATGGGGTTTTCAGTTTTGACTTTTTCTTGAAATGACCTTTAAAATAGGGTCAAGGTCACAATCAAGGTCATGGCCTAATTTGTGATTTATGCAGTTTTAGGCAATTTTCTTGCAAATTTTTAGAGAGATATGAATTCAGAACATTGTTAAAATGTTCCCCATGACAGAATTTAAAAGGTACCAAGTTTTGTTACTATATGATAATTCATGTAGGAGTTGTTGCCCCTGAAATGTTTTTTTTTTTTTTTTTTTTTTTTTTGCTAGGTATTGATATGACAATCATTTTGATATATGGTTCAGGTCATATGTTGAAAGGTCAAGGTCATAGCTGCAAAAGTGTACTGAAATTGTTAATTATCTTGAAACTATGAACTTTTTGTATAGGCATATATATTAGAATAATATAGGTATTGATATGACAATCATTTTGATATATGGGTCAAGGTCATATGTTGAAAGTTCAGGTTCATATCTGTAAAAGAAGACTGAAATTGTTAGTTATCTTGAAACTATGAACTTTTTTTATAGGCATATATATTAGAATATTGTAAGTATTGATATGACTATTACTTTGATATATGGTTCAAGGTCATATGTTCAAATAAATCATTATTTGGAAATTATTCATTGTACCATTTAAATCATGCATATAAGCTATTTATAAATGAAATGAAATGTGACTAGATATTTCTGATTAATTATTGCCAGATTTCCAAACTTGAGGAATTTTGTAAAGTTCTTTGCAAGCTTTTGGACATATCCTCAGGTGAGTGTTAAGGCCAATGGGCCTCTTGTTAAATATGAAACCTTACACACAGCAATGAGACAAAATGTGTTAAGTTCAGAGGAAATTCATACTAAAGAGACTGTAGGTTCTGGTTGAACATTAACATGGTATATAAGGGGAACTCCATTTGCACTGCTTTGTTTTAATCAGGAAATAAGTTATTTGGTGGTAGATATTTATGTTTGTTTTTTATGTAGAGATTCAAAGTTTAGATGTTACAATGTAATAATTTTAAAGACCTGTGTAGCTGGATAATTTTAAGCAATATGAAATTGTGAAATATAGCTTATTTTAGGCTAAAACAGGAGACTTTTAGTGACTGGCTTAAAAATCATTAGTTTAAGTAATTCAACTCTTTTTATAGTTGTTTTAGTTATTAGCCACATATGTTTAAGGTCTTCAATTTTATATTATTTACCATCATAATATGACCATGGTGGTGGCTCAGTTGGTAGAATGCTCACTCCTTAAGTGGGAGGTTGTGGGTTCGAACCCGAAACAGTTCTTTTGGATGGGAACCTGTGTCACAGTAGGCATGGCACGATAAAGAACCCTGCTGTATAATGCCATCAGCGCAACACACAGGCAAAATTTCTGTACTTTCATCTATAGTTGGCGACGTCTCGATTTAGGTGAAATATTCTTGACTGGGATATTAAGCACCATGACATGCCTACCATGACATGGGACCTTGTTTATTTTATGTTCCCACAGAAAGAACTGTGACTTTCATTTTGTAATGCAAAGTACTTGGCAAAAGAACAGTCACTACCCACTTTCAAGTCTTGGATCAGACCCGGTCGGGGTTCAAACTCACAACCTATCACTTATGGAGTGAGCACTCTACCAGCTGAGTTACTGCATGGTGATATAAGACTCATTGACCTAGACGAGCTAGAATCTTATCAAAAAGTAGCTTTAAGCGCAAGCTTGTACAACACGAACCATAATACACACAACACATACGCAAGTGTTCTTGGTTATTCCATAGAAAAAAATAAATCTGTTCTTGTCAGGAACAGATTGCTTATGCAGAATTAATTACCGTTAACCAACCATATACTTGAAGTTTAAATCACAGTGTTTTTGACCACTTAGATTTCAATACCACTTGAGCAGTTTACCAGCCACACATCATGGTTTTCTAGATGCTCTTAAATAATATGTTTCAGGCATTCAATTGATAATCTGCTTTTATAAAATCATTCTTTATCTATCATAGTTAGTCACTTCAAGTCAACACATGATTTTGATGCAGATTCATATTTCAAAGTTGTGTAAAGAATTCTTCATCAACATTTTGAGAAATGAAACTGCTACAAAAATGAATTAAGTTATTATTTTCTTTCAATGTTTTGAGTACTTTGATCATTTTTTTTTTCTCGGACTTATTTTAGGGAGATTTTCAGGAAGGTGTGATAAGAATTCAAGCCCCAAACTTAACTAAAAGTTGCACAGCTGTACAATTAGACGAATTTACGACAGCTGGCCAGATTGTAGACAGATTCAGAAATAACTATGTATCAGAAACCAGGTAACCTTTTCTTCATATATTTCTATTACCTAAATTAAAAAAAAAATCTGTTATTTTGATAATATCAAATTAAAATGTTTGCATTGTGTTGAAAAAAATCTTAATTTTTGGATAATTTTAGAATTGTAAAAGAATATTGTATATAGTTTCTTAGAGAGTGGTGTTCTTGTGTGTTTTATTCCATTTTTTGGTCAGTGGTCTTGGTAGCCACATGGTCTTAAGCATGCACTTACAGACCACGGTGTCTCTCCACCTAGGTTCAAACCCCACTCGGGCAGATCCTAGTGTGAAAATGATTTGTCATGTCTCTCACTAAAGTTCAGTTGTTTTCTCTGAGCACTCTGGCTTCCTCCACCATCCCAGTCTGACTGCCTCAATATAAGTAAAAGAATCTTGACTGGGACATAAAACAACATTGCTCACATCAGCATCATTTTAAATTGTGCAGTCATTTCGATTGCAAATTTAATGAATTTCATCTTCTTTTTTTTTGTTCCATACTACATGTGAATTTATACAGAAACTATGATGCATTTTTATCATTTTCAACATAGCCCAACTCAAAGTTTACTAAATCTGTACAGTCTTATGCATTTTTATCATTTTCAACATAGCCCAACTCAAAGTTTACTAAATCTGTACAGTCTTATGCATTTTTATCATTTTCAACATAGCCCAACTCAAAGTTAACTAAATCTGTACAGTCTTATTCATTTTTATCATTTTCAACATAGCCCAACTCAAAGTTTACTAAATCTGTACAGTCTTATTCATTTTTATCATTTTCAACATAGCCCAACTCAAAGTTTACTAAATCTGTACAGTCTTATGCATTTTATCATTTTCAACATAGCCCAACTCAAAGTTTACTAAATCTGTACAGTCTTATGCATTTTTATCATTTTCAACATAGCCCAACTCAAAGTTTACTAAATCTGTACAGTCTTATGCATTTTTATCATTTTCAACATAGCCCAACTCAAAGTTTACTAAATCTGTACAGTCTTATGCATTTTATCATTTTCAACATAGCCCAACTCAAAGTTTACTAAATCTGTACAGTCTTATGCATTTTTATCATTTTCAACATAGCCCAACTCAAAGTTTACTAAATCTGTACAGTCTTATGCATTTTTATCATTTTCAACATAGCCCAACTCAAAGTTTACTAAATCTGTACAGTCTTATGCATTTTATCATTTTCAACATAGCCCAACTCAAAGTTTACTAAATCTGTACAGTCTTATGCATTTTTATCATTTTCAACATAGCCCAACTCAAAGTTTACTAAATCTGTACAGTCTTATGCATTTTTATCATTTTCAACATAGCCCAACTCAAAGTTTACTAAATCTGTACAGTCTTATGCATTTTTATCATTTTCAACATAGCCCAACTCAAAGTTTACTAATCTGTACAGTCTTATGCATTTTTATCATTTTCAACATAGCCCAACTCAAAGTTTACTAATCTGTACAGTCTTATGCATTTTTATCATTTTCAACATAGCCCAACTCAAAGTTTACTAAATCTGTACAGTCTTATGCATTTTTATCATTTTCAACATAGCCCAACTCAAAGTTTACTAAATCTGTACAGTCTTATGCATTTTTATCATTTTCAACATAGCCCAACTCAAAGTTTACTAAATCTGTACAGTCTTATGCATTTTTATCATTTTCAACATAGCCCAACTCAAAGTTTACTAAATCTGTACAGTCTTATGCATTTTTATCATTTTCAACATAGCCCAACTCAAAGTTTACTAAATCTGTACAGTCTTATGCATTTTATCATTTTCAACATAGCCCAACTCAAGTTTACTAAATCTGTACAGTCTTATGCATTTTTATCATTTTCAACATAGCCCAACTCAAAGTTTACTAAATCTGTACAGTCTTATGCATTTTTATCATTTTCAACATAGCCCAACTCAAGTTTACTAAATCTGTACAGTCTTATGCATTTTTATCATTTCAACATAGCCCAACTCAAAGTTACTAAATCTGTACAGTCTTATGCATTTTTATCATTTTCAACATAGCCCAACTCAAAGTTTACTAAATCTGTACAGTCTTATGCATTTTTATCATTTTCAACATAGCCCAACTCAAAGTTTACTAAATCTGTACAGTCTTATGCATTTTTATCATTTTCAACATAGCCCAACTCAAAGTTTACTAAATCTGTACAGTCTTATGCATTTTTTATCATTTTCAACATAGCCCAACTCAAAGTTTACTAAATCTGTACAGTCTTATGCATTTTTATCATTTTTAACATAGCCCAACTCAAAGTTTACTAAATCTGTACAGTCTTATTCATTTTTCAGAATGAAAACTTTTCCCAGCAGGGAAAAACTTCATGAACATAGCTCAGTGTTTAATGATCCAGCTAAGGTTAACTTTGCCCAGGAGAACACTCATCTTTATGAAGTAGGAGGCAATATTGGTAAGTTGTTTAGTTTGCAAGGCATTAAAGTGGGGGGAAAATCCATGAAAGTCATATCTTACCCAGCTTTAACCATACAAATCTTTTGAACATGAAAATTTAGTCATTTTGTTTTGCACTTTGCCAGCCATGCTTGTTTAGATTCAAGAAAGATTATCAATGCCAATAGTGTTCTTTTAGCAAACAGGCGTATAGAAACAGTATTACAAGCATGCAACACTTTTCTGACACTGACATTTTATGAAGTGAGATTTATATCCAGAATAGGTAAAAGGGTAGCACAATTTGGTTTTTAATTTTCCAGATCACAGGAAATTACCAGTCCTACAGGTGACTTTTTAACAGGTAACATGTTAGACTGGTTTTAGGGTAGAATTTATAAAAAGTTTTTTGATTAGCAGGGTTTTCCCTGGTGCACAGAAAGCTGTCTTTTGACACATTTTTGTGTCGCCTGACTAGCCGACATATAGGGATTACTTTCGTCGGCGGCGTCGGCGTCGTCGTCTGCAGCGTCCGGATTTCCTTGTCCGGAGCATAACATTGGTGTTGTACGTTCAAATGACTCCAAACTTGGTGTGCATGTTTCTGGCAATGACTCGAAGTGCAGTGCACAAGAACCGCAACTCTGTCTTTTTCCTTTTTTGAATTATTTCCCTTTGATTGATTTTTATAGAGCATTTCTTGTCTGGAGCATAACTTTGGTGTAGTATGTTCAAATGACTCCAAACTTGGTGTGCATGTTTCTGGCAATGACTCAAAGTGCAGTGCACAAGAACCGCAACTGTATCTTTTTCCGTTTTTGAATACTCCCTTTGATTGATTTTTATAGAGCATTTCTTGTCTGGAGCATAACTTTGGTGTAGTATGTTCAAATGACTCCAAACTTGGTGTACATGTTTCAGGCAATGACTCGAAGTTCAGTGCACAAGAACCCCAACTCTATCTTGTTCCGTTTTTGAATACTCCCTTTGATTGATTTTTAGCTCACCTGAGCTGAAAGCTCAGATGAGCTATTGCGATGGTTCACCGTCCGTTGTCTGTCGTGCGTCGTGCGTCGTGCGTTAACATTTTACATTTTAATCAACTCCTCTAAAACTACCAACCCAAATTTGATAAAACTTGGTGATGATGATGTCTGGGTGAAGGCCTTTCAGATTTGCACATATGAAGGAGTTATGTCCCCTTGGGGCCCCATAAGGGGGGAAATAGTGAAAAACTTTAAAAATCTTCTCCTCTGAATGTACAAGTGATATACCTTAGTTATTTCACTTATAACATTCTTAGGTCATCTAGTTTTAGATTTGCACAAATGAAAGCGATGGGGCTCAAAATGGGGAAATGGCAAGGAACTTAGTGGGAAAATTGCTAAAAATTATTTATTTGTCACTATATCTTGAAAACTATTAACTTTTTGTATAGGCATTTATATTAGAATATTGTAGGTATTGCGACAACAATCATTTTGATATATGGTTCAAGGTCATATGTTCAAAGGTCAAGGTCACAGCTGCAAAAATAGACTTAAATCGCTAATTATCTTGAAAACTATTAACTTTTTGTATAGGCATGTATATTAGAATATTGTAGATATTTGGACAACGATCATTTTGATATATGGTTCAAGGTCATATGTTGAAAGGTCAAGGTCACAGCTGCAAAAGAAAAGTTAAATTGCTAATTATCTTGAAAACTATTAACTTTTTGTATAGGCATGTATATTAGAATATTGTAGGTATTGACATGACGATCATTTTGATATATGGTTCAAGGTCATATGTTGAAAGATCAAGGTCACAGCTGCAAAAGAAAAGTTAAATTGCTAATTATCTTGAAAACTATTAACTTTTTGTATAGGCATGTATATTAGAATATTGTAGGTATTGACATGACACTCATTTTGATATATGGTTCAAGGTCATATGTTGAAAGGTCAAGGTCACACTTGCAAAAGAAAAGTTAAATTGCTAATTATCTTGAAAACTATTAACTTTTTGTATAGGCATGTATATTAGAATATTGTAGGTATTGCGACAACAATCATTTTGATATATAGTTCAAGTTCATTTGTTGAAAGGTCAAGGTCACAGCTGCAAAAGAAGACTTAAATTGCTAATTATCTTGAAAACTATTAACTTTTTGTATAGGCATGTATATTAGAATATTGTAGATATTTGGACAACGATCATTTTGATATATGGTTCAAGGTCATATGTTGAAAGGTCAAGGTCACAGCTGCAAAAGAAAAGTTAAATTGCTAATTATCTTGAAAACTATTAACTTTTTGATAGGCGTGTATATTAGAATATTGTAGGTATTGACATGACGATGATTTTAATATATGGTTCAAGGTCATATGTTGAAAAATCAAGGTCACAGTTGCAAAAGAAAAGTTAAATTGCTAATTATCTTGAAAACTATTAACTTTTTGTATAGGCATGTATATTAGAATATTGTAGGTATTGACATGACGATCATTTTGATATATGGTTCAAGGTCATATGTTGAAAGGTCAAGGTCACAGTTGCAAAAGAAAAGTTAAATTGCTAATTATCTTGAAAACTATAAACTTTTTGTATAGACATGTATATTAGAATATTGTAGGTATTGACATGACGATCATTTTGATATATATTTTAAGGTCATATGTTTAAAGGTCAAGGTCACAGCTGCAAAAGAAGACTCAAATTGTGCATTAGCTTGAAAACTATTAACTATTTGTATAGGCATGTATATTAGAATATTGTAGGTATTGCGACAACAATCATTTTGATATATAGTTCAAGTTCATTTGTTGAAAGGTCAAGGTCACAGCTGCAAAAGAAGACTTAATTGCTAATTATCTTGAAAACTATTAACTTTTTGTATAGGCGTGTATATTAGAATATTGTAGGTATTGACATGATGATCATTTTGATATATGGTTCAAGGTCATATGTTGAAAGGTCAAGTTCACAACTGCAAAAGAAGACTTAAATTGCTAATTATCTTGAAAACTATTAACTTTTTGTATGGGCATGTATTTTAGAATATTGTAGGTATTGACATGACGATGATTTTAATATATAGTTCAAGGTCATATGTCAAAAGATCAAGGTCACAACTGCAAAAGAAGACTTAAATTGCTAATTATCTTGTAAACTATTAACTTTTTTTATAGGCATGCATATTGGAATATTGTAGATATTGACATGGCAATCATTTTGATATATGATTCAAGGTCATATGTTGAAAGGTCAAGGTGACAGCTGCAAAAGAAGACTACAGTCACTTTATGCATATTAGCTGCTTATTAATGAAATGTGACTGAATATTTCTGATTAATTTTTTTGGGAGTTCTTGAGTTTCTTTAAATTTTCTGTACTTGATATATTGTCTGTTGCACTTTGTAAACAATTTTGGAGATATTCTCAGGTGAGCGTTAAGGCCCATGGGCCTCTTGTTGTGCAGTGTCAGGGCGACACATCTGTTTCAAAGAAACATATCTAGTTATCATAAATGTCTGGTTATAAAATCATCAAATGTGCCAATGATGATGCAATCATAATTGAACTGGAAATCTGGAAATATTTTTATTCCGCTTTAGTCCGTATTTCATTTTTAGCTCAACTGGCAATAGCCAGCTGAGCTTATGGCATGGCAAAGCGTTTGTGCGTGTGTGCGTCCATGCGTAAACTTTAATCTTCTCCATTGAAACTACTGGACACATTTTAACCAAATTTGGTGTGAAAGGTCCCTAGGTGATGCAGATTAAAGTTTGCACAAATCAACTTCCTGCAGCATCCAAGATGGCTGCCGTTACTATAAATAGCAAAAAGTGATGAATGGCTGATACAGGTTTATTTATCAACCAATTTAGTTCAAATTTGGTATAAAGAAAGTAGATGCATAGCCATTTCACATATGTAACAGGTTTTTCAGAAACATTTTTTATTGGGTAGCTATTTGCAGAATATTCAAATAAGGTGCTATATTTAGCCAATTCTTTGAAAATCTTCTCCTCAGAAACTACTGGACCTATTTGAACCTAATTTGGTGTGCAAGGTCCTTAGGTGATGCAGATTAAAGTTTGCACAAATCAACTTCCTGCGGCATCCAAGATGGCTGCCATTTCTATAAATAGCAAAAAGTGATAAATGGCTGATACACATTTATTTATCAACCGATTTAGTTCCAATTTGGTAAATGCATAGCATTTAACATATATAATGGAATTTTCAGAAACATTTTTTATTGGATCACTTTTAGCAGAATATTCAAATAAGGTGCTATATTTAGCCAATTCTTTGAAAATCTTCTCCTTAGAAACTACTGGACCTTTTTGAACCTAATTTGGTGTACAAGGTCCCTAGGTGATGCAGATTAAAGTTTGCACAAATCAACTTCCTGCGGCATCCAAGATGGCTGCCGTTTCTATAAATAGCAAAAAGTGATAAATGGCTGATACACATTTATTTATCAACCGATTTAGTTCCAATTTGGTATATAGAAAGCAGATGCATAGCCATTTAACATATATAACAGGTTTTTCAGAAACATTTTTTATTAGGTCGTTATTAGCAGAATATTCAAATAAGGTGCTATATTTATCCAATTCTTTGAAAATCTTCTCCTCAGAAACTACTGGACCTATTTGAACCTAATTTGGTGTGCAAGGTCCCTAGGTGATGCAGATTAAAGTTTGCACAAACTGTGGCATCCAAGATGGCCACCATTATTTTAAATAGCAAAAAGTAATGAATGGCCGATACACATTTATATATCGTACAATTTGGTATATAGACAGTAGATGTATAGCCATTTCACTTACATACCATTTTTTTCTGAAACATTTTAGCTCAACTGGCAATAGCTAGCGGCATGGCTGTCTGAAATTCACATGCAAATAAAGTGCCAGTTGAGCAATACAGGCCCTTTTGGGCCTCTTGTTATCAAACTGAAGTGTTGCATAAGTGCTCTAAACGAGGTAACTCATATTTGCAAAGCATTTTTCAGTGATTGTCTGCGCAAATTACTTTGAAAAAAATTTATCAGTATTTTTGACCAAAACTTGCACAAACATAAGGGTAGTGTCAACTCTGACAGTGAAAAATCAGATTCTGAAACTGCTGCCGCTCTGTTTGACCCAAAACAAAAATCATAATTTTTTTTTTGGCCAATTCCACTTCCTGTTGCTTTTAACAACTGCTATTAAAATTTTACAATGATAAACTTTTGTGGTTATTTGTCCCTCAAAATTTTATGGTAAGGGGGCACGTGTCCCCAAGTTTAAAAAACTGAATGAAAACACTGGATTAGTAACCAGAGTACTGAAACTGACATAAGACTTAAATAAACAAGAAATAATTATCACAGAAATACCTGAAGAATAACAAGAAATAAAACATAGCTGTCAAGCATTTTCAAAGTTTTGTGTGTGACAACCTCCGAAAAACGAGGCATCCCTCCGAAAAAAATTGGAAATAATAGTGTGAAATCATTTATTCAACTGCAATTTGAGTCATCAACAACAGCGGTGGAATCTGCAAAACTGCAACCAAGAAACCAAAATATTACCGGATTGTTGGATTTACGAGTATCTGCCACTGAAAATGTTAACAAACTTATGATAATAGATCTATGTCATCAGTTTTTATTTTCAGGATATGTGTTTGTTCGTGAAATTTTAGCATGTACGCATGATTTTCATCTAAAATGTGTGTGACACACATACAATGTGTGTGTGTGTGTGACTTAACAGGGTGATATAAGAGTGTAGTTGCTCTACAGCAATTAAGCACTGATTGTTTTTTATTGTTGTTTTTTTTTTTCTAGTCAAAACAGAGTTGAGTAATGGTGTTTAACGTTCCAGTCAAGAATATTTCCCTTATATCGAGACATCACCAGCTATAAATGAAGGTGCAGATATTTTGCCTGTGTGTTGCACTGATGGCATTGTACAGCAGGGTTCTTTTGTGCCATGCCTAACGTGACATGGGACCTTGTTTATTTAAGTTCCCATCCAAAAGAACCCTGACTTTCATTTTGTAATGCTGAGTGCTTGGCAGAAAAAACAGTCACTACCCACTTTCAAGTCTTGGGTCAGATCCAGTTGGGGTTTGAACCCATGACTTTCTATTTATGTTAAGATAAATGAAGTGAAATAAAAGTCAATTTTCCAAAATTAGTGTTTTATACCAGTAAAAATTTTGAGCTCAACTCGTCTAACAGAGATAGGAGCTATATTTTTTATTTATTTTTTCTGTTCTTTATTCTTTATTGTAGGCGAGAGATGTCTAGATCACAAAACCAGAATGATGTCCCTTTATCGAGTAAATCCAAATGCCGAATGGATTATACGGACAAAGAATAAATAACATACTATATGGCAGTTTTATATATAAACATAAATATGTATATCTTAAGCCCCAGTAAAGTGCTTTGGAATGTACCATGATAAAGAATGGAAGATACCATTATAAATTAGAGGGTTAATTAATAAGTATTGGAATTTCTATGTTTATTCTGGTTTGTGTGTGGTTTGCAGTAATTGAAGCTAGAACATGAAAAAAAAAAAAATTTTCATAATTTAACCCCCAATAAAGTGCTATGGAATGTACCATGGTGAAGGATGGGAGATACCATTCTAAATAAGAGGGTTGATAAGTGTTAGAATTTCTGTGTATATTTTGGAATGTGTGTGGTTTGAAGTAATTGAAGTGAACACATAACAACTGAATAAATTATTTTGTATAATAAACCCTTAGTAAAGTGCTATGGAATGTACCATGATTTAGATTGGAAGATACCATTATAAAATAGAGGTTTGTTTTATTTCAGGGAAATAAGTGTTTTAGAATTTTTGTGTATATTTTGGATTGTGTGGTTTTCATGTTTCATAAAAAGTTTATACATAACTTGAGGATAATTTTAGATTTATGTGTCAATATGAAAAGTTACATATCATTATGAAAAAGTTATATTTCATTATGAAAAAAGTTACATTTCATTATGAAAAAAGTTACATTTCAATATGAAAAAGTTACATTTCAATATGAAAAAGTTACATTTCAATATGAAAAGTTACATGTCAATATGAAAAGTTACATATCATTATGGAAAAGTTATATTTCATTATGAAAAGTTACATTTCATTATGAAAAAGTTACATTTTGTAATGAAAAAGATGAAAAGTTACATGTCATGAAAAGTTACATTTCAGTATGAAAAGTTACATATCATTATGAAAAAGTTACATTTCATAATGAAAAGTTACATATTATTATGAAAACTTTACATATCATTATAAAAAGTTACATGTCATGAAAAGTCCCATGTCAATATGAAAAGTTACAATTCATAATGAAAAGTTGCATGTCAGTATGAAAAGTTGCATTTCATAATGAAAAGTTGCATGTCAATATGAAAGTTACAATTCATAAGGAAAATTTGCATGTCAGTATGAAAAGTTAAATATCATTATGAAAAAGATACATATTATCATTATGAAAAGTTACATGTCATGAAAAGTTACATATTATTTTGACAAGTTACATATAAATATGAAAAGTTACATTTATGAATTAAATGGCGATGTAAATTACTAAAAAAAAATTTATATGGGGCTTTGATTTACTGGAAAACATAATTCTCTTGTTCAGATTGATAGAATAATAATTTTTAATATATAATTAAACCAGTTACATATATTGAATTATATTCATCATGTTTTTCATTATAAAATTAACAAATTACTTCTTTTAATATTGAATACTGTTGATTTGGGATGTTTTATGAAGTATTTTTATGTTTTACTGTAATTTCTGATGAAGATTAAATTTTACAAAAATAATTTAAATCTGTCCTGAGCCTGGTGTTGATCAAGGTTACCATGGTAACATGAAGTGACTGTAATGCCTTTCAAGTCTCCTTGTTCATGCTCTCACCAAGCTGGTGTTGATCAAGATTACCATGGCAAAATTAAGTGCCTATCTAATAAAAATCCTTTACACTCAACAGGCCAATGTTGATCAAGGTTTCCATAGTAACATTAAGTGACTGCAGTGCCTTTAAAGGCTGCCCTGAGCCTGTACATATCAGTTTGGTGATGATAAAGATTTTCGTGGTAACATGGAGTGACCAGTGTTTGATAACATTAAATTCAATCACATTGTTAAAGTCCTAAAGAGTTTGTATCAAGATTGAGTCCAAAATATGGGTACAGTTTGACATGGAGACATTTCATGTAGATATTTTCAGTCAATTCACATATTCAAAATCACTTAGCAATAACTGGTATGCAGAATCTTGAACTGGCTAGGGTCCCTTTCCTTAATCACAAGGCTGAACATTTTAGTTAGGGTATCTAGTAATATATATATATATATATTAAAAATCTTACTTGTTTCATATTCTCTGGCAAGGGAAGACATAGAATAAAGAAAAAGAAAAACAGTAGGGACAAAATGTAAAATGTTTAACCCATTTAAATCTGTATATTAGAATGCATCAGCTTTCTGGGAATTTTAAGGAAATAAGTCCCATAGGGAGTCTTGGTAATTATAAATTGTCATTGACATTGAATTTTGAGGTATTTGCTAAGTTAAACTAAAAATAGTGAAATATACCAGGCCCCAGTGTCACAATCATTCACTCAATTGAGTGTACACTCAACTCAAATATTGCAATTTTTTGCCGATCAATATTTTGAAAATTTTAAATTTTATGAAACAATATTTTGTTTTGTTCAACAAAACTACACTAAATAATTTAGATATAACATTAGTTATTCATATTTACCTTGTAATGTCTTAAAAATTGACATTGAAATATTCCCAAATTTGAGTTGAATGTACACTCAGTTGAGTGAATGATTGTGAAACTGGGGCTTGGTTATCTCCCATGAATATTTGTGATTTTAAAGTGTACTGATTTATTGACTTCCATATTTTGAACTGAGCAACTCTTTTTTCATGAAACATGTATTTTCCCATCATACTTTGAGATCGTTCATCAAACAAATAATGTGCTCATAAATAATTTGATAATGTGTGGCAATGTACAATCAGTTATTTGATGTAAACAGAGTTATTTTTTAACATTTTTTCTTGTCAACGATTTCTACCTTTTTGATTGGTAAAATTTTTTTTTGGTGTTTTTTCTGATTTTGGGAAAATAATAATACGAATAATAATTATAATAGTAGTAATAATAATAAATAATAATAAAAAAAATATCAAATATAAAGAGTTTCTTTGTGGTAAAGCAGCTTTGTTTGTTTGTTATTTCTTGTGCTCTCTGGTATTTCCATTTGGAAGATTTTGAAAATTTGAGTATTCTGAAAGTAAATTGATTCTATTGAATCCTTGGTAATAGAAAATTCATTGACAGTAAATTTTATGGTTATCAGGAAACACAGAAAAAACAAAATTTAATCCCTGATGAATATTTGTATTTTTACAGTATTAACATTTCTTGTTTAAAGAAATCATGATCTAGCCTTTTGTATAGAATGATGGGAAAACCAATCAAAAATTTTCTAATTACAATTGACAGCAAAATATTCATAGATTTGATTGGTCAAATTGTAGGGTTTTGTAAACACCACCTGGTGGGGAGTGTAAACACCACCTGGTGGAGAAATTTGATAATAATCCATCCCCCCACTCTTCCCATTTCAAAGCAGTGATTTTGACATAAAATTTGTACAAATTTGGTATATTTTAGCAATATTTCAAATATTCAAATCCTATAAAATATATAAGCTATGGCTATATACTCGAATGTTTAAAAAAGGATAAAAATAATTTTGATGAAAATAGTAGTACCTACGGCTGATATTGTTGAAATATAAGATTTAAAAAAAAAAAAAAACAAACTTATGAAAAAGGAGCAGTCTTATTTACTTTTTGAATTTCACTCAAAACCACCGGAGGTGATACAAGAGGTACAATGGTTATATTTACATTATTTACATGTATGTCAAGTTTAAGAGTACATATAAAGTCTACCGGTATTTATTTACAAATAATTTGATCAACAATTGATAATAATACATGTAATAATAATAAAATACAACAAATACAGTTTGATGTTTTGTAATTATGGTAAGAAAAAGAACATGTAATACTCTGATGAATAAGAAGTGTGCACTGGCAGCAGCTTACTGGATGATAAGCAGAGCAGGTGGACAAATGATCGGGTCAGTCCCTACGAACAAGTTCCTGCAATGTCTATCATCAGCTTGGTTTTCTTGTTAATGGAATTATCAATTCTGTTGTATGATTAGCTTGAAAGGCATCTGAAAATTTCATTCATCACGAGTACACATCAGAATTCTAGAAATAATCAATTTTAGATAGTAATTAATAAATTTTGGATTCAGTAAGATTCTTAAATATTGATTAAAAAAATTCACCAGTCCTAAAGATACGGGATCACCATATATTTCTCCCGGACTGTTTAAATGTATTGGTGTAGTTGTTTTGTGAACAAGTAAAATTTTGGACATCGAAAAAAATGACCAGTTTTGAGATATACTGGTATTTGGACCTGTTTTGAACCATTAATTTTTTTTAGAATTTTCTATTTACCAAATTTTTTTTGATTAATAAAGAATACATAAAAATTTTAGAGAATTTACAATTTTACTAACCACTTTAAAAAATCTTTGAACAACTTGGCTTTTAAAACAAAAATTCCAATTTACCACCTTTCATAATTTATGCAAATTTTAATTGTATTTAATCTGAACATCCGATAATTGATTACCAAAATTAAATCTTAATAAATTAAAGATGAAAATAGAAAAATTTCTGCTTACAAAAGTCCAAATGCTGCAGGCACGCTTGTTTTTTTTTAGCTCACCTGAGCACAAAGTGCTCATGTGAGCTATTGGTATCAGTAGAGGCAGACCCTCCGTCGTCCGTCTGTCCGTCCGTCAACAATTGCTTCAGACGACTTCATCTCAGAAACTTCTGGTCACATTTTGTTTAAACTTGGTCAAAAGCATCTATAGATCATTGCCTTTCAGATTTGTGTTTTTGATTGCCATAGCTACCAAATGTGGGTCACAATGACCTACATAGTTAAAAACCTAAAAAAAATCTTCTCCAAAACGGCTTCACTGAGATAAAATCTGATGTGATATTTGGCATCTACGGCATCTTATATACCAAGTTTGTGAATTTCAATAATTTTTGTGAAAAATTAGGTTACGCATTTTTGCGTTTATTTTTTGTATGTTGTAAATAGTACTTTTTTTACAAAAATTACAATATTAATGAATTTAGGTGAACTATTTTTCCAAACATCATTTTCTTATGTGAAGAAACATATGTTTGACAATTTTCATGAAATTCTGTAAAATACAAGTCGCTTTTTTCGGCCTTTTTCATTTTCAATTCTAGCAACCCAAGGGTCGAGGGTTCAAATTCCACCGGGGCCACTATTTTTTTTTTTTAAATTTTTTTATTTTTTTTTTTATTTTCTGAATTTTTTGACTTACAATGGTGCATGGAAGAGATTCTCTGAATTTTTACTTTTTAGTGTAATTAATTATTTTTTTTTTGAAATACATGTGATACTGCAACCCAAGGGTTCAAGGGTTCAAATTTTGGCTACCAAAAGTAGGTCTCAGTGACCTATATAGCTAAAAACCAAAACAATAAAAATAATGTTATCTGAAACCGCTTCTATTGAGGCAACATGTTATGACTTAACCAGGTATTATCAAGACATACCAGTTACATTTAAACTCAGGTGAGCAAATTAGGGTCACCTTAATTGGGCCTCTTGTTTTAATTGTGTTGTCAATTTTTTTTTTTTTGATTTAAATTTTTTTAATTTTTAATTTTATCAGTTTTTTTTGTTCATTTCTTAAACCTTTATAAGCAAAACCCAATATATACATAAAAATATATTTACAAGTATTTATAAATGAAATCCCATAATGTTTCACACCTTGGTTTTATTTTCATTTCATAACTCAGTTTTTTCTGAACTTAAACTTGGCAAATTTAAAAAGAAGATACACGGTATTTCATAATTTAAGGTTTTGGTTTTCGGATTAAACTTAATCTTGTATTTGATTTCTACCTTTTTATACTCAGAATTTGGCATTCTAAAATGATTGCAAACCATATGAAGATGCAACATTATTCTAATTATGCTTATATTTTACAAATTCCATATCTCTAATCTACCATTGAAAAGTTTTAAATAAGCAATTGCTCACTGCCTAGATTCAAATCCTACTTGGGCAGATCATAGTTTGAGGAAGTTTGTCAGTTCACTTACCGAAGGGTTGTGTTTTTTAGGAACTCTAGTTTCCTCCACCATCACAACTATTTACTTACTCTTTATTTTGCACTGTCACCCTAATTTTTTTTTTTTTTTTTAATTTATTTTGAAAAGATTATGTTGACATACGTTTATCTCATTTTCAGACCATAATTATTAAATAGTTGATTTAGGAAGGATATCCAGAACCAACCACCTCAATATAAATGAGAAATCCTTGATTGGATGTAAAACACCATTACTCAACTTTAACAACTTGATCCAGGTGAAAGTTATTGATAAGTGGAGTAATAGTGTTTTACGCTCCAGTCAAGATTCTTTCACTTATGTCAAGGCGGTCGGTTCTGGTATGGTGGAGGAAACCGGAGTGCCCAGAGAAAACCATAGACCTTCTACAAGGGAACTGACAAACTTTCTCACACTAGGATCTGTCCTGAGTGGGATTTGAACCCAGGAGGTGAAAGGTGCTGTGATTGGTAAGCTGCTTACTAAGCGTGTACTTTAGACCAATCGGTCGCCAAGTTATTGAGGGGTGTTAACAAGAGGTTTAACTGTAATAATGTTACCCCCACCCCATAAATTTTTAAAAAAAAAAAATTATAAATTTTCTTGCAATAAGTTAAGAGAAAAACTGAGTTAAGAAATTAATTGTGAAACCAGGATTAATTAATTAGATATGCATAACTGTATTTATTTATATTTATAATTATCAATATTTTTATTGTCACTGTTTATTAAAAATATATATATTATGTTATATTTTATTATATATGTATTATGTTCTATAATTATTGTTAATTATTTATTAGTATTAATTTAATGTAATATAAAAATAATCTGATACTGTTTTCACTTGTGACACTTAATAAATGGTGCTTTATGTTTGTTTATGTTTTCTTGTTATTTCTTCAGTCTTCCCAGGGGGCCTCGGTGGCTGAGTGGTCTAAAGCCCGTGCTTATGGATCACAGTGCCTCTCACTGCCTAGGTTCAAATCCCACTCGAGACAGATCCTAGTGTGAGAAAGTTTATCAGTTTGCTTGCCAAAGGTAGGTGGATTTCTCCACACACTCCAGTTTCCTCCACCATCCCAGAACTGACTGTCTTGAAATAAGTGAGAGAATCTTGACTGGAATGTAAAACCCCATTAAATCAATCAATTAATCAATCTTCAGTCACTTCACATATATTACAGTCCACTTCTTTTCAGAGATGTTTTTGTTGTTGTTTTATGTCACATCAGCAATTTTTCAGCTTTACGTAACTAGAGCAAGGTTATAAATCTCTATGAATCAATTGAAGAGCAAGTTTATTTGATGTGCCACTGTGCATTATGGCCTGCCGTGTACTAGCATGAACTTTGGGGGACTTTTTGGTAAGCTCACCAAGTCAGTATGCCATAGACAAACATACTCCCCAGTCTTTTATCCTTGCACTGGGCAAACCAGTCAAACGATATTCTTTTCCCAATGCGGAGGACCAGTCCAGGAAGTAATATCACAAATTTTAATGTCTTATGTACAACCCAGCTGGTGAACCCATGACTCCCTGTTTTGAGGTAGACTCTCTACCAGTGAGCCACCTAGGCGGTCATTTCCTCTGAAGTCAGTTTGCTTGCCAAGGTTTGTGTTTTTTCTAGATATTCTAATTTCCTCTACTATTAACTAAAACTTACAACTTTGATATAAGTGACCAATTTTTGCTATTACTCCAATAAACTGAGAGATTTGTTAGAAGTGTTAACAGTTAATTAAAATTTTAAAAAATTGAATAGAAAAGTAGCATGTTAACAGTTGGTAGAAAAGTAGCATGTTAACAGTTGGTAGAAAAGTAGCATGTTAACAGTTGGTAGAAAAGTAGCATGTTAACAGTTGGTAGAAAAGTAGCATGTTAACAGTTGGTAGAAAAGTAGCATGTTAACAGTTGGTAGATTTTAATTGATTTAATGTGGTTTGCATTCTAGACAAGAATTTTTCAGTTATATCAAGACATTCACCAGCTATAGGTAAAGTAGCAGAAATTTTGACATTTGCAATGCACTAAGGGCAATCATCAATGTCGGGGGCTAAAAAATGTTGTGACACAGGGCATTGGTATTTAAGGTCTTAACCCAAGGACCCTTTGACTTTCATTTCTAACTGCCAAGTGCTTGGCAAAAGAATAGTCACTACCAATTTTCAAGTCTTGGTCAGACCGGGCCAGGGTAAAAACCCCAACCTCCAACAGTTGGTAGAGAACACTTTAGATGATCTATTGAAAGGCAACAACTTCCCAGAACACTACAGTGTATTAGTTTTCAGTGTGTTTACAGCTGATTTGGTAGATACATGTAGTACATTTATTACAGTAGCTCAATTTAGTAGCATGTTTACAACTCACCTGATGAGAACACTACTAGTAAGTCAAAAGTGTTCATTGGTTCCCCAGTCAAGGACACAATAGAAATGTGGAGTGGAGTGGAGTGGAGTGGAGTGGAGTAATAGTATTTTATGCCTCAGTCAAGATTCTTTCACTTATTCTGAGGCAGTCAGTTCTGGGATGGTGGAGGAAACTGGAGTGCCCAGAGAAAACCATTGAACTGACAAACTTTCTCACATTATGATCTGTCCACAGTGGGTTTCAAAGCCAGGTGGTGAGAGGTGCTGTAATCTGTAAGAGCGCACTTTACACCAGTCGACACAACAGAAGAATTGAACTTCCTTGACAGCAGCTAAGTGAAATTTTGAATGAAAATTTGTATTTTCATGGTCCTCTGTGACATTTGTAAGTGAGAATAAACCACAACAACAAAAACAAAAAGAAGAAAAAAAATCTAAAAATATAGATCATGTACATGTAACAATAATAAAAAAGATGATGATGATGTGATGACAAAGACGATGATGATGAGGATGATGAGGAGGAGAAGGAGGATAACTGACAAATTGATACTTATTCATAAAGACATTGGTGATGCCTGTAAAAACACAAAAATAAAATTAAGGTCATGTGGGCGCCATTCATCTGGAATAAATTTTAGAGAAAAAAAAAGCTTATAAAATTTCTAAAAAATGGGATTGTGTTAGTTTGAAATATAAAATCATATTGATGCCTTAAGTCATAAAACTCCCATCTGACATTGACTTTATTTTCCGGAATTGATCAAATAAATCGTATCCGGTTAATGTTTTATCGATAATTGACGACATCCGGAAACTTAGCAACTTTCGTTTTTGTTTTGTAAATTTATGTTAATTCACAGATTTACTTTCTTCAAATGACTAATTTTAGTTCAGTACTTTAAAATGGCTATTTGTAAATTTTTCATGCAAGGGAATTGTCGATATGGAAACAACTGTTGGAATGAACACCCTAGCGGTGGAAGTGGTAAGCATTTTCTTAATTATATGAATTCTAGTCACTTCGGCACCTGTCAAGTTATTTCGGCACCCAGTCAATTCGGCACCGGCAATAGGTCATTTCGGCACCGGCACTAGGTCATTTCGGCACCTACTCCGAAAAATTAGCTGAGACCACATGAGCTCGTAATTAACAATAACAACAATGAAAATAACTAAATAAATAAAAGTAAAACATAACACTACTATCCAAACCTTAATCCTTAATTACCATCTCAATCTCATTTTTCTTAACACATTTTTTGTGGCCAAAATATTTCCGAGCACTGGCTCTTTTAGACCATATTTAGCTTATATATGCTATATTCTCATTAAGTCGTGGATTTAAGCCTACTATAGTATTTGACTTTTGTTTTTTCTTTTGTTTTTTTTTTTTTTGTTTTTTTTTTTTTGTTCCACTAGCCCTGATCCACACACTTCAAAAGAAATTCTTATCACACTTTCTAATACCTGTACCAACATAATTAGGTCTTTTCAAACCCATATCACATGCTTCCTGCTTTTGTATCCGTAGCCAGGCGATATTGAAAAAAAATTATTGCCCGTTGGTAAGGAATATTACCTGTAGTTAACTGGAGAAGATTTTTATAGTACTTAAGATATTAAAAATTATCAACGTTTCTTAACCAATCAGGTAATAAAATTTTTACATAAGTTATAATAATTTATAAGAAGAAACATTCACTGGGAAGAAATAATAGCAATTTTCACAGTGGCTCTTCTACCAAAGCTGCCTTGCTGCTATAAAGTACAACTGAACAATAAAAATAACAACTCAAACAACTCTCATGCATGAATAGTTTTTATTTTGTCTCACTGAAAACGCCTCGGTAGTTATAACCTGAATCACAAATCGGAACATGGATTTGTGTGTTTGTAATCAGTCAATAAGAGTAATTTCCCTTTGTACACTTTCTGTACAAGTGAAACTGTGAAAATATCTTACCGTTAAATAGTTAAGAAGATCAAAACCACGAAAGTTTCATACCGCTAATGTTTCTTCTTATACAGTAATTGATAATAACTAGGGCTTTTCAAATTCTTAACTTAGAAAAATTCTTATTGCACAAGTTTAATTTTGTTAATCATTAATTATGCGAGTGTGGATAATATGATCCAAAAAACTGTTACTTAACCTCATTGAGGTATACTGGTGGAAAAAAAATTAAATGTAACACAACTCTCTGCAAAGTGAATGTATTAGGCCTAAAATAAAATTAACATTGTTTGTTGTTGACCGCCCGACCCATTTGAAATGCACCTACCCCCAAAATTTTATCGCCTTCAATTCCATTTTATTTTTACTTCTCATAAGTATTAAAGGGCTATAACCCTGGCAAGCAAGATAACCTGTGAGCAGGTTTATACAGTACTAGTGATGAACAATCGGAACATTTTCATAATCGATTATCGGGAACCAATCGGACAGACTAAACCGATCAATCATGGCGATAATCAGAACTTATTAGTTAATAAACCGTTACAGTAGTTTCAGTATTTTAGCATAATGTTACAATTATTTTAGTTCCACACTTTACTTTTCATTTTTCCCGGGAAAGATCTCAGGATTTACTTGTTGCAATAGATCGCCCGCAGCCTCATAGTGATGATGGTCAGCCATTGTTGTCTTCTTGTTCTCTCTTAGATTCTTCCAGCGGTGACGCGTACCATATACAAAACACGGAACAATCTTTTACTAGCAACAATCGATTATTGAAAATGTCAATCGATTATCGAAATCGTGACTGATTTAGCGATCGGCTAAAAAAAAAAAAAAAAAAAATTGATAAATTTGTTTAAAAGAGACATATGAAACCAATTTTATACTTTTTCAAAAGTGTAATAGATTAAGTTTTCAAAAAATAAAATAAAATTTTTTTCCTACCTACCCACATATGGATAGCATAGGTTGAAAAACAGCAAACAAAGATTTTTTTTAAGTTAGGCCTTAATAAGATTTACTGAACTACAGTATTGTTTGTTTGCTTACCACAGCAGGATTTGCTTATACGGCACAGAGACAGTTGTTTGGAGGAGGAGGAGGTGGGGGAGGTGGCAGAAGTGGACGTGGGGGTGGTGGTGGTCAACACAATGTAACATTTAGAGATTCCTTTGGATCAGAAGGAAACCAGAATCCATTCAAATGGTCATCCTCTGATAATCAAAAGCAGCAGGGCCAAAAAACAGGCGACAAGTCAAGTATCTCCAAATGATGTCATGTAAGTAGATAGAATACATGTAGTCAGAATCTACTACAGTATTAGACTGAGGGTCTAACAAAACTGCATTAGGCCACACAAAATTGATTTTTAGGATTTTTTTACAGATTCTTTTTTGGGGGGAAAAAAAGGCAAGCATGCAATTAAAAAATAATTTTTTTTTTTTTCTAAAACACATTTTCTTAGCCGAACAAAATTTGAACCAGGAGAGCGAGTAAAAAAAATAATGCTCAAAAAGATAGTTATTGCAGGAAATGGCAAAGAAGTTTAAATATATAACTGATAAAAGCAAAGAATATGCTGTTTTGGCAAACTCAAAACCTATTCAATATAACAATAAATTAGCCAAAAACTGTTAAATAGTAAAACACTGGACAAATGTTGCCCTGATTTTGTTAAATCACACTGAATGCAGCCAAAGATTTTGCAGAAAGATGGAATCGGGACTTTACTGGGAATTTTAGACTGGCGGAAAAAGATTTGAAATTAATTTATATTTGATTCTAGATTTTGGAGGCAGGTGGCTATGACAAACTACAAATTAATTTGGCATGGCCTTAGTTTGATATGATTTTTCATACTAAACACACATACGTTTTTATTTTTTTTTATCACATTACCATAGTAACACATATAAACATAAACTTCAAACATGTTTAAAATAAACCAGGACCTGTGTCATGATAGGCAAGGCCCGATAAAGAACCCTGCTGTATAAAAACTTCATTGCATCACACAGGTAAAATTTCTGCACTTTCAAATATTAAACACCATTACTCAACTCAACTCAACTATTTTGTTGTTTTAAATATACAGAAATCTTGTGATATCTATCTGTTTGTGAGCATAGTTTCTTCCAGTTCTCGTGGGATATTGTTAACATAGGCAACATTAACATCTGTTAAAATTCAAAGTAATGTGATTGTAGGCAAGCCTATATTTTGATCGCCACATTATGGTCCTGCCCTTGTGAGATTCATCAAACCTAGTTTGTGAATCTTACAAGTGTCATTTAATCAGCATTTTTTTACTACTAAGCTAGTGCTAGTTTCATTAAGATTAGATAATCCAAAGAACTACAATCGAATGACTGTAAAAAAGGTTCAGTGATTGAAAAAATTATGACTGTATCAGTTGAATAAGTCTTTATTATGGTGGCTTATTTCTGCCGTTGACATAATTTAGGTCCACATAACATTATCCATTTGACTACTTTATATCTTGACAAGTTCAGATACATGTAATATCATGAAAAGTTGTGATACCAAAATAAAAAGATGAGATAAATAACATGACATGACAAAACTCCCTAATCTGGACCCTGAGCATATAGAAAACCCTCTCTAAACTGGACCCTGAATATATAGAAAACCCTTCCTAAAATAGACCCTGATAAGATAGAAAATTCTTTCTAAACTGGATGCTGAATATACAGAAATTTGGGCCCTGAATATACAGAAAACCCTCTTAACTGGACCCTGATTATACAGAAAATTGGGCCCTGAATATACAAAAAACCGTCTAAACTGGACCCTGATTATACAGAAAACCCTCTAAACTGGACCCTGATTATACAGAAATTTGGGCCTTGATTATACAGAAAAACCCTCTTAACTTGACCCTGTTTATACAGAAATTTGGGCCCTGAATATACAGAAAACCCTCTAAACTGGACCCTGATTATACAGAAATTTGGGCCCTGAATGTACAGAAAACCCTCTAAACTGGACCCTGATTATACAGAAATTTGGGCCCTGAATATACAGAAAACCCTCTAAACTGGACCCTGATTATACAGAAATTTGATCCCTGAATATACAGAAAACCCTCTAAACTGGACCCTGATTATACAGAATTCTGGGCCCTAAGTTTACAAAAAAGTTGCTTATTATGCAAGAAATCTCCTCTATATTGGAGCCTAAGTATACAGATAACCTAACCCTTATTATGCAAAAAATAAATGAAAGTTTTTAGTTAATAAGGACCCAATAGGATGTATTGTCATTAAATTCAGTTCCACAAAATGTTCTCCCAACAATTTTTTTAAATTCCAAAAGCACTAACTTTTGATGAATATTAATGATTCAACAGTGATTTTTCTGAAGCCTCTTGGATTTTTGAATTATAAGGTTCCAGAATTTGTAATTGGATGCCTACACTTTTTTTTTTTCAGAAACACATTAATATCGGATATTAAAGAATGGGAACAAAATAAAATGTGGCCATTTTCCTGTATTGCTTTTGAAAAAGACTGTCCCTGTTTACCAGGTATAGTACGACTAAGGTCTATATTTTCATTAGCTTGGTTCTATGTAACTTATGGGGTTAAGAGTATCAACATATATGTATGGCCTATGAGCCCCATGCCTGTCCAACTGCTTGGTGGTAGAATGTTTGCCCGAGAGTAGGAGGTCACAGGTTGGAACTCTGGCCAGGTCATACACAAGCATTTACAATTTGGGACACTGTTTCCTTGTCTGGTTCTCAGTATTGAGAGGATAAAGTTTCTACTGTCAGGGTTACATGCTGGTAAAATGGTATTGAGTAAGTATTTATATTAACATGTATTATATTTGGCGTCTCGAGGGTCTCAAACATTTGTATTTGTGTGTATTAATATCAGTGCTGTCATTTTTCCCCTTAGACAGGTGAGCTTGAATTATTGATGGAAATGAATTGAACACCAAAATTGCCGATATTAATACACGGCCAAAATAAAAACGTATTTAGTTTTATTTTCTGATGCATACTGTCATGATGAGCTAGCATGTTAACAAAAAAATTTTCCTGAGTATATGCTTGTGCAAGACATACCATGATACATTCTTCGTTTCTCACACATACATGAACTTTTCAAAATTTTAAAGTCTTATGTACATGTATGACCAACTTGGGATTCAAACCTACAACATCATTATCTCAGGGCTTAAACTCTTTTTCTGATCATTTGAGGAAGTTGTTATTTTGGATATCGTTAGCCAGTGTGGTACCATTCTAAAAAGGTTTTATAAGTCACAGAAGAAACACTTGCTCTAACCCACACACAGTCCTTCAGAAAATAATAAACTTTTATTTTATTTAGAATATACCACTATTGTAGCTCAGTTGGTAAAGAGCTCACATCATAGGTGGAAGGTCAGGGCACGAAACCCTCCCATGTCTGGCCAAGACTTGAAAATTGGTAGTGATTGTTCTTTTGCAAAGCACTTGGCATTGAGACATGAATGTCACACTGAGGGTTCTTCAGAAGAGTCCTTAAAAACTAATGCCCCATGTCACAGCAGGCATGACATGCTAAAGAACCATACATGCTCATTGTCAAGAGGTCTGAATTTCTTTCACTTCATCTGTAGCTGGTGATGTCTTGATATAAGTGAAATATACTTGACTGGGGCGTAAAACCCCATTAAATCAATCTTAAATGAACAGTTTCTAATTAACTTTTGTACTGCATAGATATGTTTCTTATAGTGCTATAACTTCAGTTGCCATTCAAACAAACTGAATAACGCATGCTAGCACCTTTTGGTTAGTTTACTTTGCTCAGTAATGAAAGTTGTTACGCTATAAACAACATTTTCTACAGTTCAATGATAATATTACATTTATCTTTTTTTTTAAAAATTAAATTTTTTTTTTTTTGTATCTATAAAGAATTTTAAGAAATTATTATTTATAACATGCATGTCTAGTTGCTGGAACAGCCAATAAATGATTTCACATGTATATATGAATCAGCCAAAAAATGCAAGTTATAGTCATGTGATCAATTGTAATTATAGCTCATATAAATACATTTAGTCTCATACAGAGTTTTATAGAACAAAAACGAAGCAATTTTAAATATAAGAATATTGAATGATAATCAAATAAAAGATATCAAACATTTATCTCTGTTTCTAGATTTTGATGACAAGTCGCAAGAAGAATTAAGATCAGAAGCATATGAAGCTCTCCGTTCCGGTAATGGTCAGGCCTATGTGAGTTTTTTTTTTCCAGTGAAACACTAAATCAAGTAACATTAAACAATCAATTATTTGTCTTAACCTTTTATTTTAGTAGTTAGAAGATGAGTTGTTTTGCTGAAAATATGGATAGAATATGAAATCATTAAAAAAAATGTAACATAAAGACTGCCCAAGGGACCAAAGGAATATGAACTTTATGGATTGGTTGTCTTTTTTGAGAGGTCCATTTTGGTTGAAATATAACACGAGAGGGCCTTGAAATAGTGGTTTTAAATGACAGATGGTCTTTATATAGAGGTGGAAGCTATTGTCAAATTTTTCTGTTAGAAGGTGGTTTTTATATGGAGGTGACCACTGCAGAAGGTTTATCTGTTCATGAATAAAAATAAAGCTCCTTACCCTTTGAATGAATGCTGAGTGATATTTTATCATACATGTTGGGTTCTAATACTTTTTGTTTTTTATATTACAGAAGCTGCAAGTCCAGAAACTAGCGTCAGATTATTATAATAAAAGACAAATGTTAAAATCTCCAGGAATGCAATTAAAACAAAAATTAGTGAGTGTTTTGTGTGTGAAATTATTCACCATTATAACATCTACAGTATGAGGATGCCATTTTTCCAGTTAAATGAAGTGGAGTGGAGTAATGGCCGTTTATGCCCAGTCAAGATTCTTTCACTTATTTCTTGGATTGAGGGGGAAAACCGGAGTGCCTGGAGAAAACCACCGACCTTCGGCAAGGGAACTGACAAACTTTCTCACACTAGGCCCAGTTAAGTGTTGTAAATTGATTCATGGGAGGTTTTATGCTATAGTCCAAATATTTTTTTCTCATATCAAGATGACTAGGTACAGGGAGATGCAGGAAACCCTTTGTATCCAGATACAAGCACTCACCTAATGCCAACAACCTTTAGTTTGTGTCTGCGGTCATAAGCATGTGTTTTTTGCGAACAATCAATGTACATGTTGAATGGCATTTTGCCCAAATTGAAAGCATGCATACACACTATTGAACAGACCTTTGTTTACCATTCAAATAGGATAAGTAAATAAATAAAGTATGGCTCTCAACACTTGGGATAAATAATGGTATTGCTTTTATTGTGTCAACATGTTTCAAAAGCTAAGCTGTTCTCTTCAGGAATCCTATATATATATATATATATATATATATATATATATATATATATATATATATATATATATATATATATATATATACATACATACATGTATATATACAGTCAACTCTGGTTAATTCGAAATCAGTGGAATCAACATTTCGCTTAAATTGAAATGATATAAACGGTCCCATCAGATCGCTATGTTTTTCTATGCAAATCTGTGTTTAAATTGAAATACTGAAATTCGAAATTTTGTTTAAATGAAGTGAGTTTTCAGTCCAGATTACCAAATATAATGAAAAATCCGTTTAAATCGAAATATACTTTCCTTGTTTATCGTAGTTTGAATTTGTTTATACATCATGTTGAAAACAAGCCACAAAATAAAAACATTACATGTACACAAAAAATATTTTATCATAAAATTTTGATTTATACCTGATATAATTAATCCGTTAGTCTGCTACTTCCACAGTCATTGATCAAAAGAATATGCCATGCTAATTGCCACACTTAAACTGAATTGATCTGTCAAGGTAAATGGAATACACCATTCAGCTACTGGGTGACATGCCAAGCCGTGATTTTAATAATCACAAAAGTGGGACACTTATGATTATGAATAAAGAAACTTAAACTGAGCCTCACCATAGTTGGTGTTTAACAGGAAATTTCAATGGAACCATTTAACTGCCAGTGACATTTCTGATTTACTTATTATGTTGTTAAAAAAAAAAACTTGTTTGTTGACCTTTACATTAACATAGAAAAATTTAAAATTATTTTTAATTTTAAATGTTCAATTTAAACTTTATCTTAAATTTTCAATGTTAATTGTAAGCGATACACTATAATACATAACAGCATACACGTGACGTCAATACTATTAGAGTTATCTCCCATTTCTCATCATCAGTGATAAAAAACCGTTGATTTGAAATTCAGATAAATTGAAATTTTTCATCTGACCCCTTCAATTTCAAATTAACGAGAGGCAACTGTATATATATTATAATTATATATATATTATATTTAAATAAGATATTTGTTTTGACAAGACAACTCCATTTTGCAATATGTATGTTATGTAGCAGTGATAGTTCGAGGCCTTAGTGACCAAATAATCTTAAATGGGTGTTTAGGAATACAGTTTGTCTTACTGTCTACATTTGAATCCTACTTGAATAGATTTTAGTGTAGGAATGTCAGTTCTCTTGTCAAAAGGCACAGGTTTTCTTTTGGCACTCTAGTTTTCTCCACCACCCCAGAACTACTGACACTACAATATTAAGTGAAAGAATCTTGAATGAGGGCTGAAAAGTTTATCACTCTTGATAGTTAAATAGTCAATAAAGCAGAAGATATTCTACAAAACCATTAAGAGATATAGTTTTGTGCAAAAAATGGCATTATACAGCATGGTTCTTTATCGTGCTCTGCCTACCATGACACAGGACCTTATTTGTTTTAAGTTCGAAAGAACCGTGACTTACATTTCGTAATGCTGAATGCTTGGCGAAAGAACAGTCGCCACCAACTTTCAAGTCTTGGGTCAGACCTAGTCAGGATTTGAACCCACATATCCCACTTATGGAGCAAACACTCTACCAACTGAGCTACCTCAGTGATATGGACTGGTTCACTCTGTGCCAGTATAATAGACTGAGGTAGTAGTATACTTGTAGCATACTGACTTAGTCAGCTAGCACCATATCCAAAAAAAAAAAAAAAAATCAGCCTGAAGGTGTGCTTATAAACAGCAGACCATAATATACCCTCTCAAATATCGAGGGGCCCGGGCAGGCGATAGCCCTCCTATAGGTAATGCATATGTGTGTAAATAATGGAGAAGATTTAGTAAACCTATCCAACTGTCTTCTTGGTTTGAGCTCCATTGGGGACTGCCATTACCGTGTTGGTTTATTGGTAATTGTAAGAATAATTATTATTTTAATTTGAATAAACTACCTCCGCCTTGATTGTGATGCTCTCTTTTGGTCCCTTTTATTAAATTATCTTATTTATTTAGTTATTGTCTTCTATATACATTTATATTTGATCACCGTTCGACAGTACTGCTTCTCTGCCTCTGAATTCTCCGCCGCTAGATGGCTTCGAATCTGTTTTCGGTGCGAAGGTCGTCTTTTCATTTTGTGCACATTTACAGACAAAAAAACTTTTTCTCATTATGAATACCTGAAAAATTGCTGATGTCACTTTTAATGAAATAGCAACAGCTGTTACTATAACAACACCAAATATTTTACAAAGTCTTCTAATATCAATATGCAATTTATGTGTATAATTTCCATATTTGTAGATATCTTTGATCGAAGATTACAGAATAAAGAAAAACAGCAGGTAACCTATATCTTATGTGAAAGGGAGTAAGCAAGAAAATGAGTGAGATTGTGTCAGTTGTCGAGTAAATATGTGAGTAAATAAATGTTTACTAAATGGATGAGAACGTGACGACCGAGTTGATGATTAAGTAAATAATGGCTGAATGAGTTATGAGTGTGTGATGACTGAATAAGTAAGTGATGATCCATAGGATCGAGAGTGTTGTCTGAATTATTGGGTGATGATCTGTTTAGCGAGTGTTGACTGAATGGATGAACAAAAATAATAAGTTAGTGAGTTAGTACTGAGGAAACGAGTAAAAACATTTTGTATCACATTGTGGTCAAGATTCTTACATTGAGGTGGTCAGTTTTAGAATGACTAAGGAAACTGGAAGGAAAGCATGCTGAAAAATGCTCCCACACTCTGGTCCATCTAATTGAAATTTACATCCAGATTGTAAAAGACTTGTTTGTTAATGAGCTTTTTAGATCACTCAGCCTTTGATGGTTGTGAGTGAGTTTGTGATGAATGAGTTAGTGAGTAAATGAACAAATAGTGACTTAGAAATAGGGTTTTGTGTTGTATTCTCAACCAAGGTTATATCATGATACCAACAGCTAGAGGCAAAGTTGTAAACTTTTTTTACCTTTGCAGTGTAAGATAATAAATCAAATTGTTTCTAATTTGAATGTTATCTGTACCAATTGGTGAGAAAATATTCTGTACTATAAATCATGAAAAAAATTGCACACCATATTTTCTCTCTGTCTTTTGTAACTGCTTGCGCTGTAAGTGGGAGGTGGTGTGTTGGAACCCTGACCAGGTCTGACCCAAAACTTGAAAGTGGGTAGTGACTATTCTTACGCCAAGCGCTCGGCATTACGAAATGAAAGTCGGGGTTCTTTCGGATGAAAACTTAAAATAATTGAGGTCCCGTGTCACGGTAGGCATGGCACAATAAAGAACCCTGCTGTATAATGCCATCATTGCAATGCACAGGCAAAATTTCTGCACTTTCGTCTATAGCTGGTGGCATCTCGATATAAGTGTCTTGACTGGGACATTTAACACCATTACTCAACTCAACACAACTCTGTCTTTTGTAGGACTGGTTCATCATACGGAGGTATGTTTAATTTATAAATAACAATAATGATTTGTCCTTGACCAATTCATTCAGTATCATAGTTTGCTTCAACCAACATATCTAAATGCTTCATGAATCAAGGTTCATCATCTATTGGCAGGATTATCTCCTTATTTTTATTTGTATTAGTCATAGCAACCGCTTGGTCTTTCATTCAATAAATGCAGTGTTTATGCTATTGAAACAAATTAAGTACTAGTTTGATTTGTTTACAGACTTTAATTAAATGAAATGGAATAAAGCATAAGCTTATCTTCTTCTTGTCTCTGTATATCCCTCCAGTAGAAGAAGCTACCAAATGATGTTTGGTTTACATAATTTTAGTAAATCAATAAATTTGAACTGCAGTGGAAAGAGCTAAAATGTTTAAAAAAAATGCTCTGTTAAAGCAGTAGCTTTGGACAGTGAGACCACTGATCATAAGAAAAAATATACAGTAAGCATCACTGATATTTGATTTGAGCCATGACAAAAGGTACAATTCAGCTTTTACGTCACAATGCCGAAAAATGGCATTAAACAACATCAATTTTTGGCAGGTTGTCTGAATGTGTTTTCTACTGAACAGATTAAACATTGTGTGAACTTTGTTAATTTTATTGTAAATTTTATTTGTTGGTTCCTTATAAGTTAGTTTTTTCAATTAACTACTTATTTATTGGAGATAAGTATTTGCAAGAAAGACAAAAGCATTTCCCTTAAAATATTTTTATTATTTGGCAGTTATTCCCAACAGAACCTCTATTTCCTAAAAAAGATGTAAACAGTCAGCAATCCGATTGTTAGGATATCGAACAAAGATTTAAATTATCTCAAATTATGTTTTATTTACTTTAGAATGAAATGGAAAATCGTGATTAATGATTTAGCATTAAAATTCATAATATTCGACAACGGTTGTCAATGTAAACAAATGTGCAAGTTACCCCAGTTATAAACAATATAGTTTACAAAAAGACCTTAAATTGTGATGCATTTCCAAAACAAGAACATTCTAAATAAATTTACTTTACAAAATTTGCAGCTCCAAGAGTATTGTGAAATGATCATGGAAAAACTCATAATCAATTAACTGTACAACAACATCTTATTAAACTGAGTGCTAGAAACATTTAGAAGCCTATATACTACTATATTTACAATAGCTCTTTCTTTCTATGACTCTATTACTCTTCTTTGCGGTCATATGCTATAAACGCTGATGACCTTTTAGAACTTTCTGCATGACGTCCTGATGTTAGGATATTACATTTTGACTATGTGGAGGTTGGCAGTAAACTGACATATTAAAAAAGTGATTTTTAAGGATATATCATCTGAAATTGAACCGAAATGGTTAAAGAAATTGTAAATATAAGAAATGACGTTCTTTTTGTCAGTGTTTATGCATTATAATGACAGTGGCCTGTTGCAAATTTTACATGAACGGCTTTATATGTCCATTAATACCAGATCCCCAGTTTTAGTCTATTTAAAAGAAATATAAAATTAAACTGATAAAAAATCAGATGTAAAAGCATTTATAATATCCCTATCTAGCACAGGGAATATTCTTTTTTGACATAAGTTTCCCTACCTAGCACAGGGAATATTCTTTTTTGACATAAGTTTCCCTACCTAGCACAGGGAATATTCTTTTTTGACATAAGTTTCCCTACCTAGCACAGGGAATATTCTTTTTTGACATAAGTTTCCCTACCTAGCACAGGGAATATTCTTTTTTGACATAAGTTTCCCTACCTAGCACAGGGAATATTCTTTTTTGACATAAGTTTCCCTACCTAGCACAGGGAATATTCTTTTTTGACATAAGTTATTCATATTAATGCATTCATACCGAAAATTTGCAACTTTA